>LNAC01001157.1:173432-207511 GCA_002007465.1 Ailurus styani | reverse complement strand
TATATATATATATATATATATATATATATATATATATATACACACAATGGAATACTATGCACCTATCAAAAGTAACGAAATCTCACCGTTTGCAATGACACGGATGGAACTAGAGGGTATTATGCTGAGCGAAATAAGTCAATCAGAGAAAGACAATTATCATATGATCTCTGTGATATGAGGAACTTGAGGGGCAGGGCCGGGGGTCTTTGGGGGTAGGGAGGGGAAAATAATGAAACAAGATGGGATGGGGAAGGAGAGAAACCATAAGAGACTCCTAATCATGCAAAACAAACTGAGGGTTACTGGAGGGTGGGAGGGTAGGGATAGGGTGCATGCGTTACGTACATTGGGGAGGGTTTGTGCTTTGGTGAATGCTGTGAAAGGTGTCAGCTTGATGATTCACAGACCTGTACCCCTGGGGCAAATAATAATAATAATAATAATAATAATAATAATAGAATCTGTTATTGAAATGGGTTTTGCCATGGGATATGGCCATTGCCCTACCATTTATAAAAGTAACTTTATTTATCTTCAGAGTTTTATTTTGTCAGTCCATAAAAGGACACCTGACTTAGTACCACAATTTAAAAAGGAAGTAACTATCGGTGTAGTCTTTAAAAAGCAGAGTACCTATATTCCATTTGCTTTGTACTGTGTCCTATCATGCTGCCACAGACCTGGGGTGGTGGCGGGGATTGGAGGGAATACTGTTAGAGAATGATGATTTTTATGTTGTTCCTTTGGGTTGCTTTGCCCTGAAATGTTTTGAAATCTGAAATTCTACTTTGCCATTTTCATGAGTTATTTAAAGCATTCCTTCTGCACACTTGAGAATGATGAGGGTTTGAGGGTGCCAAGAACTAGCTTAAACTGACTAGGAGTGAATTCATGTTTTGAAGTCCTTATATCTCCCTACTCATATCACACTCTTTTGAGGAATGCTAAGAAACTGCTTGGACTTCAGAAATTTTTCACATTGCCTTTTTATTTTCTTAAATATTACTTTATTCCATTTTTCTCTCATTTCATAAAATAATGTACAAATAAAATATCATTCTTTTGTATTCTGTGGAATCAGTGAAAGATTTTCTCTCTCTCCACTCCATTTTGTTGATACTGGCTGTGACAATACAGAAAAAAGTATGACCTCAAGCCAATAAACTAAGAGGCTGCCATTTGTAACCAAGATCTGAAAATATTTCTAGCTAGGTATATTTCTTTTCTTTTCTTTTCTTTTTTCTTTTTTTAAGATTTTATTTATTTATTTGTCAGAGAGAGAGAGAACACAAGCAGGCAGAGTGGCAGGCAGAGACGGAGAAAGAGGCAGAAGCAGGCTCCCTGCTGAGCAAGGAGCCCGATGCAGGATTTGATCCCAGGACACTAGGATCATGACCTGAGCCGAAGGCAGCCGCTTAACCGACTGAGCCACCCAGGAGTCCCAGCTAGGTATATTTCTTAACGAAATTCTTCCCATTTGCACTACTCCTTTGATGTTTGTTCCTAATGTTATCCCTTTACCTGTGTATTTAAGAATTTTTTTTAGATGGATCTCTTTCTTTTAACATGTTATCAATTGTCATCTACCTTATTTATCTAGCTAATAGCATATGTTTACCTACTTAAAAGAAATATTACTCTAAGGAATTGTTTTGAAACCCTTCATGGGGTGGGAAAGAATTCCTTACATGTTTAGTCTTGAATACCCAACACTTTCTCTTCTTTTGAAATATACCACTGCATATGCATTTTAATTAAACCCAAACTGCATTCACAGAGGGGTTTACATGTCACCAATTATTCTGAATAAGGGCTTTTCTCTTCTTTTTGGATGTTAAATCATCATCTGTCTTTCAACACATGTGGAAAATGCAGCTAAAATTGTTGTAAATAACATCTTTCCCTAAGCATAAATCTGGGATGGGGTCAGTTTTTCTTTTTCCTCCAGAAGCTCAAAAACTTCAATTGTCTCACTGTGGGTGTTTTCTAAAGTACAGTCACAAAAGAGATTGTGAAAATGACAATGTTGTGTTTGATATTTATTCTCTCGTGCTGACTTCCATATCAAAACTGTTAAGTTGGGAAGACAAAGGATGCTTTCCCAACTGCTGGAAACACAAAGCTCCTTTGTATTCTGACTCTTCTCTTTCCCTTACATCAACATCAATAAGTATTTTGTGGGAGAGACCAAAATGTCAGTCTTTCCAAGGAGCAATCAAGTCCAGTTTATTCTTTGCTCTGTAATTAAAGCCTGTTTCTGTGAGAAAAGTAAACCAATACCCCAGCAGCCAAAGATAAACTGCTGTGCTATTTTTAATCTACAGCAACCCATTCAACAGTATGAACCCTTTGAGACTTGCAGTTTTGCATTCTTGAGCCAATAGAAAAAAGATTCGTGAAAGACAATAGTGGATAATAGTTTTACTTGGTATTAAAATTGGGTGTCTTCTTTTAAATGCTTGTTTTTGAACAAACTCACTACAAAGTACATGGATGAAAGTAGAGGATTTCATGAATGTGCTTTGTCCACCCAAAATGTGTGTGCACTCTGAAGGAGTGTAGAATATACCACTCCAAAATATGCTTCTTTGGCATAAAGATTATTTTGAGCTAGTTATTTAAAAAGTAAAAACAAACAAACAAACAAATAAACAACAACAAAAACTCAGCAGACAAGGGAGAACCTCTGAAAACCAAGTAGAAAACCTTTCTGTAAGAGATATTTGAATTTAAAAGGGAAATCTTCATTTGTAGCGGTGTCTTTCTGTACCAGGAAGAACTCTAGAAACTCAATGCGGGAAGTCAAGAACTTAAATCTGCATAACAATTATGCTCTTATTTACTCTGATTTGCCTGATAAACTCCCATAACTAGCTCTCCCACCCCCAATGTCTTCTTTGTCTCTTGCTGGAAATGATATTAAAGGTCATGGCTTGTGCTATTTCAGAGTTAGTTTTCATAGGTTTCTCCCATGCAAACAGAGGAGTTATACATATTATTAAACGTCTGTGTGTTTTTCTTCTGTTAAGCTGTCTTGTATTACGGAAGGGGGGAGGTTCTCAGCACAGAACCAAAACACTATTGGAAAAATAATTTTTCCTCCCCTACAAGTCTTCCCTTTCATTCCCTGAATATGTGCCAATACCAACCCCAATGCCTTGATTTGCTAGATTTGCTACAGATTTGACCATATTAAACAAGGAATTCCAAAGCAAAAAGGGAAAAGAGCTTAAAACTGGTTATTAGACTTCTCAAGTCCCACTATAAGGGTTCCCCTAAAGATAGCTTCTTCCTTATCACCCCGTTGACTGACGTACAGAAAGACAGACACGGTGCTATGTCATTCTTGAATCCCACCGTCCTCTTATGTTTAGCTGTTAGCTTCTTTCTCTAGAGAAGAGAAAAAATAATAATAATAATACCAGAATAATCTCATCAATTCAGTAAGCAACCCTTTTAGTTTTTAATGCCTGCTAAAAATTCCTCCATTTAATCCCTCTCTTCTATTATTTGCTTTTTATGTAATCAAAGGGTACATTAAAAGGATCTCCTAAACAAATGTGCAGCCTCTTCTCAAAGATATATAGAGCCAATCCGATGGCTCTCTATATAAAAATGGAAAGCCAAGCCTATGAAATTTTTAAATAGCAATATTTTGAATAGATAAGTCTTTTTTCCTCATCTCCTGAGTCCAAAAAAGTGCCTTCTCACTATGAGCTGCTCTGCTCTGGTTATGGAATATGTACAATATGTGAGGATTTGTAAAGGATTTTCCAGTAAAAACATCAGCCTCACACTCAGGTCTCATGGAGACCTTAATATGTCAATGCAAGCCACAAACGTGACCCAATTATGAAATTTAAAATTATTTCCTGGCCACATTAATAAAAAAGCAAAAAGAAAGAGGTGAAATTAATCTTAATAATATATTCTATTTAACTTAATATATCCCCAATATTATCATTTTAACATGCATTACAATATTAAAAACATCATAATTGAGTTCCTTTTTTTCTTTTTTTTTTATATGGAGGCTCTGAAATTCATGGGTATTGTACATTATATAGCACATTGCATTTTAGATTAGCTACATTTCAAAGGTTCAATAGCCACGGAAGTCCAGTGACTACCATATAGGATGAAGCAGTTCTAAAGCTTCACTGATAGATGAGTCTTTCCTTTACACAAACCCACAGACTGAACACATAGATAGACAATAACCAGACCGTGTATGATGATAAACTCTGATCCATATAACATACCCAGGAAGTCAACCTATAACATCTATAGCAATTGTTTTGGAATGGTCAAGACTTGGCCAATGACTACATACTTCCCTACCCCTCCTCTACTTCTTCCTTCCATGCAGGACCAACCAGAGGAAGTCAAATATGCTCCCCAATCAATTGCATAACATGCCTGCTTCTAGTTGGCTGCCTCCAGTTTCACCTGCCAACAAAATCCAATGAGAGCATACCTGAAGACTCCCCTCTTTTTTTTTTTCTTCACTATTAAGCCTTCTGCCTTCCCTACTTGCCTTTGATTCCTTACCAAACACAAGCTGACTACTTGCTTTACAGTTCTGAATTAATAGCCTCTGTTTTCATTTGGGGGCCCTTAGGTTATTTCTATAAGACTTGAACTTCACTTTCCATTGTGTAGAAATTCTCCTATATTTGAAAACACAGCTTGTGTACTCCATGAGGAAAGTGTGGAATGTGGTACAGAAAGAGTATTCTTGGCCCAAGGCAACATGGAATAGAGCAGTTACATTTCGCTGGAAACACATGCATTCAGGGGTTTTGTTTGTTTGTCTCTACATCTAGGTAGTGGCAGACAAATGTTTACCAAGATTAAGGGATAATGTGTCATGATGCTGGTAGCAGGCTGAGAAAAGAGACCTTCCTCATCTGTACGTAGAGAACATGAACTTTCCAATATGGAGAGGAAAACGGCCCTTGGTATTCCTGGATTTTTCACAATTTCCCAGTACATAGCCTGTGCCTTTAGAGGCATTTTAAAAGCTCTCTGATAATGCTAGCTGGTGGTTGAGGTTTCTAGAAACAGGCAAGATGTCTGCCCAAAATGTGGGATTAACACTTCATTTTTGGCTGAAGTTGAAGTGGGGAGAAAGCCCAAAGGAAAAACAGATCACTTTTGTGGCTGCACAAGTAGTGGAATAATATATATAAATGTTACCAAGAAAATGTAGAAAATGTTTGCAAGCCCAGCAGTGTAAATGTTATTTTTAAGACACAAGTTAAAGGAAAATTTAATCAAGGCAAATAGAAAATGATTTTTTTTTAGAGTTAAGTAAAATTTGGGTCCATTTGTTATTGAAGAAATTTTTTTCCAAATACTGATCCCCTGATTAGGATTCTGACTCATTAAAACTGGTTTAAAATGACAATTATTTGGCCAAAATGAGAACTTGAATTTTAAAGTTGCCATTAAGTGAAAAGACTTTATTTTTAATAATAAATAAAATGAAATCTATTCCCACAGCTAGGCTACAGGAATTATGAGGTAGGTGCTAGAGAGGAACGACATCTAATTATTTACAAGGTATTTATAATCTAAAAGTCCAGGACTCCCTAACACCTTATTTACCAGACGACAGCCAGACCTGTGATACAAGGCCCGAATACCCTTGCAATGGTAATCACTTCCCACTCCTGCAGTAATTAGTTATCTGACAGGCTCCCACCCAGTTTGTTTCAAAATTGTATGTGGACTGCCCTATTTTTATATGAAATGCATTATTTCTTAGACTCTATTGTAAAAAAAAAAATGTTTGCAGTATAGGCTCACTTTAAGATAATATTACATGGTAAGAATGTAGCATTCCTGCCCTCTAAAAGATTTACAATGCAAACATCATCCAAAGAGGAAAATTACATCACCTCACTATGAAGATGAGGCTTAGTTCATCAATCACTAATTGAGAAACTTAGCCAAATATTAATATAAATGTCATATCTCTGTTGGGCAGGACAGAGAGCAGTGGTTTTGATTTGGTCATAACTTACATCGTCGAGCCTTGATGTCTGCTATCTTACCCGTGCAGCAAGGGTCTTATCTAGGATGTGAATTTCATTGGAAAGCTGGCTGTCTTGAAAAGGAGAAGAGAGATGAGAAAGAAAAACTAGACTCAGAGGACCAATAGCATTTTCATTCGTGAACAGTTCAGATTAACTCATAAACAACAGAAACATTTTCATGATCAGGCAGTGGCACCCTGTCTGCGGGCCACATTTCTTGCCCTTTGTAGGAAACCTGCCCAACTGACATGACCTCTTACCATAACAGTGTGGAGATCCGAGCTGGCTCTAAAGGCTCAATTCTTCTCACAGTACTGTCGCCTAGGCTGCCAGACATTAGGGAGTCATTGAGAAACTTTATTAGTAACAATCCCCGGGTGCCTGGGTGGCTCAGTGGGTTAAAACCTCTGCCTTCGGCTCAGGTCGTGATCTCAGCGTCCTGGGATCAAGGCCCACATCGGGCTCCCTGCTTGGAGGGAGCCCGCTTCCTCCTCTCTGCCTGCCTCTCTGCCTACTTGTGATCTCTCTCTCTCTCTGTCAAATAAATAATTAAATAAATAATCTTTAAAAAAGATAATGACGATTCCTTCCTTTTTCTGTTTTAGACGTTTCATATCTGTCGATATTTATTGAAATAGAAATAGTCACAAAGTGATAAGAGAGCATGAGAAATCCCTCCCTACCGCAAAGTACACACATAAGGGAGGAAATAGTAAGTGCTTCTTCTCCTGTGTAGACCCAAAATCTGGAGCCCACACTTTGTGCTCACTCCTCACTATCTTCTCTCTGACCAGAATTGTCCTTGGAAGGCATACAGGGCCAAGCCCTTCCAAAACCATGCAATGTGTGATTCGAGAGCTTCTGGAAATTAAGTCTATTAAGGCACCTATTTTGTGTCATAATTACATGATCCTCAACCATTGTTGCTAAACCTGTTTTTCACTTAATTTGCTGTTAATGGTGTGTCCTTCCAGACTTCAGGGATTTGGCTTCAACCTCCTCATGTTAAAGTCCTCTAGTAATGTATCTATCTTCCCTACCCAATTACAGCTGACTAAAAATATTGACATATGGCTTCTATGTTACTAGCATTTTATTCTAAGTGCTTTTATATATAATAACTCAAATTAATCCTCCTGGGAAATCTTTGTAATAATAATATAACTCTCTGATCTTACAAATGAGGAAACTGAGGCACGGATCAGTTAAATAACTTGCTCAAGATCAGCAAGTTGCCAAGCTAGATTTCAAATCCAATATTTCAGCCCCAGAATCTCAGGTCTGAACCTAGACACACTACTGCTTTTGTTTTCCCAGCATCTGCATTCCTAGCCTCTAGTATGAAGCTTCGATCATCAGAATTTTGAGCGAATGTTCAGTGATTTGGGGATGACATCGAAGGCAGTGTCTCTATGCAGCTCTCATCATGTGGATGTGGATCATGAGGTGTGGACACCTGAAGGTGACTAAGTGCTGTGTCCTTTAGCAGGCTGACTCTGACATTGTCCCCATTACCCAGCCTGGTTTTCTCCTTCTCATCGGTCTAGTTCTACCTGGGTCATCGATGAAGCCTGGGTGACAAGAGCACAGCATCACACCTCTGCCTGCTCCTCTGTTCCCTCCTCTATCACTAGTTCGCCTCTTCCAGTCCCTTTCTCTGTTTCTAAAAGGAATGGGAAACCTTTATATACTGAACGATGAAAAAAAAAAATCATGACCAGTTATCTACTCTAAAGTATATGGCAGAGGGGACTTACTTAGAAAAGTCTGCCTTGTGTAAGTCAGTTAATTTTTTTTTCAGCCATAATCTACAGGGATGTGACTACTTAAAGAAATCAGGTTACTACTTCACTACTGTCTCCCTAGCACCTTCAACAGTGTGGCACTTAGTGGATGCTCACTGTATTTGCTGAATATATGAATGGACAGGGTCTATGACACACTTGTATGGCTAACACTGGAGATATAAAGGTAAATAAAACAATCATGAACCCAGTCCTTGTGAGTATGTATAAAGCAAATAAACGCACAGTTGACGATCAGTTGGGATTTGTGCTTAGTGCTTTATTAGGAATACAGATAAGATTTAGTTTGAAGAAATAGCTCCCTCTCCTCTAACAGTTTGAAGCCTGAAGGAGTGATTTGTCCCAAATGCCTGCCAAAGTTGTAAATTGTCAGATTTTTCTAATATGTGAGGCGATGGGCAGAAAGATAGAGGGAATTGAGTGTTCTCAGCAAGTAGCAGGGACTGACCAGGCTAAGTCTCTGGGCAACGAAACAGAAAGCAGGAATGATTCCATTCTATGAAAATGAGTTTTCCCTGATGGGCTATGTTCTCTATATTTCTGCTGTGTCACCAAGGGAAGGAAGAAGAAATGGGCCCTGTCCTCAAGGAATTTCTCCTCAGTTGGAAAAGATAAGATCAAGACACATTCATAAAATAGCTGCAAGACTTGCCCTCCACCCTCTGCCATCTCAAGCAAAGATATTCCCAAAGGAATAATGTGAATGGGTTGGACTTGCTCTGGGAAGGTTTAGAAAACAGATGAGTTTACAGCAGAGAAGGGAGAAGAAACTCTGAGTGGCTGAAAATCGTCATGGCACAACTGATTATGTGGCAAACCTTGCTTGCTTGGAGCCAAGGCCATAAACAGGTGCTAGTGAGAGGAACATTGGTTAGCAGATATCAATGCAGGAGTGGTGAACTACTAGCAAACACACCCCTGGACATGTCCTGTTACTCAGAGAGCTGACTATTTTCACGGAAATATCATTTCTTTAAACCCACGAGGCCTAACCACACAACTATATCCATTTGTCAATATCTTTGCTAGAGCAATCATGTAAACCTGCAAGGGCAAGGAAAAGTAGAGCCAAGACTCCCAGGGCAATCATAATTCACCCACATTGCTCATACACGTTCATTTGGTTTCTAAGTGGATTGCTTATTTTATGGCATGTGCAGTATGTACGAGTTTTCTTAGAATTAGTTTAAATTGTCCTTAATCAGAAATATGTCACGCAACAGCCTTTTTCTCCAAATGAATATTTTACTCAGTGGCACACAGCCTGTGCCATTAAACCCAATATTAAAGAACATGAAACAATTAACATTTTTCATTCCTACTGGTTCTATTTTGCTGAGCCTACACTTAGGGGAGAGGGAATACTTTAGGTCCTCAGAGAATCATGAGTAATGTTATCATTCTAACAATTTGGAATTCTTATCTTCTTTAAACCATGTAATTGTGTACTAAACAAGGTGGGAGAAAATGCCTTTTCACTCCGATTTTTGCTAATGCGGAGCCTGATGAACACAAGATAGTAGAGATTTATGTCAGTTAGGCTGGCAGTCATTTCATATTTACTTGGACTACATGATTGAAATCAAATCGGAAGCTCCCTATCCAGGAGTGTATGATTTGTTATCTAAATAACTATGTGTGAGCGAATCAGATATGGATAAGATACTTCCATTATTATCATGTGTGTTAGTTCTGATTCATGAGGCCCCAGCTTCATCTATACTAGCTTTATCAATGCTGTTCTTTTCGGTTTTATGTATTTGCTATGCTTGGGCTGGCAATTCTGTTCTTGTTAACTTCTCAACTGATAATCACAAAGGAAAAATTTAATAAAAGAACCTAAGAAATATATTTTGTGTATGGTCTTAGTTAATAGACAAATCCACTGCTTGATAAGGAATTAAGGGGAAAATGTACAAAGAATTCACAGAAGCAGGAGGAGTTTGTTTTGCTCACAGTATACAAGCCTCGAATTCCAAAATGCCAGATTGGAGACTATTTATATTTCCTTTCTCATTTCGAGAGCTTTTTGTCTACTTATTGCTAACAATCTTACCTTTAGTTTACAAGGAGAAAAAAACATAGGATGCAAACCTATTTTTGTTGTACAATTTCATAAGCTATTTGACCTTAATTTTGCAAGCACAAGTATATATCTCTACCAATAGTTAAGCTATCAGTCAGGATTCTTGTTTGCAAACCTACAACTAACTTAAGATACTTTTAGAAAAGAAAACAAAATTTTCAGAAAGAGCACAACATATGCATCAAGGATATTTTAATAGGAACCGTCTGGCACAACAGCGCTGCTCTGCTGCAGAGACCCACTGCTGCTGGTCACTCTCACAGCTACTAGAAATAAATCCTACCTCTCCTTTTGCTAAGGAGCTCAAGTTCCAGGTAGGATCCAGCTGGCAGAGACCAGGTCTAGTGGCTGCTTGTGCCCTGCTCTGAAACCACGGGAAGAGGGAAACTTTTCTATGTTCTATGATGAAAAGAAAGACACCATGACTTCCACTACTGTATCATTGGGTGTTATCTCCCAAATGGGAATAAGAATTATATACTGGAGTCCCCCAAATAACAAAGGTCTGCTATTCCTTCTTTATTATTAATTTCATTTAAAATAATAGGTTATAAATATACTGATACTTTTTAAAACCTGAAATTGAAATTCCTTTGTTCTTGGTATATTGTTATGTCATATGGAGGCAAACATGTTACATGTTACAGTAAACCTTTTGGGACACATTTTATATTTAGAGAGAAGATAAAATTAGAGAAGTTCTCATATTTAACTAGAATGTCAGTATTATTTCTTGGTTCTATAATTACTTTAAATGTCTTATTTCTCTTTTTAATTCCAAGCTCCTTAAATATCAAGTTTATTTCAAAATGGACTACTATGGCCTGAACACCCAAGAAACATAGTGTCAATGGCTTCCTTAAAGCTACTGTCAGCATCCTCCTCTCTTGCACATTCTATTATAGAGACTGGAAACACACATGCTCCCTTTCATTGCTTTTTTTTTTTTCTGTACAGAGAAGAGTTTGTATGTAACCCACTTCCAGACTATGATATTATATATGGAGAATTGAACCAAAGGCACTTTGGGGAAAGTAACTGTGTACTGAAATTAAAGTATGGATACAGCCTAAGCAACAATCCTCACTGCCCTCTCCTTTCTACCTTGAGCATGGTCAAAGGTATCTGGAACCGAATAGAAAAGACCAGCCTTAAGGGAAACCAAAGAACTGAGAGATGTTAGTGCTGACACCTGCTTCCAGGCTCTCAGATTTCTTGCTAAAGATTGAAATTAACCCCTCCCTTCCTTTGGATCCAGTGTAAATCAAGTCTGGGGGCACTTGCAGTTGAAAGCATTCCTAAACAATACAAAGTTTTTCAACAATTCACATCCATCCATAACTGGACATTTCAAATAACCTACTTCTACCATTTACTGAGCATTGAATTTGGGCTGGCACTGTGGAAGTGAGGTATAACCCAGACTCTCAAGAGAAAGATAGCGTACATAAGGATATCCATAACTAATGTAATGTGGTAAGTGCTAAAACAAAAGAATGTTCCCTGAGCCAGATTAGGACATGATTAGTTTCATTATTAGGACCAGATTCAGTAAAATGGAATAATCTGGAAAAAGATCAGTTGTGATCCATTGAATAAGATGACAGGGATACTTAGTGCTTTACAGCAAATATTATAATAGTAAATTAATATTTCTAATGAATAATGAGAATAGCATCTATTTTATGGAATCTTTTATGTAAGAATCTCATTTTATCTTGGAAAAACAAGTGCGAAGTGGAACATATAGGGAGCTGATGGAAATTGAACTCCAAAAAGTCTAAATCAGTTTTTCTCAACCTCAGCACTATTGACATTTTAGACTAGCCAATTTTAAAAAAGATTTTATTGTCAGCACACTTAACATGAGATCTACCTTTTTAGCCAACTTTTAAATGTACAATAAAGTGTTATTAACTATAGGTACAATAGATCTCTTGTGCAACAGATCTCTAGAACTTATTCATCTTGAGTAATTAACATTTTATACATGTTGATTAGCAACTCCCATTTCCTCTCCCACAGCACCTGATAACCACCATTCTATTCTTTGCTTCCATGAGTTTGACTATTTTCTATACCTTACATAAATGGAATCATGCAGTATGTCTCCTTCTTTGGATAGCTTATTTTAGTTATCGTTATGTCCTCAAGATTCATCCATATTGTCATGTATTAAGGGATTTCTTTATTTTTAAAAGCTGAATAATATTCTGTTGTATGTATATACCATATTTTTAAAATTCATTCATCCATCAATGGACATATAAATTGTAACCGTATCATGGCTATGGTGAATAATGCTTCAATGATTATGGGAGTGCTAATATCACTTTGAGATCCTGACTCAGGATAAGACTTCACTGTGTAGAACTATCCTGTGCCCTGTAGGATGTCTAGCAGCATCTTTGTCCTCTGTCTACTTATAGTGCCACCTGCCTATACCCTGCTTACAGTACCAGCCCTCACCCAGTTGTCGAAACCAAAAATGTCTCCAGATATAGTCAAATGCTCCCTGGGATATAGAGATGAATTATCTCCTCTGATTGAACCCCACCAGTTTAGATGGCTTGAAAAGAAAGTGTAACCAAATCAATACTAAGACTGATTGCCATTCTGTGCTCTCATCCTTGGAGGACTAGAACTCAGGGAATAAAATTACCCAATCACTAAATCACTTTCATTCACAGATAGGACTGCCCAGAGGTAACTCAAAACATATACCTTACAGATACAAAATCAAATCACCATGTGTAAATAGGTACCCAACACATGAAAAAGATTACACGAGGAGTTCTGAGGGCAGCTGTAATAACATGCCACCTATTTGATGTTCTTATTTCTCATATTTCTCATAACCTCTGAAACTGGGCCACCCACCCCAGGCTTTAAGGCTAGGCTTATTCTCGATAGGAAAAATTTAAACAATCATATGTCAGAAGAGTGCAGTCATAAGATGAATTAGCCTTTGCTGAGGTTGTACTCTAGTTCAGGGCAAACTTTTCTGTAAAGGGCCAAATAGTAAATATTTGAGACTTAGTGGGACATGCAATCTCTCTCACAAGTACTTCCAGCTTTGTAGCTGGAAATCAACCATAAAAAATATGTATATGAATGTAGTTCTGTACCAATAAAACTTTATTAAAACAGGGTTGTACTTGGCCCATGGGCCATAGTTTGGCAACTTCTTCAGTGAACTGCATCCTTGATTTCTATAGCACATCTTTCTTCTACCCATTCCAGTAACCAAATTATAGTCTATAAGCTTGTAGTCACAGGAAATATAATTTTCTTTACTTCTCTATAACTTAAACTATTTTCTGTTTCAGACCTATGTTCTGGTGTGTAGTTAAAACTAAATCTCAACCAATTCAGATTCATCTCAGCTTTTTCACAATAAATTCAGGATTATCTCATAGATTTTAGGACTTTCTTCATCAACTCAAGATGTTTTCTTCCTTTCCCAGGTTGTGGCTCTGTTTTAGAAGACTCCAGTAGTGCACACATCAGGAGAGGGAGTAACTAGTCCCCTGCCTTCATGTGTCCACTGGCATTATAATTCTGGTTTCTGTTTGTTAATCTACAATACACTCCCTATTTTAATATAAGTTATATTACTTAGTTATGGTAAGGCCAACAGATCCAGAGGTGACTGCCATTATAGTTTGTTATTCTCACAGATTCCAAGAGGAAAGGGCATGCCATGTGCCATGGGGTGCCACAGGGGAAGCACCAAAGTAGGAACCGTGGGCAAGAAACTCCACTGTGGTTTATGCAGGAAGAAATAGTCAATATAGGTTAAACAGACTTAGGATTGGCTAGTTTGAATGATTTCAGTGGGTTCTGGTACATAAGTTGGTGGTACCTTGTTCTGGAGTGATTAAGGTAGAGAGATAGTGGCCTGGAATATGAGTTCCAATAAGGAAGCTATTTGGGAGTATGGATTCTGGATTGGTTGGTTTGCATTTAAAAAACTGACTAGAGTAGCAAGTTGTTTACTATCCCTCAAAATTGGCTAACCCTGGGAGGGACAAGTCCCTCCAGGGTCAGCATGACCTCTGATGTCAAAGCATCAGAATACAGCAAACGAAAAACATAAATAATACATTTTCCTCTTCAGACTGCAAAGGCCTCAGACTGCTCTTTGAGCTGAATTTAAACTGCTTTCAGGCATGTGGTGAAAATTCTGAGGATCCTCATACCATGCCTAGAACACAGAAACACTCTAAGCTTACTTAATACTTAACAAGAGTCTGTAGAGTCATCTCAACTGTTCTGCATGGCACAGAGACAGCCAAGACTACCTGTCTCTTCCAACTCTAATTTGCAAGCAGTATACTCAGTGATGCTACCATCAGACCTCCTAGACTTGTCTGGGCTTTTAAAGTCCTGGCCTCTGGTCTCAGCTGAAGAGAGGAGAGCAAGGTACAACACTCTTTCTCATGGACACTCAGGTGTGTAAAATCTTGCTTTCCCCTGGTTTAATTCTCTCATGCAGCCTGGAGAAAATAAACAAATAAACCTTGCTGGGATGGGGGCAAGATGGGGTGAGAAAAACTAGCTCTTGCCAACTTGGTATTCTTTCCTATCTATTACTTAGTGCATAAACTTTATGGCCTGTGTCCCTCAGGGCTATGAGTTTTCGAAACCAAAACCAAGGCCTTTGAAACTCGTACCTCTTTTTTTCTTTTACACTGCTCTCTGCCACAATATTTATAAATTTATTTTCATACTCAAAAGTTGAGCTTTGACTCCTTTGTTTTTTTCTTTTGGTACTTTCTTTGGTAATATATCAGAGAAGGAGCATGGGAAGGAGGAACATGTTGATTAATATATTAAAATATTATCTTGCAACACCAGTTACATCCACTGGGTACCTGCCTTATTCTCCTTGCTTAACTTCCACCTTGAATGTTTTCTGGAACCATGGTCCTTCTGTCCTGATTTCCTCACCCTATTCCTGTTCAGACAACCCTTATATCCTTCCCTTTCCTGGTGAAGCTATGATCCCACTGATGAATAATTTTCTCAGGTACATAATAAACAAGAAGGAATTTCTGTGCTTGAGGAAATTAAGGGGACCACAGATTCTGAAACTTTCACCCAATATAATTTTTTTCCACTTACAAACTTGAATACAAGAACATCTGGATGAAGAAGGAAAAGTTTAATATGTCAATTCTCTACCTTGCACACACTGAAGGTCTTCAAATGTAAAAATTTGATAATAGGCAAGAACTTAAAACTAACCAAGCTTGTGTCTTCGGGTGCAGCCAAATATGACTTAACTATAGACTCATCCCTGTGTACAAAAAGGACTAGCTTCAGGGCACCTGGGTGGCTCAGTTGGTTAAGTGTCTGCCTTCGGTTCCGGTTCAGGTTCAGGGTCCTGTGATCAAGTCCGGCATCAGGGTCCCTGCTCTATTGGGAGCCTGCTTTTCCCTCTCCCTCTGCCTGCTGCTCCCCCTGCTTGTGCTTTCTCCCTCTCTCTCTCTCTCTCTGTCAAATAAATATATAAAATCTTAAAAAAAAAAAAAAGATTGGCTTCATTTCCATGCATTTTTCTTTCCTTCATTCATTTGTTCACTAAATATTTGCTGAGCACTTACTATGTACCAGAAACTAATCTAGTCACTGGGAATACATTAGTGAACAAGAGATAAAATCAGCCACCTTCATGGAATATACGTTCCAATGGCAGGGAATAAGTGTTTAATTGCTAACATCTATATAGAGCTTATTATGCACCAGGCATTAATCTAATCTCCACAGTAACATGATGAGATAGTTACTATTATTTACCATCCTCATTTTCCAGATAATCTTTAATAGTTTGTCCACAATTTTAAAACTAGTAAGAGGCTCTAAAATAAATAAGCAGTTGAACCAAAGCAGACTAGCTGCAGAGTCCAATGTTCTCAGTCGACTGCCTCTAGCTTACAATTAACTATAGAGGATGTTAAAAGTTAATAATTTCTTTAGGAAAAAAAATAAGTATAAAAAGGGAGTAGAGCATACTAGGGGAAAACAGAACCTTAAATAAGATTGTTGGGGAAGGCTTAACTAGGATGTGTGATTTGAGTGAAAACTTGAAGGGTCTTGAGGAATCGAGAGAGATATATATTTATGGGAAAGGCAGAGGGAAGTAACTGCAAAGTCCTT
Organism: Ailurus styani; assembly: GCA_002007465.1. Lineage (NCBI taxonomy): Eukaryota > Metazoa > Chordata > Mammalia > Carnivora > Ailuridae > Ailurus > Ailurus styani. The sequence goes on along the minus strand of LNAC01001157.1, from coordinate 191,414 downwards.
GCAGCAGGGCCATGCCTGGCACTCAAGGGTGCAACGTGGCTTGCCACTTTACAAAGCACATCATATCTGTTTATCACAAAGCACCCATCTTTGAGTTCTGCTATTGTTGTGGCAAATTAAAGGCTTTTTTTTTTTTTTAAGATTTTACTTATTTGAGAGAGAGAGCACATGGGAGAGGCATGAGGGAGAGGCAGAGGAAGAAGCGGACTCTTTGCTGAGCAAGGAGCTTGATGCAAGGCTTTTAAGGGACCCTTGAGATCATGACCTGAGCTGAAGGCAGCAGCTTAAACAACGGAGCCACCCAGGAGCCCCAAAATATAAGACTTTCAAAAATGATCTATCATGATTTCTTCCTAATAATTTCAAAGCAGCATTTTTATAACTTTCCCTACCACAATTAAAAATAAAGAGAAATGGATGGGTGAGACAAGAATTAAAAAGAGAAAGGAATAAAAGAGATGCATTACCATCATTCCTTGATATGGTCAATTGATGCATTATAAGGGATTAATAAAATATGAGGCAAACAAAAATAAGAACTAGCTCTGATTTTAATATGCATCTCTTTTGAAATGAAAATTATCATCCTTGTTAACTGGGAAAAAAAATTAAACATCATGGCCTGAAAGGCATGAATGCTTGTCTTATTAATATAGTAATTAAGCTAATGGTAAACCTCGAAGGATCTTATCTGTCCCAGAAAGAGAAAGAATTAGCAGAGCTGGTCTTGGGTAAAGTTAAGCTGGTGGATGTTGTTGCATTTACTTTGCCCTAAACTTCTGCAAACTCTTTATCAACCAATTGATATTGTTCGTGATTTATAGGAATTAGAGATTAAACAGCTTGCAACAGAGGCTGCCCAGCCAGACCCTGGCAGGACTGATGTGAGCCTCACGAACGCCTAGCTGTTTTGCTTTGCTCTTTAACAGATGGCTTGCTTCTAAGGACGAAGTTCTTTATTTTCTTTCAAGTTTTCTTTGGGTTGTATAAAGAATGGAGGTCCTGGCAGCTCGGTATTCACTTTCCTCAGTCCCAGAAGACATTAATCAAGGTCTAATGAGAAGAAATGTTAGGCTCAGAATCAAGAGAATGGGACATGGATCCCAGCATTTTTACTAACTAGTGCTGCAATTTATAAAAATGGACTTTGATCCTCTCCAAACCTCAGTATCCACATTTAAAAATGAAGGCAAAAATTATTTCTCCAGTTTTCATAGGATATTGTAAGAAAAAAGTGAAAAAATTGGTTGAAGTACAGTAAAAATTAAAGTCTTTAGCAATAAGAGTGGATGACTATTATCCTGTCTTATTTTTCCTACATTTTATACATTAATAATTCTTAAGATTTTTTAAATAACGATTTTTAATTGTTTTTAAATTTTTTAATTTAAAAGTTTTTAAAATTTTAAATAAACAATCTGTTTATTCTCATCTAACTCTTTAATCTTTCCTAGTCTTTTCTGACTCCTTTATCTGTATTTACTACTTAAGCTACTTTCTCTTAAACAGACTTATTTCTAAATTAAATTCTTTTGAGTCAATTCAGTTACCTAATAACCTCAGTACTACAGTTTTGCTGATTCTTTTTTTCTGATATGCCATCATGTCTGCATTTATTCTTAGTCTGTATATATTCTTATGTGACATTGGCTACAATAACTCTGATATAATATAAAAACCCCAGCATTCAACTGGATTTCATCCAAATCTCTGACTGAACTGGTTTGGCCGCCCTGCTCCCATCTGCCCAGACTGAAAAGATCAAATGCAAAGGGCTGGTTCTCCTGAACAGAAGGAATATTTACACATTTGGGTGGAAATATAGAATCCATGCTGAGTAAGGTTTAAAAATGGGAGCAGAGCTTAAAAGAGAGTTAGTAACTGGGGAGACACAAGAAAATTGGATGGAAAGTCACCACAGACTCTTTAAGGAGACCGAGAGTCTCCTTATTTTTTTCCTTATTTTTCTTTATTTTATCCATTTTATATGCAACGTTTAATCAGTTTTCTTGGAAATATAACCTAATCTCAAAACACTAATATGATGATTGGATAAAGAGAAAAATTCCTCCGCCACTGAATTATCTGATGTCTTTGGATGCTAACCTGGTGTGAATTCATCTTTCTCCTCTTTCTTCCACATCTGTCCTCCACTATGCCTCCCTGTCTGTATTCTGTTCACTGTTTCCCCCAATCTTACATTCTTCTTAATTTTTTTTTCTTTTGCTAAAGATAATTTGGTCTGCTTACTCTCTTAACCTTTCCTAGACTATGCTCCTCTTGAAGTCAGGGATTATATTATTCATACACTATTTCCATCCCCAGCTCCATATTCTACTGTAAATCCTCTAGAAGTTGATAGATTAATCTCCCAGCCCTCACTTAATCCTATATGGCGTCACCCTGCCCTCACTAAAGTAACATCAAATTCCACCAGTTGTGGAATCCATATTGCTTCTACTTCTGATCATAGTGTAGTGTCTTCAAGCTATATATCATAGAGCCCTAAGAGTCTTTTGGACTGTGGAGAAAAGAAAATGAAAACCAGTGTTCTAGTGAGAAATTGCAACCATGTCTAGGTGAGGACTGGGATCTCCGAAAGCATATGCTGACATGGAGTCTGGGTGCAAGGTGTTTATTAGGGATCAACACCTGTGAAAGGAGGAAGGAGAGTTGGGCAGAGAGATATGCCAAACTATCATACAGCTTCAAAAAGTCTGAGCCAACCTAGGCCAGGGAGGGGAAGAGGGTCATCTAGAACCAATATTGCTTGTCAGAGATGTCCCTATGCATTTTGGACCAAAATAGCTGAAACTTTATACTCTCCCTTTCCCTAACACACACGTGCACGCGTGCGCGCGCACGCACACACACACACACACACACACAAGCACGCATGCGGGCAGGTGTGCGTACACCTCCAGTCACCGAGTGTAGGCTCTGACCTTTGGTGGGGAGGCTTTTTGCAGCTAAGATCTACCCCGAAGGAGCTGACAGCTGGAGGCTGCTGGCTGATCACACTCCCCACAGCTGAACAACAGGTCTCACTTGAAAGGAAATCTGTGTGGCACTTCTCATCTACCACTTGAGTTGTCAGAATTATATTTGTATGGATGGATTTAAAAGTGCATATGTGCTAAGTTAGCTTGAGCAGTTTAGTTCTGCAAGGCATGTAATTGTCAGTCTTGAGTCTACTATGAAATATAAACTATAAAACATCTCTGTGGCTATTTCTTTCAGAGTCATCCTTCCTCATTTGTCCATAGTTCAGCCATGCCTTCTTTAGAGTGTGCTATAAACAACTCTTAAAACTCAAACTCTACTTTTATCAGTTGTCCACGGCAATTAGTTGACCTGTTGTAACTACAGTTGAAAAGCTGACATTAGTGTGGGTAATAAAATTACTAGCCAAGTAACTTAAATGTTCAGTGCCATTGTCCTCATGTATCAGATGCTAATAAAGAAGAAAGGGTCCTATACCAGGCTGAAATAGGCACCAATAAGCATCTGCTGTTAGTTATAGTCATAAGAAATGGATGGGAGCTGTAAAAATTAATCAGAGACTTTTTGATCACTGACACATTTTACGTGAAAGCAGTTATAAACCATCGCAATATGGTTTCCTGTTCTCTTTCATCCTCTTTCTCCTCTGATCCTGTGTCTCCTCTCCACGCTATCATGTCTTCCTCCTCTTGTTTAGACACTTCTGATTTTTACAAGCATAGTCCCTTTTGTGGAATAAAAGAGGGCAAGAAGAATTGGCTAGACTTGGTTTTATGAACTGCAAAGAAGTTCACCATTCTGAAGCAGTTTCATTTGTGAAAATCTAAAGCTATCCCCAGTGGCCCATGAGGACTGTATGGCTTCGTGCAAAGGCCTGACCAAAGCTTCAGTGTTATCTGAGGGTTCTTGCCTCCTAGGGCTTCACATATGTACAGACATAGTTCATTATGCTTGAACAGAAATGTTACCATTAGTGATTAATACTTAATTTAAATGGCTTGCCGGGGGGGCACCTGGGCGGTACAGTCAGTTAAGAGACCCACTCTTGATTTGGGGTCAGGTCATGATCTCAGGGTTGTGGGATCCAGCCCCGCATGGGGCTCTGCACTCAGCAGGGAGCCCACTTGAGGATTCTTTCTCTTCCTCTGGCCCTCCTGTCCCCCCAAATAATAAATAAATAAATAAATCTTAAAAAAAAAAAAAAAAAAAAGAACAGTTTGCCAGGGCACCTGAGCAAGGGGAAGTCTTCAAGAGTTTCTTTCATTCTGTCTTTTTCCAAACATGGGTAAATTATCACACAGTTGGGCTTCCAAGAATCACAATGAGGGGGTTCAAATGTCATCTACTAATTAGTATTTGTTTTGGTGTGCGGCTGTCAAAATTTGACAAAAGATGAGAACAGTACATTTGACTTCCTCAGGTACAAATGCTTGGTGAGGAAAGGCATCTATGGCAATGATTATTATTTTAGATTAGAATTTTAGAGAATAGTTTTGATTCAGCCTAGGTTTGATAACTGAAATCACCATTAAGGCCTATTACTTAAAGATGTAATCCATATATCTACATCTCTGCTATAAAGGTTCAAACTTCTGGGGTGTGTGTGTGTGTGTGTGTGTGTGTATATGTTTGCACATGCATGTACTTTAAGACATGGAGAAGAGAGGTATCACACTTTGCTTGACACAGCAACAACCAAGTGTCACTCAGAATAAATACTATAATAGAAGGCAAATTTTCTCCCCAGGCATTTATGTGTAGTTAAGCTCATAGAATGAGTTTTAAAATGTTAATGTTTACTGAGCATTTATTGTACATAAGTCTCAGCTCTGTAAGTTCTATAACTGCACATGAATTATTTAATTAAATCCTTACCACAATCTTATTATTAGGTACTATTGTTATCTTCAATTTACACATGAGGAAATTGATACTTAGGAAGTTTAAGCAATTTACCTAGGGTCACTCAACTAGTAAGTGACAGAGTCAGGACTGAAATCAGCTATTTGTGGCTCCAGGATCAGTGGTCAAACAGCTAGTAAATGGCAGACTTTTGATTTAAACTCAGGTCTTTCTCCTCTAAAGCTTATGCTTTTAAGCAGCTTTTATAGCTTTGGTGTTTAGAAAGCAAGCTAGGAAATGCTGTAGCTGAAAAGAATATGTAGAAGCTGAACCCAAAACCAAATACATATATACACCTACAAAATGAAGCAAAATAAACAAAGCACAGATTAGTTAAATGTCCTCTGCTTAATTCATGATTGCCTAACAGGCAAGGAAATGTTTTATCCCATAGGTTTCCTCTCCTTTTTCCGCCTTAGCTCAATGGGACCCATGCTCCAGTTCCCAGACATTTCCAGAAACCTCACTTGTGTTTTGTTTCCACAATAACTGGAACACCAGCAGTGTTCTCCCCACTTCACACTCTCAGCGCTGATCTACCACATGCTCCAAAGTCAGGCAAGGGGAGGAGGAAAGAGGGGCAGGCCTTCATCTCCCCGTCTTTTCCAGGGGCTGCTGATTTCTTTCTTTCCTCAAGAGGAACAACAATAAAAACAAAACCAATCCAAAGATCACTTCTGAAAGTCCCCAGGAAATTCTTTTTCCAGAGTTCTCACTCACTAATTTGGCTAACATTCCTGCTGGTAACAGACCCAATGAATCCTCCATAATTGCTGTGAGCCAACCAGGGAATAGGCTAGGAGGAAATCACTTCTGCAACAGCAAACAGCAAGAATAAAAGAGGCAGGGGATTTTCCAGAATGCCAGCCTCCTGAAATTAACAACAAATCCTTTCTTGCCAAACCTATCCTAGTTTGACCATCATGAAATGATATATGCTGCCATTTTATGATAATCTGATAATCAACAGCTTACTGTAATTCTTAAAATCCTGTATTTTGCTCTGTCTGTGTGTGTGTACATGCGTGTTATGTGTGTGTGCAGTAGGTTAAGGAGTGAGAGGATGTGGGACAGCGGTAGATGAAAACAAAATAGTTATTCTTACTGTTGCTTTTCCTCGAGACGACTCCTTCCCTCCAGAAGAACAGTATGCTGTGATCTTTGGCCGCCCAGGCTTTACATCATTCTTATTACCCTGCAGTGGCAACAGATTGATGTGTATTTCCACTGCCCCCAGAGAGTTACCCTCTAATCCTTCATTTGTCACCCCAACACATTGCTCAGAAGCAAGAGCAGGGATAGTCAGAGTGTATACAATTGATTCCAATCTATCCATCACTGAAACTACAGTCTAGGATATCTGGAGGTAAGGAATGAAAGAGAGAGAAAAAGAAAGAGAGAAAGAAAGAAGAAAGAAAGAAAGAAAGAAAGAAAGAAAGAAAGAAAGAAAGAAAGAAAGAAAGAAAGAAAGAAGAAGGAAAGAAAGGAAAGGAAGAGAAAAAAGAAAGAGAAAGAAAAAAGGAAGAAAGAAAGGAAGAAGGAAAGAAAAGGGAAGGAAGGAAGGAGAAAGAAAAAAGAAGGAAAGAAAGAAAGAAAGAAAAGAAAAGAAAAGAAAAGAAAAGAAAAGAAAAGAAAAGAAAAGAAAAGAAAAGGAGGGAGGGAAGATGGGAGGGAGGAAGGAAGGGAGAAAGGAGGAAATTCCCAAAACTTTGAATCAAGAAATGTTTGTACATTCCAGATCAAGGAAAACCAATCATAAAATTTGGCTTGATTCTTTGATTCTTTGACTTTTAGTATAATTTCCCACTTTTCAGCAGAAAAAGGCTAATGTCTGTTTGTGAACACCCAGTAATGAAGTAATACTGGAGGTGATAGCATGCATTTTAAAACTGCATTTGTGGAAGAGCGGCTTCTACCTACTACTATCTTTGGATTTTATCATTAAATCTTCTAAGTGGGCATTATGGAAATGGGGCTTTGTCTAATAACTTTAATTGGGTTGGGGGAACTTAACCTTAGTTCATATGCACTCAAATATATAATTACGAATAAGCAAAAAATTAAGTAGAAAAAATATTTAGTAACTCAAATAACTTTGATGCAAACTAATAAACATCTGTTGTATGAGGGAATAACCCTATTCCTTTAGGAGATCACAGATGACAGAGACACTTATCCCATCCTCAAGCTGTTTATAATCTAGGAGAGGAGAATAAAAGTTTACACATACAACTATAATAAATACAAGGGGCTCTAGAGTAGCTAGCAGAATTGACTCATCTATAGTTCTGTGTGTAAGGGCTCTAAGTTTAAAATTTCCAAACCCCGAGCCCCACATCCACGGCTGCTGGAATCAAAAGATTCAATATGAGGAATTGAAAGGCCATTATACCTTTGAATTATAGGAACAGGAAGGAGACAGGAAGAACACTTCAGGCAAAGAGAGCATACAGGAGTTGAAAAGATTACTAAATTGTTCCATATGAGCATTTAGAGGGTGCACCTGGTACTTAGGTTTGTAGCTTCTTCAATAACTGAATTTCGTTAAATAAATATAACTTAAAAGGAGCAATAAAAAATAAGGGTAAAAGTCAAAAAAGAAAAAAAGACAAGCTATCTCCACAAAAGTAGTACTGTAAAATTCTTAGGCATTTGTCCCTCATACTTCTCAGGAACGTCTTCACAGTTAGAATTTGAATTTAACTTTCTGAATGTGGAAAGAAATTCCATATGTGTATATACATTTTGCAGCCTGTGTGATTTAGCAAAAAAATAGGCAACTCTATTGCTTTCATACTTATATTAGAAATGCCAGATGCATAACCACAATTTAGGTTTGATTTTTTTTCCAACTCAAACAATAGTGTTACTTTAAGCAAAATTGGCTTGACTTTGAGAATGAATGCAAAAATTTAATGTTTTGAAATCTCGCAGAATAATTTGTTGGCAGCTCAAGATCTTGTTTTGCCAAGTTTTACTCCAAAATAATTTTCTTACTCAGAGTTGATACAGGGAATGGCAATTCTCACTTGAATATATGGCAGTTACACAACTGAGCCAACTAACACACTGGAAGAAGGAGGATGTTTTAGACTCGAGAAAGAGGCCTAGTTATTTCAGAGATGGGCACTTGGAGGCCCGAAAAGGTTGGTGACTAGTTCCAACTTGCATTATCAATTAGTGGCCAAGGAAGGACTAGTAATATGTTTAAGCTGATAATCTTTCAAAAATATTGCCCTAAAAGAGAAAATTAGAGAGAACTCTGGGAGAATGGTGGCTGGAGGTATGCCACATCCTTGCATTCAGGGCTCTGGGTCCAACTCAGCCACTTCTTGCAGGCCAATAGGCAGGGGTAAGCCAAGGCCTATTTCCATGTTTCCTCCCCTATGGGTCAGCGTTCTAGGGCTAAGTGCAAAAGCCCAAAGCAAGGATCAGAAAACATCCCTTCCTGGAAAGAAAGTCCCTTTCAGCTCTCTGGACACTGGTCAGTGTCTCCCTAACCCTAAGGATCTGAAAAGAAGATGAACAGTTGGGTTTTACTCATCTCTACCTCTGAGATTTGGAGGCAATAAGAACAGAGAAGCTCTGCTCTTGAGCACTAAGACAAGAGGAATGCACAGTCAGCTGTGTATACAGTGAGTCACCAGGCAGGATGGCTGTACCTGCCAGCACTTTCAGGAGCACTCCCACATAAGATGGCCAAATGAGCAAATACAGAAATGACATTGTGTTAAAAGGATGTATAAGTCAAAGAGCAGCATAAACAACAACAACAAAAAAATCAGAATAAACTGCTAAAGAAATAGAGTTGCTTCTTTTAAAACTAGACCTAAAAGGAGAGGAATATGTAAAGAGATTTGAATATAGCTCTCAGTATAATTCCTGGCACTAAAACCACATGACATTTTTAATTTGAAAATTGAATACATAAAGTGAAATAGAAAGCACTATAGATGCTCAAATTGGTGCCTTGGGAGATCAGGTGGAAGAAAACGTTTAGTAGTAGAGGGGGAAAAGAAAAAGAAAAATTCTATAGAAATATGAGGGAAAATATGTACATTTTGGAAAATAGATTTATGAGAAAAAATGGAGGAGACAAATGGAAGAGACAGTGATTAAACACATGATTGAAGAAAATTTCCCTTAGGTGAAGACCTGGGCCAGCAGATTTAAACAGCTCATCAAGTTTCAGATCAGACTGCTGATTTAGTACTTACATCAAGATGTGTCTTTATCAAATTACTGGACTCCAGTGATGAAGATTAATAAATATTTAATGCATCCAGACACAAGTAATATACATAAAAAAAGGAATCTGTGGATCATGAATTTGTGCAATTCCAAAGCTACAAGATTGTGGAATAATGTCTACAGATACTTTAGAATAAAGGACTGGATATGTAACAAGATATTATTCCTTAACAGCCTATAAGACTGTTATTTGTGGAGATTATGTCACTATATACCCCATCTGAGGAAACACTTAAGGACTCAAACCAGAAAAGAATAAATCTGAACCTCATGATAGTTGAATGGAAGAAGAGATAAAAGTTGATGAGAAAAGAATTTGGTAATAGATTTATAATTAAATATCACTGAATAATTACAGGCTTTCTGGGAATTTGTACATTGAGGGATAAAAAAGAGTTTTTAAAATTTAAGAAAAAGGGATACTGCTAGAAAAATTGAAATAATCATGTAAAACTAAAAGTATTAAGTTATTTGAGAAGAAGAAGAGTAAAACAAAAACATTCCAGAAGTCTCATATGGTGTGCAGATGGAGTTAGGGGAAGCTAGTGAGCAAGTGAAAATATTCTAAAGTTCTCTCCTTATTGGGAGGAGAAAGAGAAGCAGAGGATTAAAGAGCCTCAATTAGGGAAACAGTTATGATCTCGTTTTCATATAATAATAAATAAATGTGGGTATAATTATGGGTATGAGGAAAAGGAAGGTGATCATTTATTAAAAATAAAATTATACTAGAAATCCTTAGGTAATAAAGAGGAAGAAGCAATTAATAAAGTTAATATAATTTAATTATTTAAATAAACATGATAAAAAGAAAAGAAATTAAATAATGAAGTACAGAATATTAAATGAAATAAAGTATATCACTATGCGATTCTCCCAATAAAGATCAGAGTATATTAGACTGGAGTAAAATAAAATTCAAGCTATTTGTTATTTACCAGAAACACAGTTAAAGTGAACTGATAAGTATGGAAATAAAGGGATCAACATACAACTAGGCAAATATAAATAAAAACAAAGCAGGAAGGGCAATATCAGACTAAGATTAGCTTTAAAATTAAAATGCCTAGATAGCAAAAAGAGATATTACATAATATTAAAAGGTATGATTTATGAAGCAGGAAAGACAATCATAACCCTGTAGATACCAAACAACATGAAAGGTAAAGAAATAAAGCAAAAACTAATAGTGATACAAGAGAACTCAGTAAAAAATAAATGATGGCATATTTCCACATATATTTTAGAATCAGGGAGACCAAGTAGACAAAATATTAATAAGGACACAGAGAAATTTATTAATATCTTGATCAACTTCATTTAATTGGTGTGTTGAATTTCATATTTAGGGAATAGAAAATATTTTGTTACATTCAATAGAAATTTATAAAAATTAATTACATATTTGGATACAAATAAGACTTTAATAATTTTTTCCTTTCAAATTTTTATTTAAATTCTAGTTAGTAAACATGTACTGTAATTCTGGTTTCAGGAATAGAATTTAGTGATTCATCACTTATATTTAACACCCAGTGCTCAATGCAAGTGCCATCACCCATTTATCCCATCTCCCACCCACCTCCCCTGCACCTCTATCACTAAGAGTCTCTTATGGTTTGTTTACCTCTCTCTCTTTTTTCCCCCTTTTCATATATTAATCTATTTTATTTCTTAAGGTATTTATCTTTCTCTGATTGACTTACTTTGCTTAGATAATACACTTTAGCTCCATCCATGTGATGCAAATGACAAGATTTCATTCCTTTTGATGGCTGAGTAATATTCCATTGCATAGATATATATATACATCTCTTCTTTATCCTTTCATCAGTAAATGGATATTTGGGCTTTTTCCATAGTTTGGCTATTATCAATAATGCTGCTATAAACATTGGGGTACACATACCTGCTCAAATCTGTATTTTTGTATCCTTTGGGCAAATACCTAGTAGTGCAATTGCTGGATTTTGTAGGGTAATTCTATTTTTAACTTTTCAAGGAACCTCCATATTCTTTTCCACAGTGGCTGCACCAGTTTGTATTGCCACCAACAGTACAAGAAGGTTCCCCCTTTCTCTGCATCCTCACCATCATTTTTTGTTTCTTATATTGTTAAAAAAAATATGGAACACTTTACAAGTTTGCCTGTCATCTTTGTGTAGGGATCATGCTAATCTTCTCTGTACCATTCCAATTTTAGTACATGAGCTACCAAAGTGAGCATTCAATAAAATTTTTGATCATAAATGCCACGCTCTGAAAATCATCCAATAAAATAAGAAAAAAATATAATGGTAAAACATTGTCCTCTTTGAAATAATTAATGACTTTCTTATATAACTTTTGGCTTAAAGGGGAAGCAAAACTAATATTACATTCTATCTGGAAACAATGAAAAAGAAAACACTTTATACTAATACTTATGGAAAAGAGTAAACACTTAAACACTAAAACTTATGGGAAGTAGCAAAAGCAATATTCATGGCGAAAGCTATAACCTTAAGTGACTTTATATTTAAAAAGAAAGAAGGAAATTAAGGAAAGTTAACATTCATCTTAAAAAATGTGAAACAACAAAACTTACAAAAACAGAGTAGGAAAAGAGAATTAACTTATGCAATCTGAAAGTAATGGACTAGAAAATAGAACAAATTGAGAATAGTAGAAGAGATAAATACAAAAGCTAGTTCTCTGACAAGCTTAAAGGAGGTAAACATCTTCTAACCCAAATTCAAGGGGGAGGGGAAGAAAGAGAACAGGTGAAAAGCTACAAGGTTATGGATGAGAAAGGAGACATAACCACATCCAGAAAAAAGAATAAATTTGAAGTATATAAGAGAACACTACATGAAACTCTATGACAATAAATTTTACAATATGAAAAAAATGGGCAATATAAAGAACCCACATAAATAAAGAAGAACTAGAAAACTTGAGTTGACCAGATAAATACAGAAGAGGTTGAAGGAGTCTAAATATTTTCTATCAAAAATAGCACCTGATAAAGGCCCTCTCATTCTCCTTCCTGTTCCTTGTTCCTTTCTTTCTTTGTACCTTACACCCATATTTATCAAGTGCTTAGTATATATCAGTTACTGTTTTAGGCTGTAGGATGCAATATTAAATGAAATAAGGTCCTTGTTCTTGAAGACCTTACCTTCTACTTTACAGCTCATAGGTAATGATGGTGGGCTGCTCAATTAATTTTATGACCTCATAAATTGTAAAACCTGCTACAAAGAGTATAAAATAACAAATTCATAGACCAATCTCACTAATGAATAGATAGATATAAATATATAAATAAATATATATGTAAATATATGTCTATATATGTGTTATAAATAGATATTTAGCTATAAATAGATATAAAAATAATAAATGAGATATGATCAAATGGACTGTACATAGATGTGTGGAAAGATATACTGAATAAAAAATTTTGTACCAGGATTTTAGTCATGGCCCCAAATCAGGAAATCTATCAATATAATTCACTGCATCAACAAATTAAAGAAAAAAAAACAGTATAAGCATACAAATGGTATCTGAAAAAAAATATCTGATAGAATTCAACAATTCCTAAATTAAAAATCTAATGAAATAGGAATAGAAGGAAAAGTATTAGCCACATAAAGAGTTAAGATATTGATTCTGTTATTATTTTAAACTGGTTTCTCAAAACACAGAGCCTTTTCCTTATGTTTGAAGGAGTTCTATAGAGTTAAAAATTTTAATCCTAGTTTTTATATACTATCAGGAGAAATTATGTCCACACCTATCACAAAACAAATCCAGAATTTAGACACAGTCAACACATACGCAACTCTGCAAAATGAAAGGCCAAAAGCCCAATGAGCTTCCTGCAGAATTTCCAGCCACTTGAGCCTTGCACAAGATAAGTGCTTAATAAGTGTTTGTTCAAGGTAAGTCATTTAACCTCCACAAGCCCTAGTTTTCTTATAGAATAGGAAAGCATGCCCTGCCTATCTCATCAAGTTGCTGAAACAACCTAATCAATAATATATGTGAAATTGTTTTGTGAACTAAAATACCAAACAACTGTAAGTTCTTTCTGTTAATATAAAAGAGAATTTGCTTAAATGTCAAATGAGTAATGAAGACAAATGCTAAGGGTTTGCAGAGAAGTCTGAATGAGAAGGTCATTCTAGGCATGAATCCTCAAGATTTCTTTTTTTTTTTTTTTTTTTTTTTAAAGATTTTATTTATTTATTTCACAGAGGGAGAGAGATCACAAGGAGGCAGAGAGGCAGGCAGAGAGAGAGGGGGAAGCAGGCTCCCTGCTGAGCAGAGAGCCAGATGCGGGCCTCGATCCCAGGACCCTGAGATCATGACCTGAGCCGAAAGCAGAGGCTTTAACCCACTGAGCCACCCAGGCGCCCTCCTCAAGATTTCTTGAAGAGCATCATATTGAGGTATGTTTACCCTTACCTCCTGTGGCCATCACTATCTAATTTTACAGTGATTCTTGTGATTGCTCTTGATTACTCTTAGGTTTATCTGGAATTCTACTCATTCAGTTGATAAATATTTACTGAATACTTTCTATATACTAGACATTGTGTTAGGCAAAAGTGATGGGTCTAGTCTCTTTCCTCCACGAGCTTATAATATGCAGTGTCAATTACTCAAACTTCAAATATTTGTATACTAACATCATTATTTTGCCATATCAGTCATCTTTATTTTATTTATTTAATACTTTTCTTTAAATGGATTCAATTTTAAATTTGCATCTCATGTTCACTTTGACAGGCAATAATACTCCTGAAATCATTGATTTTATATGCTAGTTTTACAATTTTTTTCAAATACATTTTAAAGATTGCACACACACACAAAAAATTAGGTTTATCTGTGTACTAGCAAAATGATCTTCCAAACCACAAGTAGTACATGTATCTCATTTTTGGAAAGAGAAGGAATTTAGCTTAGTAAAATAAATTAAAATGCACACACTGTGCACTATGGTTAATGTTAAGGGAGAGCTTGTGCCAGAACCAGATTTTTATGGATAAGAGGAAGGGATGCACTTTCTTTCCTGCATCCCTTCATTTGGAAATTCAGTGCTGTTAAAGAATGAAGGAAGAGGTGAGCCCCCACCATAGTACCAGGAGCAAAAAGCTGAATTTGTTGCTTGCTAGGGAAGGCAGGTCTGTGGTTGCAGGACATATGGCATCAAAACAAACTACTGATCAAATAGAGTGTGTTGAGAAGTGTGGTGTTCAGAACTGGTGAGTGATCTTTTAGAAGAGTCTGGTTAGAGGTTTGTTGGCCTTTAGCCCAGAAGTAGGATCTCTGGAGTACATGTAACTATTGATGATTTCTTGTCAGAAGCAGGAGCTATCACTGACTGGTTGACTTTTAGTAGCAGGGTTCTGGTGAAGAAGCAAAAATGCTCGTTTGTCAGGGTTCATATCAGCACCGGGTGTGATTAAAAAAAAATTCTATCTTTTCCTAGGATAAGAAAATTCTATTCCTGCAACCAAAGAGAGGAGATAAATAGCAAAATGATTCCAAAGTGAACAAAGAATTGATCTAACCGAATAACTTCAAAACTGTACCTGTTGAAGAATTATTTTATTTATTTATAAAATAGTAAAATCTGTTAGAACACAGATGTCAATTTATTCAAAATTACAAAGAGGGGCGCCTGGGTGGCTCAGTGGGTTAAAGCCTCTGCCTTCAGCTCAGGTCATGATCTCAGGGTCCTGGGATCCAGCCTGGATTCGGGCTCTCTGCTCAGCAGGGAGCCTGCTTCCTCCTCTCTCTCTGCCTGCTTTTCTGCCTACTTGTAATCTCTTTCTCTCTGTCAAATAAATAAATAAAATCTTTAAAAAAAAAAACTACAAAGAGCTTAGGTAGAAAATTACCTGATAGACAGTAAATAAATATATTCTTCTACCTGTTCTGGAACCCACCATAAAGTGTTCCCATTTGAGATTAACTTCTGTTGAAGTATGCTCTTATTACTTATGGGCCATCTTAATTTTAGCCACCCATAGGAGATGACTGCCTGTTTTGAAGGTGCTCCTCAGAATTCCCAAACTGAATTTTACATATGCCACATAGTCTTTATTTTAACTTTTGTTATCCAAAATATCCCCTCTAAATTTAGAGAAATGCTGACTCTTCTTTTATTTTCATGACATAGTAACTAACAGACAAATATATGCATGTATAGTGCACATGTGGACTCAGGAATCTTTGAGTATACAGGTGGCTTATTTACTCATGCAAAGCATATTTTTACCAATATTTCAATTATGGAAATTATGCTGTTCGGCTTCCTTCTCTTCTCCCACCCCACCTTTGAACTCCATAGATTAGATTCAGGAAACAGATACATGATTCTTTTTTTAAAAATACACAATATAATTTCATCCATTTATATATATATATACATATATATACACACATATATATACATAAAAATATGTATATAATATAATATTATATGTATAATATTATATGTATAATATTATATGTATAATATAATATATATACATATATATATGTGTGTGTGTGTAGGCACACACATACACACATGAAAGCACTTCCACTAACTCTTGTGGCTCTGTGTACTTCTATTGACTGCCCTAAATACTGGGTAATTCTTTTCTTTTAGATTTATTTGAAATTTGATTTGTAAAGAGGTTCCAGAATTAATGTCATGAGACAAGATTCACAAATAATTACAGGCATAAAAACAAAATGTAAGCCTCCCATATTCTATAAAATGTAGTAAGATATTATACTGCAAAATTATCATTTATTCCACATGAGTACAGTGTTCATTATTCTAATGAATCTTAACAGACCAAGTTTTAAAATATTAGAAAACATGAATAGACATTTCTCCCAAAGAAGATAAGATATATAGAGGGCCAACACATACATGAAAAAATACTCAACATCACTCTTTATCAGGGAAATTCAAATCAAAACTACAATGAGATATCACCTCACATCAGTCAGAATGGCTAAAATCGGAAACACAAGAAATAATAGGTGTTGGTGAGGATGTGGAGAAAAGGAGCCCTCTTGAACTCTTGGTAGAAATGCAAACTGGTGCATCCACTGTGTAAATAATATGGAGGTTCCTCAAAAAGTTAAAAATAGAACTACCCTACAATCCAGCAATTGCACTACTAGGTATTTATCCAAAGGAAATAAAAATACAGGTTCAAAGGGGTACATGTAAACCAATATTTATAGCAGCATTATTGATAATAACCAAACTATGGAAAGAGCACAAATGTCCATTGACTGATGAATGGTTAGAGGTGGTATATATCTATGCAATGGGATATTACTCAGCCATCAAAAGGAATGAAATCTTGACATTTGCAGTTATGTGGATACAGCGAGAAAGTATAATGTTAAGTGAAATAAGTCAGTCAGAGAGAGACTAATACCATATGATTTCACTCATGTGTGGAATTTAAGAAACAAAACAAATAAAGGAAAGAAAATAGACAGAGAGCAAGAGAGAGACTTTTTAACTTCAGAGAACAAACTGATGGTTACCAGAGGGGAGGAAGGTGGGAGTATGGGTGAAATAGGTAAAGGGGATTAAAGAGTAAACTTATCGTGATGAACACTGAGAAATGTATAGAATTGTTGAATCACTGGGTCACCTGGGTGGCTCAGTAGGTTGAGCGTCCAATTCTTGGTTTCGGCTAGGGCCATGATCTCAGCATTCTGGGATCCAGCCCCATGTCAGACTCCACATTTGGCAAGGAGTCTGGTTGAGATTCTCTTCCTCTTCCCTCTCCCTCTGCCCCCCCTGACACTTGTGCTCTCTCTCTCTCTCAAATAAATAAATAAACTGTAAAAAAAAAAAAAAGAATTGTAGACTCACTCTATTGTACACCTGAAACTATTATGACACTATATATTAACTAAACTCAATAAGAAAATAAAATATTAAGATATATTGGGACTACTCAGGTATAAATCCAAAAACATCTTGGAGTATGACACTATTATTTTCCATGTAGACTTGCACTGTGATTTTTTTATTCATTTTTGGAAAAAATATGTAATGTAGTTAAAATTCTCTAGGTCTATATATATAATGATATATAATTTACCATAGCTGCTAGGGAATCTGGCTTTTTCTACTATATTATTAATAAAAAGATACTAATGATAAAAACAATAACAATAACTTACTTTCTTATCTATTTTTTCATTCATATGTATGAATTATAAACTGAAATTTGCTGAGTTCCTTCTAAGTGCCAATACTCTTCAAGATGTTCTAGGAGATACAAACATGAATAGTTTGCATCTAGTAAGAGGTTCATATTATTAATCATAGTATACTGTGAATTTATAATGTGAACATGAGCTATGAATGTAGATAAAGGGGTCCTGACACAACCACTTATAACCAGGTGGGTTGTGAAAAGTTACTAATTTCTGCATCTATAAAATGAGGGCAGTGACAATAATACCCTCATAGAAACCTTGTGGAGAATCACTGAAATTATGTGAGCATTTTGCCTAGTACAGTATCCAGAACATCATACATGAATACTTGATTTTAAAATTTATCTTTAAAACATTTTAAAACTTGAGAGTGTGTAGATGTATGTAATTATACATAAAATTATATATTATATTTATATACATTTGTATAAGTATGTATTATTATAATATAATATATAATTCAAATTCAATAATATATATAATTCAAAGAGCAGGAATGTTATTTCCTATTATACAGAGAGATGTTTTTTTTTTAATTTTTTTTTATTTTTATTATTTGCCCAAGGGGTACAGGTCTGTGAATCA
>LNAC01001157.1:67194-173068 GCA_002007465.1 Ailurus styani | reverse complement strand
CACAAAGGTAGTGATCCTCAGGGGCACGTGCACCCGAATGTTTATAGCAGCAATGTCCACAGAGAGATGTTTTTAAAGGAAATGACCCTTATCCAGGATCACGTAGCAAGTCATTGGCAAGTCAGTATCAGAAGTATTCTCAAGAGAACCCATGTCCAAAGATGGCCAGCATCAGTCAGCCTGAGTTTTTCCTTAACAGAATAATGGCTTTCAACAACTGAAATCCTAAATGTAAGGATGACTCATGACCACTCTGATGAAGCAAGGGGCATGTTTTATAGTTTTAATCCATGTGTTTACTTCCAACCCATCCAAGAATGGGATCTGGCTTGCAAAGTTCTGGCCCTGAATTAGAATCAAATACTGTGTATTTGGAAGGGCTTGCTTTTGCTTTTCTATTTCCAGTCTTAGTTCTGATCTCAGTGCCAATCTTCCAGCACTGGACAAAAGAAAATAGCCCTTGCTCTAAAATGCCCTCCTGAATGGGTCTGTGAATTATGTTCTTTGAGGTCCTCATTATCTTACCTTCCATGTTACAGATTACAGTTGGCAAATCTGTAGGGGGGTATGATTACACTTAAAAACAAAAATTTAAGGATTGAGAGTGGAAAAGAAATTTATCTCATTTACTATTTCCAATGAAGCACTTCTGCTACTTTGTTTAGGTGATCACTTTGAAGAGGGAAGGGTGAAGAAAGTGTACAGTTGACCTTCTGAAGTACCGTGGAGAAAGAAACTAAGAATGAAGAAGAATATATAACAATTAGGGTTTCCATGGCTTACTTTTCCACCAGTCTGCCTGCCCTTCAAGGGTGTGTTCCATCTTTATGACCTACCTTTCACTGTGCCTGGCACAAAGAAAGATGGCTGAGTACAGAAGAAAGAATATTTTATTTGGAGTCCTCCATATAGGCAGTTCAAATCTGGTTCATTGCAAATTGTACTATGCTAAATCAATTATGTCAATCACTTGAGCCCCAGTCTCTTAATTTGTGAAATAGGAATAATGCTATCTTCTTTACAGAGCTGTTCTGTGGATTAGAAGTGGCAAATGCAAAATGCCTATCACATAGTAGAAATCTAATAAATAATTTTTATTATTATAGCAGGTGCCTAATCAATGTTTGTTGAATAAGAAAGAATATGAATTATTTTGATAATACCTATTACAAACCTCAGAACTCCATACCTATTAAAAAACATGCATCATTTTTTTCTCCTCATTTCAGAATTACTTTTCCTTATGTAGAATTATAGAATACTGGAAGAGGATGGGTTTTGTTTATTTAAGGTACAAAGAAAACCTTTATTTTTAAAAATCCTCTTAAGTGAGTGAGCTAACATCTTCTCATTATGTATTATACATGGTATACACACACACACACACATACACACTACATAATATGGCCCAAGCTATGCATACTATATATAGGCACCTATATAATATATCATATAGTATAACCAAATGCTCACTAGATAGGAAGAAAAGTATAAAAATACTTCTTCACTGTCTCTTTGCAAGAGCACAGTTTTAATAGTCATGTGCAGGGGACGGACAGCAGCAGGCTCGCCAAACAGCCACCATATGGTCAGCTGGAGGAGGAAAAAACCTCCAGGTAGGAGGGCAGAACTGTTCCAAGGACATAATGAAGCAAAGTTTCCAAGCTCATGGCATAAAATGACCTGCAATACTTGGGCAGGGAGGTGATGAGGGCCAAGCCTCTACTACAGCAGTCAATAGACCGTAGGGGAAGACTTATGCGTTCTTTTGTTGTTGTTATTGTTGTTATTATTGCTATTTTTAAGCAAAGTGGTTGATGTTATTATTATATTTAAACAAGATCTTGTTCTGCAATGGATAGAGGAAAGGGTTTGTAAAGTTAATGAAATATTAGAGCTGGAGTTTAAAGTGGGACCATGTTATCATCTATAACACATAGTTTGGGGGTGCCTAGGTGGTTCAATTGATTAAGCATCTGCCTTCAGCTCTAGTCATGATCCTGGAGTCCAGGGATCACACCATGTGTCAAGCTCCCTGCTCAGTGTTGAGTCTGCCTCTCTCTCTCCCTTGCTCCTCCCACCTATACTCATTCTGTCTCTTTCTCTTTCTCTTTCAAATAAATAAATAAAATCTTAAAAAGAAAACAAACAAACAAACAAAAATAAAGATAGTTTGCTAGTTCTGGCTCTCACCTGCAAGTGCAAATCCAAGAGGCAGATGCCATCATGCAGGTGTTGTAGAACAAGTGTCTGTTTGGAGTCATACTTACCCAGTTTGGTTCAAATCTATTTCCTAACTGGGTAGCCTTGGAGATATATATCCTGTTTTGTTTTAAACATGCATATGTATACATGAGTTGTGGTAAAGATTAAATGCAGTATCAGGTACTTACTAAATAAAAGCTATTATTCTTTTTATTCAAAATGGCATTCTCTCTACACACACACACACACACACACACACACACACACACACACACACAGCCCTGACAATTAAAGGCTATTATTTGGGTTAGCTTGACTCCTGTCCTTGGGTTGACTTCCTCTTGGAGGACTCTCACTTCTATGCTATAAATAAACCACATAGGGTTTCCCAGCACTCTATTAGTCTTTTCCATATTTCTTCCCTCATGGCCCATCTAATACCAAGATATAAAATTAAACACACGTCACAGATTGAGAGAAAAAAACCCTTGTTATTGACCCACATATGCAAACAACTTTTTTTCCATAATTCTCACCAAAACAAACAACTCCCATCCACAAAACATTAGCAAGTGAACTTACCAATGGTATGAAGATTTATATCAAGAACTGTGATTATTTAAAATTAAACATCACACAACCATGTTTCTAATCTTTGAGCAGTGTTAGTTTTCAGCCTTCTTCCATGTTCCTCAGTGCTTGCTCTGTTACCGTTCTGGTCCTCCACAATCTGCTTTCTACCCATCTCCCATCATATTCTGTCCCTCTAAGTTTCTAAGATTTGGTAATTCTATCCTCTATCATCACTCTCAACCCTACCAATAAAAACTAGTTCCTGGAGGTGCTGTCTCCATGCTACCCTACTTACTTGGTTAACTAATTTATATCTCGCTTATGATTCTTTACATTAAATGTTCTTATGACTGGTATGGATTCTGTCTTCTACTTGGGCCCTGTAGAGGCAGGTGCTAACCTTTATCAAATACCTACTAAGTGTTAATTATTGTGCCAATCCTTTGCTTATTTTAGATAAGTGAGAGATGATGTGTTTCAGATGTGTTTAGCAGCAAAGAATTAGTCTTTTCCTTATTCTCATCCACAGAAGGCCTTCAAGACTGGAAGATTAATCATTACCTTCATCCACCCATTTCCAAAAAGAACTATGCATGTAGAGGACTCTTACTCAATTGTATAGAGAATAATGTTACCAGCTACTGCATCGTGGACCAATGTTGTCCAGTAGATTTTTTGCAATGGTGGAAATGTTCTATATCTCTGTTGTCCAATATGGTAGCCACTGGTCACATACATGGCTATTGAATGCTTGAACTGTAACTGGTATGACTAGTTACTAATCACACTCATGACCAGGAACTGGATTATTTTTTATTTTAATTCATTTTAACTTAAATACCCATTTGTGGCCAATGATACTATATTGGACAGCAGAGTTAGATTTTTCAGAGCAGTAACAAACTTGGGTGTGGTAGAAGAAGCTCCTCTTGGCTTTCTGGATATACAATTTCACAGCCAACATAAATGCCAATTTGGATTGTTAAATTGTATGCCTAGGTGACTTGTCAATGAGCTTTTATGTATGAAAAGACAGTTAAAAACAGATCATTCATGCTGGGGCTCACCTCCACAGGTGCCAGGGAGCATCTTGCCTTGAGGAAGAAAGAAAATCTATACTCCATGATTAGTGTGTGATTATATTTTACAGACAGACATCAATGCCTGGTGATTTTGATGCACTTGGCTTTTCTCTTGTGAGATTTATTTAAGGAAGTATAAGCACGGCTTACAGCCTTAGGGAATGATAAGATATAAAAATAGGAAAGCATAAGAGGAAGTAAAAGAAAACCTGCTTCATTTGTAAAAAGGCTTGCTTCCCTTTCAGTACCTCCAAATTCTACACCTGCATTTCTGTTAAAAAAATCCCTTCTCTAACTCAACTCTTACAGAATGTCTTTTGTTTTCACCTACCAGAAAGCCCTCTCCAAAATCACCCAACCCCCAGCTTTTATTAGAAGAAACCAAAAAGAAAGTCAAGAGAAAAGCAATTTTGACTGGGAAGTGGGGGGTTGAAGAGAGAGAGAATTAGAATGAATTTCATTGTATTTGTAAGGCTTTTTTCTTACAAAAAAAATCAAGTAAATATAAATAAAAATTTAGCTTCTATGTGATGGGTAATATTTGGTCTTTTTTGTCTTACTTTCTATAATCTATTAAAAAAACAGTTTTAAAGTGAAAAGAAAATCAATCATGAAAAAAGACAATTAAAAAAAACAAGACAATAATCCCAGACATTATACTGGTCCACATTTTTATGTTGGTACTTTCAACTATTATTCTGGAACAGATGGATCTTTATAGTATCCATGTTGTTAAGTTAATGTTGTCCACTAACTATTTATGTTTAGCTTTTTTACAAGTTCATTTGGCATTTATTTGGAAATGTCCCTGAACAGGACTGTTTCCATTAAATAGCCACAGGATGGGAGGGAGCACTTAGACCATATTGCAAAACTGCCCTCAGTTTAACCCTCAGCAATACATGTGTACAATTCCTTATGTAAGTTTGCATAGTACTTTATAGGCTGTTAAAGGAAGACATTTTACTAAAGTGCTCACCATTTAAATCAAGAATAATGAATAGGTTAAAAGTTCACAACTAAGAACAAAAGAACCAGAACTCTGTAACAAAGCTCTACTCAAACCTGAGTATTTAAAGGTATTTGCTTTCTTAGGTTGGTTTCGGCTTCAAATATTCTCCATATGGGTCCCTGAGTTTGTTTATATTTATCAAATTTTGCATGCCAATTTTGGTTTGGAAATGATGGTTTTTGATATCTAAATATCAAATAGAGGATGTCTACTCTTTTCTCAGGGTTTTGTTCTTACAGCTGACTGTAGCCTTCTGCATGTTGGACTAGTTCCAAAGGTAAGAGGAGTAAAGGCCCTTTACCAAGAACATCTCAAAGCCTAAATTGAAACATGTTACTGGTGGTAATAACTTTTTCTGCCTGTCTCGTGTTTTGTGGGCATTTGCTATGTCACCTATGCTATGAAGGCCACACTGGAAGCACCAGAATTGTGTTTCAAATAGAGGAATCATTTTAACCTTCTTTCAAGTTCTAGTATAAAAATGCAGGAAGGCTATCACAGGTGTTGATTGATAATGATACTGTCATAAAAATCCTGGAAGTAAATAGCAAAACTGGTAGATCCTGATGCAGAATCAAACAAAACAAAACAAAACTCTAAGACCACCATTATTTCTATACAGATTATTTACAGAGATAGCAGGGTAATATTATATGGCCTTAGTCAAATCATGTAACTTCTTTGGGTCTATGGTGAGTTTCCTGATTTATAAGAGGATTTAGGCAGGTTTAGATTTTCCTAAAGTTTCCGTGGAATGCTAACCACAGTAAGTGGATCAAAAGTAATGTTTTCCATAGTCAAATATATTTAAGAAATATATACATGAAACTCTCCCTTGGGTTATTGATATTAAACACTGACATATTAAAAAGTCATTAGTTTGACCCCATAGTTCCTTTTGAAAAATGTATTATTTAGTAATGACATATAGTAAAAAAACAAAAGACTCAGTGTGATACATGGCATTGTAACATTTATGATAGAGTAGAAGAAAGTTTTAGCAAACCATCAAAAAATAAAGAAAATTCACAAATAAATAATCCTGGGACTGAAGAAAAGATCTATAGTTACAACAAAAATGATAAAAAGAGAACATTATAAGCAAATTTATTCTAACAAACGAAAGCCAATAAAAACTTTCTAAAATTTTCTGAAATTACTTTCTAGAAATACTATAAAAAATTACTCAAGAAAAAAATCCTACAGATCAATTACCATTATTAAGGTTGAAATCAGTAACTGAAAATCTATTCCAAACCATTCTTGGACCAGTTGATTACACATTCTTCTCCTAAAAATTTCTCCTGAAAATTTTTAGTAATGCTTAATTAACTCTTCCTTCAACAGAAAAATCTCAATTCTATAAAATTGTATTAGATGTAGAAAAATAGAAAAAGCTATCTGACTTGTATACCTTTCATAATAAAACCAAATGCGGTAAAAGAAAAATTAAATTAAATTAAAACCATATTAAACAAGAAACCAGACACTAATCTCAACTATAAATTAAAAAAAGTAACAAAAAAATTAGCAAAGAGGGACACCTGGGTGGCTCAGTCAGTTAAGCGTCTGCCTTCAGCTCAGGTCATGATCCCAGGATTCTGGGGTCCAGCCCACACTGGGCTCCCTGCTCAACGGGGAGCCTGCTTCTCCCTCTGGCTGATACTTACCCTGCCTATGCTCTCTCTCTCTCTCTCTGATAAATAAATAAATAAATAAATAAATAAATAAATAAATAAATAAATTAGCAAAGAGAATTTAGCAGTATATTAAATGCTACATTTCCAGATATAGATTTTTCCTAATTATAAAAATATAATGCAACCTCAAAAAATAAATTAATAGAAATTAAAAGAAATTTATCATAGAATTATCATAATACATAAATAAATGACAGTCAATACAATTCAACATCCATACTTAATTAAAAGAAACTCTAAGGAAACTAAAACTAGAGGATAATATCTTTAACCAGATAAAAACTGTTTACTGAAAACTAACATCAAATTCATATACTTAATGCCAAAATTTTAGACACAGTCCCAACATGAGAGTGTGCACTGCTAATGATTTTATTCAATATTGTATAGGAGATCCTGGGCAATTCAGTAAAACAGAGTAAAGAAGTTGGAGGTATGAGAATTGGAAAGGAGACAAGTGATGTTTATATTCACATGACCCTAAACTAATGTAGAAGAACAAAAGATCAAAAACAAACAAAAAAAGCTAAGACAATTTTGGGAAACAAGGTTGGGGAGACTTTGTACCAGATATTAAGGCATATTTTAAAGCTCTAGTAATGAAGAAAGTATGGTTTTGAAGCATGAATGGAGAATGGGCTAGTGGAATTGGGTAATAAGCTCTGATCACAGGGTAATAGATGGTGTGAAATTGACAATCTCCATGAAAAAAGAGCTAAACACCATAGACCCATTTAAGTTCCAGGTGGATTAAAGATCTAAATATGAAAAGAACTGCATTTAAGCTTTTAAAAGAAAATATAAGAAAACAACTAATCTCAGGTTAGAGAGAAAATTTCTTAAACAAGTCATTAAAACACAATCATGATTTAGAAAAAAAAAAAGACTGCCAATGTTGATGACTTCAGAATTTTTCTGCAAAGTCTCTATAATATTAAAAGACAAGGAACAAACCAAAAGGAGATACTTGCAATTCTTATAATTGATAAAAACAAGTACTCAGATTTAGGAAAATTAAGCAAAGAATAAAAATAAAATTAAAAAAAACTCAAAAAAAAACCCCATAAAACAACCTGATGGAAAAGAAGGAAAAAGAAGATATAAAAAAGGACATAGAAGACATCAGAATTGATAGTAAACTCATGAGAAGATGCGTAATCTTCCTAGTAAACAAGAAAATGTTGTTTGATACACCAAAATGAGATGCATACCATGTCACATCAATCATACCCACAAAGTTTCAAAAGCTTGCTAATGCCAGGAATTGATGAAGATGTGGAGGAATATAAACACTTTGGAAAGCAATCTATCATTATAAATAATTGTTTTAACCCAGCAATGCTAAGTCATATATGTTCACAAGGAGACATACCAAAAAAAAATAATAATAATAATTAATTATAACATTGTTGTGAATAGCAAAAATCCAAAACAACTTAAATGTCCATCCAAAAAAAAAAGGAAAAATGAATACAGAATATTCATATAGTAGAATGTTACACAAAAGTTAAAATGAATGAATTATAGCTCAAAGTTAAATATCAAAACATAATGTGGAGCTTTCAGACTCCAGGAGCTGATTCTTCATCCAAGTGCTGAGTACTGAATCACTTCCTTTGACAGACCCAGTCCTTACTGTCTGCCCAAATTCTTCCCTGAATATGGGTAAACTGTGGTATAGTCATACTATGAACTATTTAATAGAGGTTAAAATGAATGAACTATTGTCCTATTTCTCAACATGAATAGATCAAAACGTTATAGGAAGAAAAGAAACAAGTGCCCTTCCCAAGAGTTATTTGGGCCCTGGGGCCTGGACACTGCCCATGGCCAGGCCTTGACTAGATAGAAGTGGGCACTGCTTTTCCATAGCTATGGCAGTTGAAGAGTCTGAAACATGGAGAAAGCTTCTGCTTTAATGTTTATTGGAAAAACATAAGTAGAACACAAGATTATACCACTCCTAGAGTTTTACACTGTAAAAATAATATATATGGACTAGGGCTGGAAGGGAATAGAGAGAAATGAAAATGGGTTTTTTAAAAATGTGTCAGGATTGTGGGTAATCCCCCCCTTTTTTTTGCATTCCATCAATATTGTTACGTGTTTGTGTAACAGTTTATTTTAAAATGTTAAAAAACGTAGGTTGTAGGGCAGATAGAATCAATCTGTAATCTTTCTAGTAATGAACAGAGTATTCTCAGAGCTGATAATGGACTTCAGTTCCACTCTCAGAAGCACAGTTTATCTGCAGTTCCAGGACAGCCATTCCCCGCTGGTCACATGCTCTGGGATAAGAATGACAGAGCACCGCTATATAATACAGCTGTCTGAAGTTTTAATTACAGTCTGCTTTTCAAAGACTTTTACAGATTTATCACTTCATTTGCATTGTAGGAATGGTGAACAAAGGTTACAAGTATTTCAAAGGCAGTTAGTGGAGTTGGTGTAAACAAACCGCTTCCCAAATCTACTGGAATGTTAAGATCCCACTTGATAGAATGACCATAGACAAGCAAATGCTGCACTGGAAAGGTAAAGAAGCACTTCTGGGGGCAGAAGTGTAATGTCTGGTCCAAATGACTGTCTTTGGCGGTCTCAAGTCCTGCTTCCAGGCACTGGGTAATCAAGCATGATGTTTGGCCCATCTAAGCTTCAGTTTTCTCTTTGGTGTACCAAGAATGATAATATGCACCAGCAGAATGGATGTGAACATGATTTGAGGTAGTTGAAATAAAATGGCTTGCTAAGGACCTGGCCCATAGCTGATGCTCAGTAAATAGCAGCTTTTATTTTTCACTCAGCTTCTTTTCCCTCAGCTCTATTTCCAGATGGCACTTAACTAAGTAATATAGGTGAACCGTTTCTGAGCAAGCCTATACCTAGAGTAGCAATTTAATGTGAAATGTAATTGCCAAGGATATCGTAGGTCTGGTGAATGCTATTATTTGAAAAGCAACCACAAATATGGATTTAGAATACAGTCCAACTCCCCTTTGCACAGATTTCTCTACCCAAGACAAATCCATAGATATGTATCCACATAACATCGAGCTGAACAACATGCAGTTCTCAGCATGCAGATCCAATGTAATCAACAAGTGATAATATTTCAGTGCCCCAAATGGTTGGGTTGGAAGATCATTCTTAAGCTGACTGTTTTCCAAATGTCCTTATTAACAGCAAATGAATGGAAGCAAAGCAAGACAAAATGAAACAAAAATTTAAGAAAAGGAAAGAGGAACCTATTGCAATAAAATGTTAAGTCCAGCACACTCTAACAGAGCAGAATCTATAGGTCTGTGATATAGGATCACAGGAATATGGGCTGGCAACCAGAAGAAACTTCCTGTTGCTCCTGCCACAAACATTCAGAGAACCACTGGCTTATCTCCCTCATTTTCTTTTTCCAGAGTCCATGTGTGTATTTATCCACAAGTACTGATCATCCACAAGTCAGTGATCAAGGAAGTAGAGGGGAGGGGAGGAAGAAGGATGAACCAATCATGTTGATTAGAGATTAGGAAAAAAATATGAAAGCAGCTGTTTTCACAGATGCATACCCCATAAAATGCCAGAAAGGCTGTACCTTGTCTTGGGGAGTATTCCAAACCATATCCTACTGGCATGGTCCTTTCGGGATACCAATCATTTAAAGATTCTTTATAAGAAAACTCTCATGCTCACCCTAGGTGCTCAATTTTCCTGTTTCTGTCTGAACTTTGCTCATTTTTACTGTAAAAAAATTCAACAGATTTCACACCAAAGGTTTTATCTTCCTCCAGGGTATTTTTCTTCCATTTACTTGAGGAACCATGCCCAGAAAATATTTTGAGAATGAAATTATACCAAGAATGAAATAACTTACAGAGCCTCAACCTTTTGGGGCATGACTTCAAATCATTTATTTTAAATAACTGCTGCTTTCTGGGATTGCTATAGATATTTGTCCTGTTGAGTCATTGCAGGACATCTGAAAAGTGTTTTACCAGCAGCATGCAGAGGAAAGACAAGTGATGGAGAAAGGCCTGGAACATACATGGCAGGGTCTGTATGGAGATCCCAGCTCCTCTGAATTCTCAGACTTACTTAGGCAAGTCACTTACACCCTCCCTATCACCTGCTACAGTTTTTTGCCTGGCAAGGAGGGATAATAATATTTTTTCCAACTTACCTCTTATGGTTTTCATAAAAATAAAATAAAAAATCTGTATGATGGTGTTTTGATAAAAATATACATGCACGTATAAGTCATTACTATTATTATTTTTTTGTTTGTTTGTTTCAAGTTCCATTTGGGATTTACCCTCTTAGAATTAACTTAGAGTTTTCTACAGCTGTCATCTCCCAACTACTTTTGCAAAAACAAGATCATTTAGGGAGGGTTATGGACTGAATTGTGTCTCCCCCTCCCCCAAATTCATATTTTGAGGTCCAAACACCCAATGTGATTACATTTAAAAATAGGGCCTTTAAGAAGGTAATTAAAGTTAAAAGAGTGATAAGTGTAGAGCCCTGATCCTATAGGGTTGGTGTCCTTACAAGAAGAGGAAGAGACACCAGAGCTCGCTCTGTCTCCATATGCATAGAGAGGAAAGGCCACATAAGGACTAAGTGAGCTTGCACAAGGAAAGGAGTCTTCCAGCATCTTAATTTGACTCCCAGCATCCAGGACTGTGAGAAAATAAAAGTATGTTATTTAAGCCACACTATTAGTGGTATATTATTATGACAGCCTGAACTGACTAATATAAAGAGAAAGAAAATAAGAGTGACTTTTTAGCCCTACTCTGAACTCAGCATGCCACACACCTAGCCTCAGGTCACCTCTGCCCTAATTTCTCTAATGGGCCCTGGAAAAGGCTCTACAGGCTCACATCTCCCTCTTGCCTTACCCGGTCCCTCCCAAACGCAGCCTTAGTAACTGAAGTTGCCACCATTAGGCACACTTTCAGCCACAGTAGGAATCATATAAAATAGAAACCTCAAGGACATCCTTGCATCTATATTCATTGGCTCCTATAGAGTAGTTCCCAGCTTGAGAAATATCCCCAAGGGCCTTCCCAGGGACATCCTGATCTGCCACATGCAACCAAAGGCTCTGGGATTTGGATTCCTAAGATTGGAGCAAAGCTTATATCTCAGTTGCCCTTATACAATGGAAAAATTTCCCCAGGTGCATCTTGATTATGGGCTTTTTAGTTTGATTGAGATTAAAAGTCACACTGCTATACAATGGTAGAAGTCATTGTTCAGGTTTAAAATCTCATTGTATCTCTACATGTTTATTAGTTTGTTTACCTTTTCCAGCTAGATCCAGCTATATTTTAGACTATTGAATTAATACATGATCTGTTGGGCGCCTGGGTGGCTCAGTGGGTTAAAGCCTCTGCTTTCGGCCCAGGTCATGATCTCAGGGTCCTGGGATCGAGGCCCGCATCGGGCTCTCTGCTTNCGGGGAGCCTGCTTCCCCCTCTCTCTCTGCCTGTCTCTCTGCCTCCTTGTGATCTCTCTCCCGCTGTGAAATAAATAAATAAAATCTTTAAAAAAAAAAAATACATGATCTGTTGTAACTGCCTGCCACTTGGTCATCCTTCTAGATACCATGGGCATGTCTCAGGTCAGAAATAAAATAATATTTTTTTTAAAAACCCTCTATACTATATTTTTTTCCTTTGTTTTTTATTTATTTATTTTATTTTTATTTTTTAAAGATTTTATTTATTTATTTCACAGAGGGAGAGAGATCACAAGGAGGCAGAGAGACAGGCAGAGAGAGAGGGGGAAGCAGGCTCCCCGTCGAGCAGGGAGCCCGATGTGGGCCTCGATCCCAGGACCCTGAGATCATGACCTGAGCCGAAAGCAGAGGCTTTAACCCACTGAGCCACCCAGGCGCCCTCCTTTGTTTTTTAACAGGGGAGGAGAACTCATTGACATAAATCCCTAGCAGGTGATTTTACAAGCCTCAGGGTAGCCTATGCTTTTATCTAGACTGAAGAAAATATCATTCCATTTCACCTTCATCTCTGGTCATGCAACAGCCTTCAAATAGACTTTATAAAAGAGTACTTCAGTACCATAGTAAGGATGCTGGTTTGTGTCTGTAAAGCCATTTACCCTCTCCCTTTTTGGCTGTACATTTACACCTGCAGAAAACCCCACCTACTTCCTGAACCAAAGCAGGCAGTATGTGAGGAGTCGTGGCTTTGCTAGCAGGAGGGGTCTGAAAATAGCACTTTAGCCATAAATTCAGAATCTGGTATGCCTGGTGTGAGTGCTGGGTACCTGGGGCCTGACCAAATGGTAGTCCTCTCTTTCCTTCTGTATTCTGGGCCTGGTCCACATTGCCTGGCCTTCTGCCTCGACTCCCTGCTGGGACATTAGTCCTTTGCAGAGTCACAACACTCTGGACTAAGGCCCTACACATTGCCTGGCTTCTCAAAGACATTTCCCCTGGAAGAAAAACATGCTCTCTTTTTTTCTTCTTCCTTCCTCATTGCTAATAATCACTGTCTTCCCAACAACTGGGCAGACCCCTGTCTGAACATATACACAGAATCTATGTATTATGAAGATTGAGTAGAGCCAACTCTCTTAATCGTAATGCCTTGCTAGAGGGAAAAACAGCCTTAACTTGATAATGGTAAGGCCTCCTTGTAGGTCCCCTTTAACCTATGAAAATCCTTTTGAAACCTCCCTTTTTCCTTATCTCCCCCAATACCATAGTATATAATCAATTGCTCCTCACAAACCCAGTGCCACTCTTTCTACCCACAGGTCCTGTCCCCATGCTTTAATAAAACCACCATTTTGCACCACACACACACACACACACACACACACACACACACACACACAAAGAGGAAGAAGAAAGAAGAAGAAGAAAAAGATGATGATGATGATTGAGAATTTGGTGCCACTTTTGAGAACATCCTGATGAGGGAGGGGGATGGTGGCTTGGCCAATCAACCCATTTTTATCTGGTAACATGTGAGATAGGAACAGAGAACTTTCTCACTCCCAAAATCTTTGTATATTCTGACTTGGTCCAACCTCCATATAGATAAGGAACCTAAGACTCAGGAGAATAGTTGAAGCAGGACTCCATGACTTTTCATTATTCATTAGTCTATTCAAAAAATATTCATTGAGGGCTCCTGGGTGGCTCAGTTGGTTAAGCAACTGCCTTTGGCTCAGGTCATGACCCCAGAGTCCCAGGATCGAGTCCCGCATTAGACTCCCAGCTCTATGGAGAGTCTGCTTCTCCCTCTGACTTTCTCCCCTCTCATGCTCTCTCTCCCTCTCTCTCTCTCAAATAAATAAATAAAATCTTTAAAAATAAAAAAACCAAAAAATGTCATTGAGTATCTAGTATGTAACGATATCCACTGCCGTGGTTTCACTCCCATTTGAGAAATTTTGCCACCTCAATGTAAGTGCCACCATTCTTATGTAACAATTCTTAGTATATCAAACAAAGAAACAGTCTTGGCACTGAGCTCTTCCTCAGTTAAACCAGAGCTCTACATGTAGACAGGGACGGAGGTATAGCAAGATCAGCCCTTTCTTTTGTAGTCTACAGGAGCCCACTTCTGGTACATGATTAGAGAAGTGAATCCTTTCCCTAGACTTTTTTTGAACAGTGTATACACACAACAGTTTGTGGATTTTTTTGATAGGCAAAGGATGGGGCAAACTCCTAAGTGGGAAAGGAGCAAAAAAGTCTATGAGTGAAAATTATGATACATCATAAAAACTTTGGGGAATAAGTCCCTTGCGTTTTAGTTAGTGATATCTTTGATGACAATGTTTCAAAAGCTCTGATATTGTCTAGGATCCTAGGGAATGGCCCTCTGGCAGTTCTTTAATCTACTGCTTTTCACAGACTCGTCAGTATTCCATGGATCCTAAAACAAATAATCCTCAAACAGTGCTGTGCACTATTAGGTAGTCATCAGAAAATGGGGTCTGGCAGCATGTAGGTTACAAACAGCACTCATACTTTATTATAATAAATTAGCTTCTGTACTGTTTGGTTGTATTTGTCCAGTTTTCACATCACAGTTCCCTAGAGGTCCCTCTTATTTGTGAAGTGATTTGAAACAGAGAGTCCAGAGGCTTCATTCAGTTTCCTCTGGTGATGATTAGGCTTTTTCTCATCCATCTCTGATCTATAAATATAGACATAAATATATAGAGATGTATCTCTATATCAATATATAGAGATATATCTGTATCTCTATCTATCTATCTATCTATCTATCCGTCTATCTATCTATCATCTATCTATATACCTTTTAGGATATAAAGGGCAAATATTTCCAATCACTTTTGTATCATTTTAAACTTAGAGTATGAAACAATTTTAATAACAATAATCATTCTAAGCATGTTTATGCTAGGTGTCTTGTTAATTGTTTGATTATAATAACACTCAAAGTCAGGTACTATTATTTTTCCCATTTTATATATTTGGACATTACCTTAGAAAATTTAAGTAACATATCCAAGCTAGCACAATTATTAAGTGGCAGAGCCTGGGAATTAATGAAATCCAGGCCTTTCAGACTCCAGAGGCCAAGTTCTTTTTTTTCCCCCCAGATCCCATGTTCTTAATAACTAAGCTACACTTTCTCTCTTGGAAGGACAGAGGTGTGGGCAGGAAGAGAGGGACAGAGCTATTCAATAACGGTATATCAGGGAGAAATCAGAACCTGCACATCTTGAACAGGATCTCCCATTCTCTACCCTCTCACCAATGTCTACCCATCCACAAATTGCCTGTGGATTCTACAAACTTACCCAGCCTGCTTTTATGAAAGCAGCCCATTCTTACATTGATTTGGTGTTCTTTTTAGCTTGGGGGAGAGGGTGATGGGTAGCAGGGAGCTCTCTACTTGTTTTTAAACAGTACTGCCCATAGCAAAATTAACTATGATTGTGATGATGGTCATGGAATGGTAGAGGGGATCTATTTCTGGACTGATTGGGTAATTACCCGATACATTAAAAAATACCAGACAGTAGCCTGAAAATATCAATAGAGACACTCAGACCTTGTCGGCCTCCAAACAGCAGTTTTCTAATAATTTTAACAAATGAAGCAAGAGCCAGATCTTGTCATTTGTAAAATAGCAGACTTCTGACTTTAATAAATTTAAGGACCAGGTACAATTGAATGAATGAATGAGTAAATTCTGCATGAACATATTTCTAACTGGTCCTGCTATGACCTTAGTCACCATGCTGATAACCAGGCTCTTGTCTTGTTCTTTCTGCATTTCTACATTTTACCCCTGTTTTACATTATAGTAACAATCCAGGTGGCAGAAGAAAGTGCATGATGAACTTCTCTTTGACTACTCTAAGCAAGTAAATTATATTCAATTCATTAATTAAATTTGGAATTAAAAATAAAAGAAGGAGATAATGTGATTGATAGGAATTGCCCCTATGTGCAATAAAAAAGCAGGGGACAAAAAAATTATTTCAAAACTCTAAGCAACCACATTGGAAACCATCTTTCTCCCTAGAGTCTATTGTGTTCTACACTTTACTTGAACTAGTTCTTTATTTTTAAGCACATGGATTCTCAGGGTTTACAATTATTTTCAAACATGAATTCCTATTGAAGAATCTGCCTGAAGAAGAAAATTCTGGAAGATATAAAAAGTGTCCTAAACCATCATCCTTCATGAAATTTAAAATTTTCCCCTGGATGTTTTTAAACCATATATCAAGAAGATAAGAAAAATGAGAAAAATGGAACATCTGCTCAGTGAAACTTCAGGCAGAAAAAGATTAACTCTTAGATTAAGCCAATTTTCCATAGGCAGTTTCTCTTGGCTTTCTTTAATGATTCAGAAATACTATTTCTTTCTCCTCATCAAATGATTTTGGCACCTTTGCTTTCATTATTTTTGGAAAAAGTGAAGTTAGTTAATTAAAATCATAAACCTACATGAATTGGGTTAAGATTCCACTGTGCTAAATAGCATTAGTATTTCATTGTATTTTAGCCTTTATAATAGTGAAAACATAACTACCTTCTTTGAAGTGTTCTCAATTGCTTTCTTACGGGGAACTCAGATAAAAGTTTTGTTTTTGTTTTTGTTTTAAATGAGAAAGAAGTGTCCATGCCAATAAGAAAAGTAATCATGGTTCTGGATATATAAACATGAAATCTATAAAACAAATGTTTTGGTAAAATATGTCTTTTTGGCACTAATTTATCTGGCAACCAAAAACATTTTCTTGGGGAACAAAAGTTTTGTGGAAGAAACCTTCTGTATCTTAAAAATGATTGATTACAGAGTAAGTTGTAGAGCCAAGAATGAAAATTTGTTTATCCATTTCAGGAAATGCTTTGGTTTAAGGACCTT
The DNA here is from genome assembly GCA_002007465.1 of Ailurus styani. Taxonomy (NCBI): domain Eukaryota; kingdom Metazoa; phylum Chordata; class Mammalia; order Carnivora; family Ailuridae; genus Ailurus; species Ailurus styani. The sequence continues at coordinate 156,114 of LNAC01001157.1, read as the reverse complement.
CATTGAAATTGTCTGTGTGTATAGCTGCGTTACCACTATTTCTACTCATTTGTCAATAATCCACACTCACAAATCAGGTTTCTGTTGGATTCAGAATACTGACACTTAGGCCAGAGAAGGAAAACATGGTCAAACCAATTTTGTTGTCTTTATGTACCCAAGTCTTCAGATTTTAGTGAATTTTCTGAATGTGGCCCCAAAATATTTGTAAGCTATAAGAGACGTTTCAGTTTCCCCATCTTCAAATGAAGAATAAAACAGAGAAAGTCTCAATAACAGTAACAACTAGATTTACTAAAAAGAACATTTTCCTGTTTATTCAACCCAGAAGAAGGGAAAGTTTCCATGAATGGCAATCTGGGGATATTTAAAAATTCACTGAAGCAAGTAGAGACAATAGTACTTAAGGAGTCCTGGACTTGCCTGGTGGCTGTGTCATCTAAATGTGTAACCATTCTCCCAAGCTTCAGTGTCTTCATCTGAAAACAGGGCTATAATTTTCTCCTATCTACCTCACAGGATTGTTACCTCACAGAAATTATTATGGGTAAAGCATTTTGTAAATTGTTTAAGTATCAAGATATTTTATTATTAATATCATTCTTTTAGATCCTTTTTTTGGTTATTGTAGTTGATGTTATTTCTCTTGCTCAGAAAAGCAACCAGGACACTCACTTCCATTTTCATTGAGATTCCAGAGACAACAGTCAATGCCATTCAAGTAATCTTTATGTCATACAAGCAGGTCCACATAGAACACTAGGTAATCAATAGTACCTATTCTTTGATCCTGACAAAATAAATGATTAAAGCATTCTAAACAGTCAATGAGCCTGACTCTTTTAAAAGACATTGACAATTTTATTTTATTTATTTTTAAAGATTTTATTTATTTATTCAACAGAGAGAGATCACAGGTAGGCAGAGAGGCAGGCAGAGAGAGAGGAGGAGGCAGGCTCCCTGCGGAGCAGAGAGCCCTATGCGGGCCTCGATCCCAGGACCCTGGGATCATGACCTGAGCCAAAAGCAGAGGCTTTAACCCACTGAGCCACCCAGGCGCCCGACATTGACAATTTTATTAATTTTCTCTGGACTAACTGCCCAAATCAGGGAAGGGCAAAAGAAGATATGCCAATAAAACTAATCAAGAAGGCATCCTCAAGTTGACTCATCAAAAGAAAGATGGTTATAATGCTAGGGGCCTTAAAGCATGCTTTAAAAAATTACATATATATATATATATATATATATATATATATATATATGTGTGTGTGTGTGTGTGTGTGTGTGTGTGTGTGTTACTGTTACTACAGTTCTTCATGACAGTAACTATTTAAGAAGGTAAAAGAAGGTAAAGAAGGTAGGTGGATGGGGAAATGGACAGAAAACCCAGGGGGCAAAAAAGCTGGTGGATAGATGGATAAATAGATACAGTATATAGATATATAAAATTTAAAATATATGCATCTAGTAGAGATTTAACAAAACAGTCAATTAGGAGAAAAAGTTACTGTTAATTCCATACTTAGACATAATGAATGTAAACGATTTAACACTAATAATATTCTTTATAGTATTTTTCTATATGTAGTTTCTTATTTATTTCACATAATTGAATTGTACTACATCGCAGTTTTAAATCAACATTGGGGATAATTATATAATAAAATGCATAAAATTTAAGTATACAATTTGACGACTTTTGACAAATAATACTCCTGTGTAACCACCATCCATATCTATCAAGATATGGAACATTTATCCCACCCAACATAGTTCCTTGTGTCCCTTTGCAGTGAATCCCTCTTAACCAATGCTTCAGATTAGCACTGATCTGTTCTTTGTTCCCTTAGATTAGTTTTGCCTATTCTAGAAATTAATATATGGAAACAGGGTATATAATTTTTCGTGTCTGGCTTTTATTCACTCAACATAACATTTTTGAGGTTTGTTCACATATTAGTAATTTGCTCTTTATAGTATTCCATTATATGAATCTACCACAATTTTGATTATCCATTCACATTCTGAGAAACATTTGGAATGGGATGCCTGCGTGGTTCTGTCAGTTAAGCATCTGCCGTTGGCTCAGGTCATGATCCCAGGGTCCTGAGATTGAGTCCTGCATCAGGTTCCTTGCTCACTGGGGAGCCTGCTTCTGCCTCTGCTTGCCACTCCCCCTGCTTGTGTGATCTCTCTCTCTCTCTGACAAATAAATAAACATATTTTTTAAATAAACATTTGGATTATGTCCAGTATTTTTTGGTATCAATAATAAAACTATTACGAACATTCATATACATTGAATAATTTCTTTTACTCCAGATAAAACAATATTTATTGATTTTTTAAATTTTCAGAAATGTTGCTTTAAGTGTCTGCCCAATTTTTAGTCAGTGACTACATCATAATTTACTAAAACATCCCATATATTTGTATATTTAAATTGTTTGTAATTGTTTTCTTTTATAAATAACAATGCAGTGAACATCTTTGCTTTTTCTCTACTTTGGATGCCAGCAAAGTTTTTAGAGCAGTCCAAAATCAAGCTAACACACACAAAAAAGTAAAGAAAATGCTCAATATGTTCTTTGTATTCTTTGGTCTGTAATACACAAAACACTGGACATTCTACCAGAATAATTTAAAATGCATTCTAAATTGAAAATACTTTCTAAAGAGTTCCTTCTCCTCCTGGCTTTTTTTTAAGAGTTTCTAAAGAGTTAGCATCTTTGACATTTTCCTCTTTTTCAATTAACAATCACCTTGATGAATAGAGGAAGCAAGGAATCTCAACTCTCTTTGGATTAATTGTAAGGAAAGAAATTGTTGAATGAGGCCAAATGTGTAGGTGTTGAGCATTGTTTGTTTTTTCTTAAACTTGGGAAGTGTGCTTTTGCAACATAGCAGTCAAGCTCTACATCAAAGAAGCAAAATATAGAATAACAGGACAAAAAAGAAAATCCTTTCTGGAGCCAAAAAATGATCAAAACAGAGCATCAGAGATAGAGCCTATAGTGACAGAATGGCAGGGGACAGAGCATTTAAAATACACCTGTGGGAGTCCAAGATGGCAGAGAAGTAGGACACCTAAGTTTTGTCTGGTCCCAGGAATATAGCTAGATAACTATCAAATCATTCTGAACACCTGCAAACTCAACCGGAGATCTAAGAAAAGAGTAGTTGCAACTCTACAAATAGAAAAGCAACCATTTTCCTCAAGGTAGGAGGTGCGGAGAAGTGAATCCAAGGTGATATATGGGGAGATAAACCTCAGGGGGAGGGTTCCTACATAAGCCGGCTACAGGAGAGTGAAAATAGTGGAGCACAAAATCAGAACTTTTAGAAGTCTGCTTTGGTGAGGGATATCCCTGCCTGAAAGGCACTCATGTGGTGAAGTGGGGTGGAATCCCAGGTGTCACAGTGTGATCTCAGGATCCCCAGGGTCAAAGGAAGTGTGCCTGAGGGAGCAGAGTTCCCAGGCATCAGAGTAGGGAGCCAACCGCAATAGCAAGCCCAGGAGTGGGCTCTCAGGTCAGGGTACCTAAGATAGAAACACTTGGTCAAAGGCTGGATGAGCACAGAGTACAGAGATGATGGTTACAAGAGTGATTGCTTTGCTCTCAGGGCTCACTGAGGAGTGGGACCCTAAGATTTTGGCTTTGGGAGTGGAAATTGTGAGGCTGCGATTTTCATTCTCGTCCTTTAAAGTAAAGCAGAAAGCCTTCAGGGAACAGCAGTCCAGAGCAGATTACTTAGCCTGTATCCTGGCAAGGGCAGTAAAATTCTGCCTGAGGCAAATACGCTTGAGAATCAATGCAACAGGCCCCTTTCCCAGAAGATCAGCAAGAACACCCAGCCAAGGCCAAGTTTATGGATCACACAGAAATGTAAAACTACAGTGCTAGGGGAAAATAGTATATAGAATTCATGTTTGGTTTTTACCTTCCCCCATGATTCTTTATTCTTTCAATTTTAATTTTTATTTTCTTTCCTTTTTCAACCAATTTATTATTTTATCAACTCTTTTCTTCAAATATTCTTTAATTTTCACTTCTACAGTTACATTCTACCCTCTCAATTATTTTTATTTTTGTATATATATAAGTTTTTCTTTACACTCAAGATATAGTATATTTCTCTGTTCTGTTCACCTGCTTATATTCCTTTTGTGTGTGTGTGTGTTTCAATTTTCATTTTTACAGACACATTCTATCCTCTCGTTGCATTTAATTCATTTTTGTACATACGTAAGTTTTTCTTTATACTTTTGGGATCTTTTTTTCTAACAAACAGACCAAAAGACACCCAGAATCCAGTAAATCGCACTATTCTGTTCACTCATTTGATTATTTTCTCTCTCTTTAAAAAAAAAAATTCTTCAGTTTCCAGTCTCTCCTCATTTGTTTACTGTATATTTCTCTGGGGTTGTTGCCATTTTAGTATTTTGTTCATCTGTTCTTCTCTGGACAGAATGACAGGATGGAAAAACTCACCTCAAAAAAGAGAATAAGAGGCAGCACTGACTGCCAGGGACCCAATCAGTATGGATGTAAGTAAGATGTTGGAAAAAGAGTTCAGAATAATATTATAAAGATGCTAGCTGTGCTTGAAAAAAGCATAGAAGACACTAGAGAATCCCTTTCTGGAGAAATAAAAGAACTATAATCTAATCAAGTTGAAATAAAAAAGATTACTAATGAGATCCAATAAAAAATGGAGGTTCTAAATACTAGGATAAATGAGGCAGAAGAAAGAATTAGTGATATAGAAGACAAAATGTTGGAGAATGCCAGCAACCTCTTCGACCTCAGCCGCAGCAACTTTTCCTAGAAACATTACCAAAGACAAGGGAAGCAAGGGCAAAAATGAACTATTGGGACCTCATCAAGATTAAAACTTTTGCACAGAAAAAGAAAAAGTCAACAAAACCGAAAGATAACCAAGAGAATGGGAGGTATTTTTGCAAATGACATATCAGATAAAGGGCTTGTATCCAAAATCTATAAAGAACTTCTCAAACTCAACACCCATAAAACAAATAACCCAGTCATGAAATGGGCAGAAGACATGAACAGACATTTCTCCAAAGAAACATCCAAATGGCCAACAGACACATGAGAAAGTGCTCAACATCACTCGGCATCAGGGAAATACAAATCAAAACCACAGTGAGATACCACCTTACACTAGTCAGAATGGCTAAAATCAACAAGTCAGGAAACAACAGATGTTGGCGAGGATAGGGAGAAAGGGGAACCCTCCTACACTGTTGGTGGGAATGCAAGCTGGTGCAGCCACTCTGGAAAACAGTATGGAGGTTCCTCAAAAAGTTGAAAATAGAGCTACCCTACAACCCAGCAATCATACTACTGGGTATTTACCCTAAAGATACAAAGGTAATGACCCTCAGGTGTACATGCACCCAAATGTTTATAGCGGCAATGTCCACAATAGCCAAACTGTGGAAAGAACCTAGATGTCCATCAACAGATGAATGGATAAAGAAGCAGTGGTATATATATACAATGGAATACTATGCAGCCATCAAAGGAAATGAAATCTTGCTGTTTGCCAAGACGTGGATGGAACTAGAGGGTATTATGCTAAGCGAAATAAGTCAATCTGAGAAAGACAATTATCATATGACCTCTGATATTAGGAACTTGACGGACAGGGTGGCGGGTCATGGGGGGTAGGGAGGGAAAAAAATGGAACAATATGTGATCAGGAAGGAGACAAACTATAAGAGACTCTTAATCTCACAAAACAAACTGAGGGTTACTGGGGGGTAGGAGGGTAGGGATAGGGTGGATGGTTATGGACATTGGGGAGGGTTTGTGCTATGGTGAGTGCTGTGAAAGGTGTAAGCCTGATGATTCACAGACCTGTACCCCTTGGGCAAAACAAAACAAAACAAAATAACAACAGCAACAAACTTCACGGTCTAGGAAGAGAGGGTACATACCTCATTATCACAAAGGCCATGTACAAAAAACCCACAGTGAATATCATACTGAATGAGAAAGAAGTGAGAACTTTTCCTCTAAGGTCAAGAACAGTGCAGGGTTGTCCAGTCTCACCAATGTTGTTCAACGTAGTACTAGAAGCCCTAGGCTCAGCCAGCAGAAAACAAAGAGAAATAAAAGGCATCCAAATCAGCAAAGAAGAAGTCAAACTCTCACTCTTCACAGATGACACGATACTCTATGTGGAAAACCAAAGACTCCACCTCAAAATTGCTAGAACTCATACAGGAATTCAGCAAAGTGACAGGATATAAAATCAATGCACAGAAATCAGTTGCATTTCTATACACCAACAATGAGAAAGAAGAAAGAGAAATTAAGGAATCGATTCCATTTACAAGTACACCAAAAACCATAAGATACCTATGAATAAATCTATCCAAAGAGGCAAAGGATCTGTACTCAGAAAACTATGGAATACTCATGAAAGAAATTGAGGAAAACACACACACACACACACACACACACACGGAAAAACGCTCTATGCTCATGGATTGGAAGAACAAAAATTGTTAAAATGTTTATGCTTCCTTGAGTAATCTATACATTCAATGCAATACCTATCAAAATACCATGAACTTTTTTCAAGAGCTGGAAAAAATAAACCTAAAATTTGTAGGGAACCAGAAAAGCCCCCAAATAACCAAAAGAATGTTGAAAAAGAAAATCAATCCTGGGGGAATGACAATGCCTGATTTCATGCTCTATTACAAAGCTGTAATCATCAAGACTGTACGGTACTGGCCCAAAAACAGACACATAGATCTATGAAACAGAATAGACAACCCAGAAAGGGACCTTCAGCTCTACGAGCCACTAATCTTCAACAAAGCAGGAAAGAAAATCCAAAGGAAAAAAAGTCTTTTCAACAAATGGTGCTTGGAAAATTGGACAGCCATTTGCAGAAGAATGAAACTGGACCAACCATTTTCTTACACCACACAAAAAAATGGACTCAAAATGGAGATAAGATCTAAATGTGAGACAGGAATCCATCAAAATCCTAGAGTACAACATAAGCAGTAATCTCTGTGACCTAGGTCACAGCAACTTCTTATTAGACACATCGCCAAAGGCAAGGGAAACAAATGCAAAAATGAACTGTTGGGGCTTCATCAAGATAAAAAGCTTTTGCATAGCAAAGGAAACAGTTGACAAAACCAAAAGACAACCAACAAAATGGGAGAAGATACTTGCAAATGTCTTATAAAATAAAGGGCTAGTATCCAAAATCTATAAAGAACTTATCAAACTCAACACCCCAAAAATAAATAATCCGATCAAGAAATGGGCAGAAGAGATGAACAGACATTTCTCCTAAGTAGACATAAAAATGGCCAAAAGACACATGAAAAAGTGCTCATCACTCGGCATTAAGGAAATAGAAATCAAAACCACAATGAGATACTACCTCACACCAGTCAGGATGGCTAAAATTAAAAAGTTACAAAAGGACATACGTTGGTGAGAATGCAGAGAATGGAGAACCCTCTTACAATGTTGATGAGAATGCAAATTAGTGCTGCCAGTCTGGAAAACAGTATGGAGTTTCCTGAAAAAGTTAAAAATAGAGGTACCCTACAACCCAATAATTGCACTATAGGTTATTTACCCCAAAGACGCAAACATAGTGATCTGAAGGCACATCTTCACCCCAATGTTTATAGCAGCAATGTCCACAATAGCCAAACTATGGAAAGAACCCAGATGTCCATTGGCAGATGAATGGATAAAGAAGAAGTAGTATATATATACAATGCAATATTACTCAACCATCAAGAAAATGACACTTTGCCATTCAAATTGATGTGGATGGAACTAGAGGATATTATGCTAAGTGAAATAAGTGAATCAGAGAAAGACACTTATCATACAATCTCACTTACATGTGGAATTTAAGAAACAAAACAGGATCATAGGGGAAGAGAAGAAAAAATAAAACATGATGAAATCAGAGAGGGAGACAAACCATAAGAGATTCTTAATCATAGGAAACAAACCAAGGGTTACTGGAGGGGAGGGCGATGGGGGATGAAGCAACTAAGTGATGGACATTAAAGAGGACATGTAGTGAGCACTGGGTATTATGTAAGACTGATAAAAAAATAGAAAAAAAGGGATACCGGGGTGTCTCAGTCAGTTAAACATCTGCCTTAGGTTCAGGTCATGATCCGTGAGTCCTGGGCCCAAGCCCCATGTGGGGCTCCCTGGTCAGCGGGGAGCCTGATTCTCCCTTTCCCTCTGCCTACTGCTCTGCCTGTTGGTGCTATCTCTCTCTCTCCCTTTGTCAAATAAATAAAAAAAATCTTCAAAAAAAGAAAAAAGACTAATGAATTACTGACCTCTACCTCTGAAACTAATAATACATTATATTAATTAATTGAATTTAAATTTAAAAAGTTAAATTCAATTAAAATACACCTGTGTTAGTGTTATTGAAAAGCTCATATTCACTGTGAAGTCAGTCCTTAAATAAGCAATATATTTAATGTGTATTTCTAGTCTACATGTTTTCCCTAGTATCATTTTCATGAGAAGAAAACACGGGGTATATATCCACACTTTATCTTAAAGAACAAGGCCCTGCTCAAGATTTTTAAAATTTTAATTCATGCATGTAAGTAATGTCCTTCTATTTTCTCCTCTGTTTCTAGACTAAGAACTGGATTCTTAAAATACCTTCCCCCAATTCTTTTTTGCAATTATTATAGTCAATATATTCTTGATAACTTTATGTTTATATATTTTGTCTTTCTTGCTGGGGTTATATAGGACATCATCTTTCTGTCCAATCTAATTTCTCTTCTTCTGGATATTCAGGGAACTGTTTCTCACTGGTATCAGGTATGTGAACCTGGTGCAGTTGCCACTCTGGATGCTTACTTCTATGAACTGAAGGTTTGTGTCCCGCCAAAATCCATATGTTAAAGCCTAATCCTCAATGTAATGGTATTTAAAGGTGGGGCCCTTAGGAAGTATTAGGTCATGAGGATGGAGCCCTCATGAATGGGATTAATGCCCTTGTAAGAAAAGACACAAGAGGGATAATCTCTCTCTCTTTCTCCACTATGTGAGGATACAATGAAAAGACAGGTGTCTGCAAACTAGGAAGCCATCCCTTAGTGGAATCCAACCATGCTGACACCCTAAACTAGAACTTCCACGCTCCAGCGTTGTAGAAATAAATTGTTGGTTAAGCTACCATTCTATGATTTTTGTTGTTTTTGTTATAAGAGCCCAACCAAACCAGCCATCTTACCAGACAGTAAAGGGAAGTCACAAGACCCAAGATGAGTAATTGTAGTTACCCACATGCCTAGCCATGGTAATTGGCCTAAAATGATAGTAAATCCCTCAAACCAAGCCAGAGAACTTTCCTATGATTTTTTTTAAGAGAAACCCCATTCCAGGATGTGTGGGAGATGATCAGTAATCTCACACTGATTTACAAGAGCTAAAGGTCAAATTTTCAGGAATTCTGCAAGTCAGTCAATAAACTGCTAGTAACTTGAAATCAGCTATGGTAGAAATATTTATATTACAGAAAGTAGAAAGTGCAAATCACATTAACAAAATGAAGGATAAAAATCATATGATTGCCCCAATAGATGCAGGAAAAAAATTAAAAATATTAAATATCCTTTTATGATAAAAACTTTTGACAATTAGGTATTAATGGAATGTACCTCAAACTAATAAAGACCATCTATGACAAACCCACAGCTAACATCATACTCAACAGTAAACACCTAAAAGCTTTTCCTGTAAGATCAGAAATAAGACAATGATACCCACTCTCACCACTTTCATTCAACCTAGTGCTGAAAGTCCTAGCCAGAGCAATTAGGCAAGAAAAAGAAACAAAATGTATACAAATCAGAAAGGAAAAGTAAAATGAGGGTGCCTGGGTGGCTCAGTGGGTTATGCCTCTGCCTTAGGCTCAGGTCATGATCTCAGGGTCCTGGGATCGAGTTCCACATTGGGGGGGGGTCTCTGCTCAGCAGGAAGCCTGCTTTCCCTTCTCTCTCTGCTTGACTCTGCCTACTAGTGATCTCTCTCTCTGTCAAATAAATAAATAAAATCTTTGAAAAAAAAAAGAAAGAAAAATAAATGATCCCGTTTGCAGATGACATGAAGTTATATCTAGAAAACCCTAAAAATTCCAACAACAACAACAACAAAACTGTTAGAACATTAGAACTAATTAAGGAACTCAGTAAAGTTGCAAGATATAAAATCAATATACAAAAATCAGTTGCATTTTATACACTAACAGAAAAATTATCAGGGAAAGAAAATGAGAAAACAATTCATTTGCAATAGCATCAAAAGGGATAAAATATTTAGGAATAAATTTAACCAAGGAAAGGGTGTAAAAGATATGTATGCTGAAAACTATAAAATGCTGATTAAAAATTGAAGAAGTCACAAATAAATGGAAAGACATCCTGTATTGGTGGTTTAGAAGAATTAAAATTGTTAAAATGTCCATAGTACCTAAAGTGATCTACGGGTTCAATGTTATCTCTAACAAAATCCTAGTATTTTTCATAGAAATATAACAATCCTAAAACTCATATGGAACCAAAGAATACTCCAAATAGACAAAGTGATTTTTATTTTTTTTAAAGATTTTATTTATTTATTTGTCAGAGAGAGAGCACAAGCAGGCAGAGTGGCAGGTAGAGGCAGAAGGAGAAGCAGGCTCCCCGCCGAGCAAGGAGCCTGACATGGGACTCGATCCCAGGACCCCGGGATCATGACCCAAGCCAAAGGCAGAGGCTTAACCCACTGGGCCACCCAGGTGTCCCCAGCCAAAGTAATTTTTAGAAAGAGCAAAGCTAGAGGGAGACATCATACTTCCTGATTTAAAACCACATTACAGAGTATAATGATCAAAACAGTATGGTATTGACATAAAAACAGACATATAGATCAATGAAACAGAATACAGAGCCCAGAAATAAATATAAGCATATATGGCCAATTAATTTCAAGAAGATGCCAAAATGATACAGTGGAAGGAATAACATCTTCCATAAATGACATCTACATGCAAAAGAGTGAAACTGAAGAACTATCCTATGCCATACACAAGAATCAACTCAAAAGACTTTATATAACAACAGAAATTGTAAAACTCCCAGAAGAAAACATAGGAGGGGTAAGTTCCTTGGCATTCATCCTGTCAGTGATTTTTTTGGATATGACACCAAAATCAAAAGCAATAAAGTAAAAATAAACAAGTGAGGCCACGTCAAACTAAAAAGCTTCCGTATGGCAAAGGAAACCATCAACAAAATGAAAAGTCGACACGTGAAAAATATTTGTAAACTACATATCTGATAAAGGGTTAACATACAAAATATACAAGGAACCCATACAATTCAATAGCCAGGAAAAAAAAAAGGAAATAACACAATTAAAAAATGAACCTAGATTCAGAACAAATTCTGTACTTTGACAAATAGTATATTCTAGTTAGTGTGGGGATTCTGATACCTCAATTTAGTTATGAACAAGGAGGTGAGACTTAGTTTTTAACCCTTTAATTCAATAAGCATTTATTGAACACTTAGCTAAATTAGAGGACAGAGACATCTATACATGCATCTCTAAAGCAAATCTTTGCCTTTCAAAAATACAATCTTAATTTTCTGGTCATTTGAATAAAAATAGTTTAAGAGGTCATATGTATATATAATATAACTTGCTAATTATACAAAGATTTTTTTTATTTTCACAAATTTATTAGTTGCTTCATGAAATTATTACAACAAAATACTTAAAAAAAAATCTTCCCTGACTACTCATTGACAAACTTCTAGGTCTAATTATTACTATTACAAATCTCCTTACCTGGACCCCATCTTCATTGCTGATCCAAGTATCGGTAAGGAGAACAAAAATCAGACAAAGGCAGGAACATTGCATGTATTGAAGGACTTTAACAGGGAAAAAAGGAACAGGGTGCAAACTTCAAAATGCCACCTTTGATTATAACACCAAACTGAAAGAGGTGGCCTCACTAGAGCTTTAGTAAAGGGTCAGAAGTTAGGGAGGTATAAAAGACTGGGGGAAAAGAAATGTCAAATTTCCACATTGTCCCATGATGTATCTTGCCAATGTTGTTTCATTACCAAGTGAGAAATATGTGTTCTCTTCATCAGGCTTTTTTTTTTTTTTCAATTGTAAGTGAAACCCAATTCAAATTGGCTTAAGGAAAAACAAAAATAAGAACAGAATCTATCGGCCCTTAGAAGGGTCCAAGGTATGACTGGATGAAGAGGCTCAAATATTATTCTTAGGTCCAGCCTTCTTTCTATTTCTTTCCTCTCAATATCTTGACTTCTTTTTGGGTAGACTCTGCCCATATAGTGAACCCAGATAACACCACATCCAACCATTATGGCAAGGGGCATGGAATGCTCTAATTGGCCATGCCTGCATCTTGTACTTCCCCGAGGAACTGTGGTGGGGGGAAAGGTGGTATGTTGGTCCCACACAGACCACATGACCTGGAGCAGATCTTGTCCTCAAGCAAAGCATTCTTATTAGAAGTAGGGGGAATTGATGTTAGGGTATCAGACTTCTCTGGCTAGTTCCTAGGCTGCTCTGAGCAGGCAGTGCAGGTTAAGCTACAGGCTTTAGAGTCAAACAGACCTATATATCCACATTCCAGATCTGTCCATTCCTAACTGTGGGGCTTCAGGCAAGTTGCTTAATCTCTCTGGGTGTATCCACGAAATGGAAATATTCATTCCTAGCTCATAGATTTTCTATGAGTATTACATGAGATCATATATGAAGAGAAAGTACAATACCAGGCAAATAGTAATCAACCACTTAATAAATATTTAAAGAAGCTAGTAAGACCAGAAAGGATAGAAAATTTAGAGACAAATGAATTTCATCCCTGAACAGACACTGATACCTTTTCTAAATCATTGATAGGATAAACCAAAATCAAAATTATACTCATCTAATGGTGGTAAACATCCCATTGTTTTACTGTTTCCCAAACTTTTTATAAGGATTTTCATCACTACATTTAGGAATTTCTTAGTGATCCCAGGACTTCAGATAGGTAACCACTACCTAGATTCTGCATCTTAACAAGTATATGCATGATTTAGGATAAACATTTTAAAATAATAAAATTACTTGACAGCCCTCAATTACTCCTTTGTACTTGCTTACATATTTTAATGAGAAAGAAGGGAGGAAATTCAGAATCTAGACAAAAGACTAAAGTAAAGTTTAATACAAAACTGGGATTGCTAACACAGCACAGAGATGCCAAAACTGCATGGATAAGTGATTTTGAAAACCATCAAATAGACATTCTACAAGGTCAACCAAAAAGCAGTGTGCCTGAGAGTAATGAGTGATTTTAATCCAAGTCATTAAAATGCCTAAGAAAAAGGGTTTCTGTTCTGCTGGTTTCTATTTTTTATAGGAGGATATCATTTTATATATTAATTTCATCTTGCCTTTAATTGTTCACCTTAACAATAAATTCTTTTTAAAAAATTCTTGACATTTCTGAAGTGAGAAATCTGGCCCAGGCTTAGAGTCTCTTGGGGTGGGTGACAAGGGTGAAGGTACACCAAGGAAACTAGTCAAACAGAAGGCAAGGAGCCTCGAATACAAATAGATCCATTCAGTTTCCTTCTTTCTTTCCTTCTTTCATTCCTTCCTTCCTTTTTCCTCATAGGCACAAGCAATACATAAATATTTTGTCAAAAATATTCAAATGACATTTTTACAAACAAAAAAGGCAAATTTAATGATATCCTGAGGTCACGTGCCATGCAAGCACACAATCCTTGATGTTTAGGACTGAATTTACCTTGTTGATTACAGTGATTTTTCTGTGTTAACTCTGCACCAAAATCCTAAGTGAAAAATCTAATTGACACTCTGGGTAGGATAACAACCAACAGTCACACACTTGCATGATTAAACATATTTTAAAAAATAGTTCAGTTACAACATAGACATTGCCTCATGATTTTCAAGTGGAATTGTCAGTTTAAGATTGAGTGCTTTTTCCCACAGAGGAAGACATTGGTAGATAATAAAAACTAACTAAACCAATTCTAATATTTAAGATAATACCTTGAATTTTATTTAAAAAAATTTTTAATACCTTGAATTTTAAAGAACGACTATGATCTTTTTAAAGCACATGGGCTTCGCTATCAAACAGATATGGGTTTAGCCTCAGAATTGCTATCTAATAGTTATGATATTGGTAACTTACTTAATACTTTTAAGTTTCAGTTTCTTCATCTATACAATTAAAATATCAAAAATACCTATCTCAAAAACTGGTTGTGAGGCTCAAATGAGATGTTGCATGTAAAGAGTTCAGCATAGCATCTGACATGCAGTTAGCACACAATGCCATTTAGCTGTGGATACTTAGATTCTCTACTTGTTTTCATTGAGCTTTGCTCGTTTGTTTTATATTATTTTAAGAGGTCTTGGATCCATGATTGATGAATGGAAAGAGATCAAATATTTTCTACTCAAGTCCCATACGTCCTGTGGTCCCATAGGTCCTTTTGAGTGCAGAGGCAGGCTCAGTTATAATTAACCGATAATTAACTCTTGTGCCCTCCCCCTTCTATGGCTCGTGACAGAGTAGATGCTGAATAAATAAGCCTCGAGCTTGTCATATATTCTTTATTTTCATTTTTGCATAACAGATACAGCTTTATGGGTAGGCAACCTTGGGCAGAATTCAGCAATTCTCTTCGTTCCTGAAAGAAAACCTTCTTCATGGGACCTTTGCAAAATTTGGGTGCTCTCTTGGAGATTCTGCTAAAGGACAGCAAAAGGGATTTATATTACATAGTATGTGTTTTCTTTTTAGTCCTCCAGGACCCTTTTTGCTCTTCAATCTTATAGACTCCTATTTCCAGTGAGGTTGCCCCATTTCACACTATTCTAGCATCTTCCCTCAGGACCATTATCTCTGCTCATTTCATACATGGAATAATTTAGGTCCCGTAATCTAGTACCAGTATCACTTAATACAGTCTTTAACCTAAGTTTAACAAAAGTTCTTCCATGTCTGAGGTTTTACTCTTCCTAGATGAGACACTATAGATAGAAAATTTTAGAAAAATTTCCTGTCACTTCTATTTTTTTCTTTTCCTATAAAAGTTATATCTCATTATGTAATTATTTATTGTCACATTATTCTGTAAGCAATGTGAGGACAAAGACTGCCAATCAAGTCCACCACTTCAGCATCAACCTCAAATATCATAGTAGGCAGTCACTAAATGTTATTTATAATGTATGTCACTGTAGGATACATCTGTTGTTCTTTGTGGGGGTAATATATACTCTATCACAAATACTCTTTCTAGCAAGTTTGCAAGTATGTGTGCTTGGGTGTGTTTGTGTTCATACATGTGCTGGAGAAGAAGTCTTATCATCTTTCTCATACTTACACTAAAGTTCCTTTCAGATATTCATTTTTCAAAAGCTTGACCTAGTCCTGTGATGCTTTAGCTAGTAAGTGAGGGTATTCTAGATGTTGAATCAGAAAGATTATGAAGTAAATTGGATCAAAGGAAAGCAATGTTCTGGTTAATAACAACAAAGAGATACTAGTTTTTTGGTTTATTTCTGGGATAGAAACACCGAAAACTTTTGACATACCAGTTCTCATTAGATTCAGACATGGAAGCCTTTGAGATAATTCAGTTTGATATTTTTATTTTATTTCCTTCAGCCACATTGTCAGCTCTTTTGTTTTCTTGCATTTTCAGTTTTAATAATTGTATTCTTCTCCTATCCTGTGGCCAATAGTTTTGATCTCATTTTTTATTTTCCTCCTATGTTCACTTCCTGAACTTGCTAACTTGATTTATCTTTGCCTGGTATCAGTTTCTAACCTTTCCCTTATTTCCCTCTGATTTCCACTTATCCCCCAGCTAATCTTTTGACCTTTTTGTAATCTCTTTTCTTTCCACATTATCTTGTTTCCAGACTTGTCCTTATCTGCTTAGCCTACGGTCAAGTTCTGGGAGAACATTCAATCTGAAGTCTTTAGCCTATAAATGGATTACCAGTTGTCTCAAAAGGCTTGGCTCACCCAGTTAACTGGGAATAGTCCGTTCAAGAATAAATGGAGTGGCTCTCTGTATTCTCCTCTCTATTCTTCCCCACTTTCCCACCTGCTCACTGTTTGAAACTTCAGGCAGAATTTCCAAGTAAAAGAAGCACATTGATTAATTCAGATTTTACCCAATCCTTCATTGTTTTCTCTCCATTCCTCCTCCACCCTCCATCTTAGGACTTTTAAAGGGTGAGGGACAATTTGGCACAGGGCTGCCTGCATCTTTCAGATTTAAACTGATACTCTAAAAAGCCCGGCCACCTCCAAGGCAAATGTTTCCCAAGTTTCAATTTAGTTTTCATTAGTAGACCGGCAGCCTTGTGCCAGCCTGCCTGCCCATTTAAACAAGGCCTCTCTCAGGGGATTATGCGGTTGCAAGCTGAAACATCTATATGCAAATGAGTCTTTCTGTATTTGCTATCAGCTACCACAGAAATTTTCCATTCCTTCAAAGCTATTTAAAAAAAAAGAAAGTAAACAGAAAGCAGAAAGGAAAGAAAGAAAATCTCTAGCATAGAGAGGCGTTCTGAAGAAGAGTGGAAGGTTGGCTCTCACCCTACCCACTTCCACACCTGTGCACCAACTCCTTCAAACAGCAGCAGGAGCTAGAGAACTGGCACCCTTCTATCCCCTCCAGGGAACATAAATATATCCTAAGGCAAGGTTATATTACTACGTAATATAATGTATCCAAAATAAATAACTGGGCACAACAGAAGTAGGGAAGCTTTTTCTTGAGGTGAAAAACACAAGCTAAAGTTTTCGAACAAAATAAAGTTTGATATTTTAAAAATATATATGTAGAATTAACTATGTTATTGGCATGAATAGAGGGGACCAACATTACTAATGTTATGATTTATGTATCATACAAACATAAAGTATTTTATTTTGAAATGAAATACCTTTGTGCTAAAGTTGAATATTCTAAGAGCCACTCATACATGGTAATTGGTCCTCAAGCAGGTCCCTTGGATACCAGTTTCCTCATCCGTAAGTGAAGAAATAAACTAGCTCGGGAGGTTCCTAAATTGTTAGACAAGCCCTCACTACTTTAACTTTGACTTTGCAACTTAAAGTTGCAAGGCTAATATGAAGGACACTCATTCTTCTTTTTACTATTTTTTAAAGATTTTATTTGAGAGAGAGAGCATGAGTGGGGGAAGAGGCAGAGAGAGAGAGAGGGAGAAGCAGACTCCCCATTGATCAGGGATCCCAACTCGGGGCTAGATGCTAGAATCCCAGGGATCATGACCTGAGGTGAAGGGAGACACTTAAATGACTGAGCCACCCAGGCACCGCAGGACACTCATTATTGTTCACCAGATTCAACTATGGTTGACATTTTATCCTAGCTGATTTGTCATTGCTGCCCTCTCTCTTTCTCTCTCTCTCTCTCTCTCAATAAGTAAATGATAGATAGATGAGAGACAGAGTGATAGATGATAAATAGTAAGTAGGTGATGGATGAAAGATAGGTAGATAGATGACAGAGAGATAGACAGATGATAGATAACAGGTGATAAATGATAGGTAGATAGATGATAGATCTACACATCTACCTATATGTATATAGTTAAATAGAAATATATAAAGATATATGGATATAGTGATCTCTCTATGAATACATATATGTAAATATACACATATATATACACACATATATATGTATAAACATTCAAATATTTATCTGAAATTCAGATTGCCTATTTTTCCAGGAAACCTAGAGGGGAGAAAAGCCAACAGAGTGCTCGATAATGAGCAAGCTAACAACTTGGATAACTGGGGTTCAATCTTGCTGGGGACTTTCTGAGAAGCCTTATAGAATACTCCCTCAGAATTGAACCACAGCAGGAGAAGTGGTCTGGGACTTTATCCCTGGACACTCATAAGTCTCTGCTGAAGACTGTACCCAGGGCAGCATTAACTCCTTGGCCCCTCTATGTTGTTCCGGCTTGTAGCTGAGCAAGCTTGTAAGCATAAAGGATGCCTTCAAGTAGAGAAGTGTACAGAAGCAGGCATTTAAAGTGGGAAGCTGCCCAGGGTATAGCTGAAACTGTCCACCATGGGTAAGGAGACATTCAGAGGTGAGCCTTAAGGACATGTGGCAGGGCATCAATAGTCAGTGTTTCTTTTTAGTAGCTCCTTCACTTTGCTTCCATCCTCACAAAGCAATGTTGTACTTATCAAATGACTTCTAAAATGTTACAAGGAAAGAGTGGTGCAGCCCTGAGGCTCCCAGCCCTGTCATTTATGGCTTTCAGTATGTAGAAATCAGCAGATATTCTGGAGTTTCCCACCAGCTGTGGGAGCTTAGTCAATGTACCTACTCCTGAGATAAGTATTCACTTTTGGCATGCTGACAGTTTATGTTTTTGGGCCAGTAAAACTATAGGACAGGCCTCCAGATGGTGCCAAGATGCCGTTACATAGAATAGTACCCTCTGAATCCTCCTGAAAGGTAGTTGACCTCCTTCTCACAGCCCTACAACCCTGTAACATTTCAGTGGTTATTTTCTATTTCAAATTTTTACAACCTTCATTTTCCAGATGGACAAATTGAGTTTTTGGTATGAATACTTCTCCCTCAAAGCCCATTTTCTATGAATTATTATGTAAAGGTTTTGACTGTAAGCTTCAAATCATTCTTAGCTTAATTAAAAGCACCTGGTTATTATCTATTTCCTCGTATCTCCAGAGTGGGGTCTTAAACTCAGCCTGAGGGAACTCACGTTTCTTAGTGGGGTTTGATTAGCAGCAGAGAAAGCATGAGGCTTCTCTGTTTCTTCCAGGCCTGTGTCTAACCCAGGAGCTATTAGAAAGTATTCTGGGGTCTCGTGTAAAATCAAAATTTTGAGTATTCGTCCGGGAAAGGATAGTTCAGAAACTGATGGAAAGTATGGGCTTTAATATATAAGGACACTTTAGTTTTATTTGTAAAAATCTGGTTATAATATTTGTTAACCTAGGTCCTCCAGGAAGTAGACCTGCTTTTCCTGCTTTCCTTACCCTGCTTTCTTCACTCCATTATAGGTTTTGCTGAAGAGTACTCCCTCTGTAAATCTTTGGCAAGAATCCCTGCCTTCATCTGATCTAACACAGGTTTGGAGACAGGTGAGCATGAAAGGCTCAGAGGTATTGGATAAGAGGGGAATGCTGTAGAATGAGAGAAGGAAAAAATTACTTTTCTCTAAAAAAACCAAGTTTAAATCAAATAATTCAACATTTTGATGTTTTCTTTCATTATACTCTACAAATATTATAAATGCCACTTTGCTAAACCTTCATTTTAGCTCTAACTTAGGGCTAAGAACTCCAAATCTTATTCACAGAATCAAAGGATTGCTATACTACTGCACAACTTGTCTGATGCTGCAACCTTCAAGTGAGTCTTTAATAGCATGTCCATCCTCTTGCTTTGATTTGCTGGCATGCAAATCTTACTTGCTGATTTTAATAAGAATCTTAGAATTTTATAGCTGAACAAACTTTGGGAATCATCTAGTCCAATTCTTTTAGGTCATGAACAAATGGAGGTCAACAAATTCCAATTATTGCTCAAGGTCATTCAGCTACCAAATGGAATAATTGAAATGATAATCCAGTGTCCTGGGTGCCAATCCAACACTGTTTACACTGAACCATATTATCTGGACTTTACCAAACTTTCCATATTTCATATGGAAGAAAAAAAGAATATCTAACTTTTCCAGTCATTTATCATTAAGCCATATCATTAGGCTTATACAGGAATTACATTACTATTTGCTTAAGTCTAGTAGTGAGTTTGTAATATACAATATACATGCAACTATCTCCAAGAGAGAAAAACCTCATAGGCAGAGCTACTGAATGTTCTATTATTTCAGTCAAGATATAGTTGGAATTTACCTGAACTAGACTAAATGGATTCATTTTCGGTAAGGCTTAGGTTTTCTCTAAATGAGATCAATGTTATAAATAAAAGCAATGCTGCACACATATAATTATATACATATTGCCTTTTGCCTTGTGAGATGAAATTACATGGAATAAAAAGAAATCTTGCAGAGCCCAGTCATTTCCATGAGGTCTAACAAAATCACTGTTCGCTCTCCATTAATTGTAGTTATCTGAGCAAATTGACCTTTATGCCCATTAGGTTGGTCCTCAAATACAGGCAAATCTGCCAGCCTTAAAAGACTCCATACCCCAAAGCTACTGGATATTTTTCCTTATTGAATTTATTTGTCTCTGTTTGCAACAAAAGTAAAATTTACTAAAGAAAAAATTGCTTCCTTGAGTGCTATAATCTTACTGCTAGAAATTTATGTTAGACTCCCTTTTATAACAAACAACTCTATAGAAAAAAAGGGAGAAGACAGAAAAGAAAGAAAGAGAGAAAGAAAGAAAAAGAAAAAAGAAAGATGAAAGAAAGAGAAAGAAAGAAAGAAAGAAAGAAAGAAAGAAAGTCAGTCTTAAAGAAAGAAAAAGAAAGAAAGAAAGAAAGAAAGAAAGAAAGAAAGAAAGAAAGAAAGAAAGAAAGAAAGAAAGAGAAAGAAAGAAAGAGGGCAGGAGAAAGGGAAAAGGGAGAAAGGAAGAAAAGGAAAAGGGAGAACACTTTCTTCTCTGGTGTCTAGAGCTAGGAGTATTATAGTCTCTTTCATATCAGAGACTGCCATATCTAGTTCACAGTCAATATTTTTTAAAGATTTTATTTATTTATTTGACAGAGAGCAAGATCACAAGTAGGCAGAGAGGCAGGCAGAGAGAGGAGGAAGCAGGCTCCCTGCTGAGCAGGTAGCCCGATGTGGGCCTCGATCCCAGGACCCTGAGATCATGACCTGAGCCAAAGGCAGAGGCTTTAACACACCGAGCCACCCAGGCGCCCCATAGTAAATTTTTAAAAGCAAAACCAAATAAACCCGCAAACAAAAAACTCTTTTTTTTTTTATAAAGACTTTATTTGACGGAGAGAGACCACAAGTAGGCAGAGAGGCAGGCAGAGAGAGAGGAGGAAGCAGACTCCCCGCTGAGCAGAGAGCCTGATGTGGGGCTCGATCCCAGGACCCTGAGATCTTGATCTGAGCCGAAGGCAGAGGCTTTAACTCACTGAGCCACCCAGGCGTCCCCCAACAAAAAACTCTTGTTTACTTCCAATGAACAAGTGGGAAGGAGAGGTGAAAGGTGTCACATTTGAAAAAGGTCCCTTTATACTTTTCAGCTCTACAAAAATGGACCTTTCCATGGCTTCAGTTTTGAGGTCTGGTTATTTTGGTAGTTTCTCTTCTGAGAGATTTCTATCCCATATTAGAGTAAAGACGGTTTACCATTATTCCTAACCCTCCTAAATGATTCGTTACTAACATACAATTAAAGCTAAAAATGATAGTGATATTGATGAATTGTATCTGTCTGATATTTGGTGAACGCAAACTGACAAAGGTTATCCTATTTGAGGTCATCATTCCACAGGACAAGCGTGCAAAACTTTTCTGGCCAATTCTTTCATTTTGTAAATACTCAGTAGAATGTTGTTGCTGTTTTTCCTATACTGTAAGTATTTTCTTATACATGTTGTATACAGTGGGGAAACTCATTAAGAAGTTATCCTTTGGTTGATTTTGAAGTCAATCATGTCTGTGAATGGCACATATTTGTATATTTGTATTCATTTTCCTCTTCTTTTTAAGTTGAATTAATGCATTTTATTTGAATAGTTAATAATATATATGATCAAAAGTCATTTTAAAAGTTCAAATGGGTATACAATGAAAAGTGAACCTTCCTCCTACCCCTATCCACTTCCTTGTCTTCTCCCAAAGCAACAGTTTCTACGAGAGTTCTATGCTAACTTCCAAAGATGTTCTGTCCCTAAATAAGCATATGGTACATATATATCCAGTGTTCTGCATTTTATCACTTAGCATATCATGTCGTATTTATGTGTAGAAAGCTGCCTTGTTTCATCCCTTCATGGGATTCCATTGGATGGCTTTACCATAATTTAATCAACTAGTTTGTGAACATTAAGTTTTGTTTCCTTTTTTCCAATCCTTTGTTCTTATGAACAATAATGCAGTGAAATTCTTTTTTTTTTAAAGATTATTTATTTATTTATTCGACAGAGAGAGAGATCACAAGTAGGCAGAGAGGCAGGCAGAGAGAGAGGGAAAAGCAGGCTCCCTGATGAGCAGAGAGCCCGATGCGGGACTCGATCCCAGGACCCTGAGATCATGACCTGAGCCGAAGGCAGAGGCTTTAACCCACTGTGCCGCCCAGGCGCCCAGCAGTGAAATTCTTTATGCAAACTTTTTTATACACGTGTTCTTGTACTAATATAGATTAAAGTCCCAGGAGGTAATTGCTATGTCAAAGGAGGAGGCATACATTTTTAATTTTTATGATTATTACCCCATTGTCCCCTATAGGTATTACGCTAATTTATATTCCCCTAAACCATGAAGGGAACTATCATTTTCTCACATTCTTGCCAATACATTTATTATCAGTTTCTGATTTTGACAATCTAATAAATAAAAATGTAATCTCATTGCAGTCTTAATTTATATTTCTTTTATTATGAGACATGTTTAAATCATAATTGTGTTTCCTCTGAACTGTTAATTCTCAGTCTATGAGGTTTTTGACATTTTCTGTTTATTTACTAAGGCCCTTTATATGTTAATTTTATATGTTAACTAAAGGAGTACAATGTCATGTGTATTCCAAGTATATTTTTATATAGGGTGTCTTCACCTCTGCAACACTATATGTTGATTAAATATTCTTGTTTCCTCACAAAGTTCTTGGTTATAATGAAACTCTACAATGGAAGTTTGAATCAACGTCCATAATTATATAACAGCAATTAGCTTAAGCATGAACTATTTCTGTTTATTCTTCTATTTCCAAATCAGCATTTCCCAAAATTTATTTAGTGTCATGTAAGTGTATATGATTCTTAGAAAGGGGGAGGGGAAGAGGAGGAAAGATGCACTCAAGGACCAAATAATCCTAGGTTAAACAAAATTAAATGGGATTCATCTTTAAAGCTTATCTAAGTCTTAATGTGTTAAATCTCTATGAAAGAAACACTATATATTCTTCCAAAATTATTCACCTACACACCTCTCGAGACGAGTATTCTACTGAACAGTTTAGAAGATAGTCTTTTTAAGTAAAAACTTTGATTATGACTAGTAAGTTATACTTTTCATGCTAATATTCCTAATCAAGGCATAGCCTTTAATTAAATTGTAAGTTCTGCAAATAGTTACATGGAAACATCATTCATTTACTCATTCTGTTTGCTAATTATTCTTCTACAACACAAATATAAAATTTTTGACCCTGACACATACACACATGTTGCATATCTGATGCCATTATGACCTCGTGATAGATTTGAATGAATTAAGTGCTTCCTTGGTTTATACTTACTGAACTCTTATGAGGTTCAAGGCACTGTGGAGACAAATGAAAAGCAGATAGGAATTTTGCCCTTAAAGAGCTTATTGTTTTGAAATTAAGTAACAGAAATATTCTATAATGTGCCTTGTGTAAAATGTTTATGTATCTTAAAGTTATCTTCAGTGCTACATCCAGAGTATTTCTTTTTTAAGTGTTTTTATTTAAATTCCAGTTAGTTAACATTGAGTATAATACTAGTTTTAGGTGTACAATACAGTGATTTAACACTTCCATACAACACCCAGTGCTCATCTAAGTGTACTCTTTAATTACCTATTTAACCCACTGCCCAACCCACCTCCCTTCTGGTAGCTATTAGTTTGTTCTGTACAGTTGAGAGTCTGTTTCTTGGTTTGCCCCACTCTCTCTCTCCCCCTCCCTTGCTCATTTGTTTCTTAAATTCCACATAGGAGTGAAATCATATGGTATTTGTCTTTCTCCGACTGACTTATTTCACTTAGCATTGCACTCTGTAGCTCCATTCATGTCATTGCAAATGGCAAGATTTTGTTCTTTTTTATGGCTGAGTAATATTCCTGTGTGTGTGTGTGTGTGTGTGTGTGTGTGTGATATGTATCACATCTAGTTTATTCATTCATCAATTGATGGACACTTGGGCTGTTTCCCTAATTTGGCTATTGTAGATAATGCTGCTATACATTGGGGTGTATTTATCCCTTTGAATTGGTGCTTTTGTATTTTTTTGAGTAAATAGTAGTGCAATTGCTAGGTCGTAGGGTAGTTCTGTTTTTAACCTTAAGAGTATTTCTTAAATTAATGATCTCATCTGACCCTTACTGCAGTCTTGGGAGGTGGGTCATTGCCCTCATTTGACAGATGATGGCATAGTTTCAAGAAAGATGACATGCCCAAAACATAGCATGAGATAGTGACAGAGCCATAGCTCATACTCAGCCACCCTGAGATGTTATAGGAACCCACACTCTGTGCCCTCTAACTACAGTTATTGCCCTTTGAACCTGAGCTAAAGTGAGCAATACAACATATTAGAATAGGCACAGTCACTCCTACTGTCACTAACCAGAATACCTTTCCTTTTCCTTTCTTGATTTGAAATCACCAGGATATATTAAAAATATGGAAATATTCAATGCATACCTATGAAGACCTCCATGGGCGGAATCTGCAATCCATTTGAGCAGGAATGCAAGAGCCTATGAAACCAACATATAAGAGTTCTAAGAACTAGTACAGGCTTTTAAACCCACAAAGACGGATTCAAATGTTGGACTTATGTATCCCTAACTGTGTGTCCTCAGGTAAGTTACCAATCCTCTCTGTTTCCAAGTTTCTTTTTCCAGGGAGTAAAAATAGTTCCCTTTCAGGATGGTCATGAAGATACAATGAGGTGAGTTTTCATAATGAGGCCATTTTCACAGAAAATAAGTTTTCATAGTGCACAGGTCCTGGCAGGCACAGAATCGTAAAACAAGACAACGTTAGCAGGTAGTCTAGGAACCCTGCTTCACCTCCCTTTACATGGAGGCACAGGACTGGAATTATATTACTGAAAGCTATTCCTTTTAGGGCTTGTGTTAATAAATACTGCCAAGTGAGGGGAAAAAACGGATCTCCCTCCACTACCTCAATGGTTCTTAAACTCTTTTGATTCATAAGTTTATAAATCCTTTCATGACAAAAATGCACAAACTTTTGCCCACAATTTAGTGTTCATGGACTCTGAGAAACACTCCACAGGGCTTGAAAGGGAGCTTACAGACCCCTGCATGGGAAAGACATTAGTGAAAAGAAAGCCGCTCCTCTCTTCTGCTCTCTGATGGAAATGTATATGGTCTCTTTTGTTTTGTTTTGTTTGTTTTGTTTTGAAGTTTTCTTTTCAGGAAAACACTTCAGTGTGGGTGGAGGACCTGGACCACTTTGACCTCTGACTACCTCAGGGTCATCTGGCCTTCCCTGCCTAGCTCCCTTATCAGAGGGCTGAGGCTATCATCCTCCCGCAAAGCCCTGGCAATCTGCTCAGATGCATGGCAAGTTCTGATAACCCTTTAACCTGTGTTATCCCATGTGTCCCACACCAGAGGTGATTAATTCTAGTCATCAGAATGTCAAGAAGAAGGTGGAACTGGCAGGACTTTTTCTTGAGGTACTGTGGGATGGGATGACGATTGCCCAGGCCATCTATTCCACTGGAGAACAATGTGTTAATGTAATGGGAAATTTCTTACAAACGGAATCTGGTGTAACTAAATGGCAAACTAATGAACAGCACTGGGCAAATGTTCACTTACTTCACCCTTGAGGCCAGTGTTAAAGTTACAAATTTTGTTTTATAACTGTGAGACCTTTCACAGTTCTTTATTTTTCTAATTTCAGAGAATTCCATTTCAACTCTCCATTTGCCAAGATCATCAGAGTCTTGCTTTCAAAGACATCTCCCATTGAATTAGACTGTAGAAAAGCCCAGGAACTTTTATGTCCCAAGATATTGGAGATAGTCCTGGCTTAAGGCTGTTGTGGTCACTGCAGAAATTTACATGTTTCATTCAAATGCAGGATGGGCCCTGGATCTGTACTCAGTGCCTCTGAGGTCCTGGGACATAGTGTTTAATCACTTTCCAGTTTCACTATCTTTAGAAGCACAGTGTTGGTCTCTTTTTTCAGAGGTAGAGGCACAATGTACAGGGAAGAAAAGACTTTCTAGATTCCCAGTGTAACTACAGTAACAAACAAACCAAAATAAGATCCTGATTCAATTATTTCAATAAATCACAGATGTATGCAGCAGCTTTTTTATGTCACTTTATCAGGATGACTACTGACCATGTGGCAAGTGACCACAGCCTTTCTCTCAGGACTTAATATAATTGTCCTAGAGTTATTGTACCACTGCTGGGACTGAGGAGATGAGAGACCAAGAGAACCTGTGATTATCAAGGGCATCAGGAATTTTTTTTTTTTTCCGGACAAATTATAGGAGTGTCTACAATCACCTCGTATTTGGTAGATTTCATTATTCCAGTTGCATTATGTATTTGTTTGGACTGCAAGAGGAGGTTATATTTTCAATTCCCGATGTGCTCCTCATGCCGTATGATTATTTATACTAATATTTTTTTAAATGGCTTATACTTGGAAACTTCAGTTTTTTGTTTTTATTTTTGAATGTGGGCAACTGATGCATAGAAAATAACTTTACTGCTAAATAAATGCTCTTTAGAAATGATAAGTCACTAATGTACTCAGAAAACTATAGAGTTACAGCAGGGATTATGACTGCTGTGATTATTGTAGTTTCTTATATTATACCTAATATTTCTTTTAACTTTCCATCTGACAGCTGAGCAGAACAGGGGAGAATGAGTGATGTTTGTTGGATCTCAAGCAGAAACTGTACATTTAGTGGATTGAAAATTAGGAGCCAACAGGCTTTGGTTTTAATGAAAGTTGCACTTGACAATAGCCCCATATCTCAGTCCCTCCAACCTGGCAAGATTGATGGTGTAGCAGCTCTAAAATGCCACAAGGGCCCAGTTGAAATATCTGTGGTTCTTCTGACTTTAATATGTCTCCTCTTATTTCCTTCTGGTTTCCACTGAATGCCCACCTTGAAGGACTCTAAGAGGTGGTGGAGGAAGGAAAGGGAGGTTTGTTTTTCCTTCTTTCTTTTCTCTCATTTCTTCTTTACCTCTTTATTTTCTCCCTTCCTCTGCTCTCACTCCCTTCTTTGTTCTCCTTCTTTGTCTCATAATTACCCCCTCGCACTTGATACCAGTACAGCACACAGATATTCTCTTAATTCCTCCCGTGAAATGTTTCCAGCAGTCTTTCTGTTTTACTTTTTTTTTTTTTTAAAGATTTTATTTATTTATTTGACAGAGAGAGAGAGATTACAAGTAGGCAGAGAGGCAGGCAGAGAGAGAGGAGAGAGGAGGAAGCAGGATCCCTGCCGAGCAGAGAGCCCGATGTGGGCCTCGATCCCAGGACCCTGGGATCATGACCTGAGCCGAAGGCAGCGGCTTTAACCCACTGAGCCACCCAGGCGCCCTTTCTGTTTTACTTTTATATAGGCTTGAGGTGTGGTGGTTTCAACAAGAATGGGGGACAAGAACTAGCAGTTAGGGAGTGTGTAGGTGGACAGAGTAAGTGTGTATATTAGTATGTGTATATTAGTTTTCCAGGACTGCTGTAACAAATTGCCACAAACTGGTGGCTTAAAATAACTGATCTTTATTCTCTCACAGTTCTGGAGCCCAAGTCTGAAATCAAGGTGTTGGCAGGACCTTACTCCCTCTGGAGATTCTGTGGAAGAATCTTTCCTTGCTCTGTCTGACTTCTGGGGGCTGACAATACCACCCCAATCTCTTAGGTGGGTAATAGAAACCTCAATTTATAGATGAGAAAATTGAGTTCCAGAGCAGTTAAGCAACTCAGTAAAAAATGATGGACCCAGAATTCAAGTTTAGATCAGCACGATGTCAAAGCCTAAAATCTTTCACCATTGATATTTCTTTGGTATCCAGAGATGGGCACAAAACCACCCTAATTAAAAGGAGATAATATGGCTAATAAATAAAAACCATCCTCTAATGCATTTTCTTTTAGTTCATACAATGGATTTTTCTTATTCAATTGAGTATATTAAAAAAGGAAAAAAAAAAACCCGCAAGTTTTTAATTTACCGGAAAGTCTCTCTTAAAAGTAAAAATGGGATGAAAGTAGATATTAGATTTCTGACATAGGACTAGGATGGGGAGGAAAAAGGTAACTGTTCTTCTTAGTTTTTGTACATTTTTTTTTAATTTGGATCCATGACCTCAATGTATTCTCTGTCAAATGGAATTTAGAAATCAAAGGACTTCAGCCAACCAACTCAATTTTCTATATTAAAGGAGGACACACTGGCAGTTTTCTCAGCATATAACCCAATATTTCCAATGACCTTCTGAACATTTCTACATGGGTATCCCAGTATCACTTCAAATTCATCTAGCAGCATCATTTTTCTTCCAACATTGCTGTTTCTACTTCTCCCAATTTCTGTCATCATGCTTCTCTTCTCCCAAAGAAGTTTTGATTCCAAATTTTGTTGTTTTTTCCTTCACAGTGTGTCTTACATGCATTCATTTGTTCCCCAAGTGTTTTCTGAGTATTTCCACTGGGCCAGCCACCATGTTGGGTAGTGGAGATATGGTCTTTCTAAAAAGGCAGACATAATCATGCCCTGTGGGGAGCTTATATTCTAGTAGGAAAAATAGACACTGAGCATGTGATTACAAATATAATGCTCAATATAAAAGGGGAGGCAAATGTTCCAAATTGGAATTTGTTGCAGGGGAATCAAATCCTCCCCTCTTTTCCCCACTCTCTGCCCTGCTCTAGTTACAACTTTTATTGTACCTGACTTCATCAGGGAGCCTCTTTGCCTTTAGTTTGGCTTCATCTGATCCATCCTTCAGGCTACTCTCTTGTTAAATATCTTGTATCTCCACTTAACCATATGTTACTCTTCCCTCACCAATTCTCAGTAACACTGATGCTTACACATTCTGTTCTTTTATTTAGCATTTAGGACTTTCCTTCTTGTGAACCCAAATCCATTCAATCCTGGAGAGAGATCTTGGGGAAACTGGGGAAGAGGCTTAGGGTCCCCCCAATATTGGGAGCTTGTCAATGCCCTATAACAAGCCAAATTAGTCTCAAGAAATTTTTGTAAAAGCCAATGTGCACATTCATTATCTGTCTAAAGATATTTAACACATTCTAATGCCTAAATATTTGTTCATACTATTTTTCCCCACAGTATGCTGTTTTGCCTCTTCTCTATTTCTCAAATCCCTGCCCCAAAGAGCACCACTCTGAACCCTAGCTAATTGAGAGAGAAAAGCTTTCTCTTCTCTCCCTGAACTCAAAGAAGTCAATGCCACACCTAGCCCTTGGGGTGAGGGAAGCCAAATTGTTTCTATGATGTTATTTTTCTCTACATGCATCTATGCTTTATCTCTACCACGGAGACCATGGACTTCTTTTTTTTTTAATTAACATATAAGGTATTATTTGTTTCAGGGATACAGGTCTGTGAATCATCAGTCTTACACAATTCACAGCATTCACCATAGCACATACCCTCCCCAATGTCCATCACCCAGCCACCATATCTCTCCCCTCCCCCTCCCCCTCCCCTCCAGCAACCCTCAGTTTGTTTCCTGAGATTAAGAGTTTCTTATTGTTTCTCTCCTTCTCTGGTTTCATCTTGTTTCATTTTTCCCTCTCTTCCCTTATGATCCTCTGTCTTGTTTCTCAAATTCCTCACATCAATGGAATCATATGATACTTGTCTTTCTCTGATTGACTTATTTCACTTAGCATAACACTCTCTAGTTGAGATCATGGACTTCTTAAGAAAGTCTAGTCCTGTGATCAGTGTTTCCTTGTCCCATTACACTTTTCACTTATTAGACAGTCAATAGTTCATATAATCATAAAGTTGTAGAGCTGGGCCCTGAGGATAATGAGGTCCAGAGAGGTAAAGTGACCACCCAAGGTTACACAGCTACTTAGTGGCTTGATTCAGACTAGATCCTAGATCTCTTGCTAGTGGATAATGCTCTTTTTTTCCTGATGAATAATGCAATACATAAATAAATATAAAAAGAAAAAAGTTTCATTCATTTTTATTTATTTATTTATTTTATTTTTTTCAGTGATCCAAGATTCATTGTTTATGCACCACACCCAGTGCTCTATACAATACGTGCCCCCCTTAATTCCCACCACCAGGCTCACCCATCCCCACCCCCCCCATAATTGTCAATTTGTTTCTCAGAGTCCACAGTCTCTCTTCTTTCATCTCCCCCTCCGATTTACCCAATTCACTTTTGCTTTCCTTCTCCTGAAGCTAGTTGGTCCATCAAGTGCTAAACCCTTTCCAGCCAGAAGCCATCCTACTGATCTGAAGATGCTGTGGTTTCTACAGACACATAATAATAACTAAGTTACTGAGTTTGAGCTCCAGTGTCCATCTTGCCATCACTGCTGCAGCTGTTGACTCCTACCATTCATCTCCCACATCCCATGTGCTCTGGTTTATTCTTGACTATATCTAGGGGTGAACAGACTTCCAAAACTTAAAATCAAAGTTTTCAGCTCATTTTCCTATGCTTACTATTTGTGGCATAGCACCTGGGGAGACACAAGCACACACTTTGCATGTGAGGGAAGCTGTTGTGTGAGATCATGAAGACAAAAGGAAGATCATCCTGTGATATCTCTAGCCTTTGAGACAGCGGAGGCTGGCTCCAACATTTTACCAGGCTTCTGAGCTGTCAATCAGGAACCCAGAGGTGGGGTAGGGGCACCCCAGAAAATCAAAATAAACTCAATTACTATCTATTTGCTGACAAGGACAAAACCGTTTCATTCTTCAACTCTTCACAGAATGAGGTGGGGGTGGGGGCTGTGAAGAAATTAAAAGTGTGGACATTTTTAATGAGTGCAATTATTGAATCATCAGTCACACAGTCCATCTGCTTCATAGTGTCCCAGTGACAAATAAAATTCTAAAATACTGCATTGCAGTTCTGTATTCATGTAATCACATAAATGCTCTTTAAGGAACAGCTAATGATATTCATATATCATGCCCGTCCTTCCTATAACTCAGCATTCTCCTTTTGTCTATTTTATTTTATTAGTCACTAATTTCACATTCTGACACCGACTTGGTGGTAATTTGCTGGCAACTGCATGGTAGAAGGAAGCTCAGTGGCATTAAATATTGTGTTGTGGAATATTTATTTATAAAGATAAACTAATGCAAAATTGCTATCAAAGAGTCTGTGTAGTCTGGAGTTTTAAAAGCAAAGTGAATGTAGTGTCAGAGGGAAGAGAGAAGACTCGTTTCAAAAGTCCTTTCCCAGAAATAATTACTCAAGAGAGACATGAAGCAATGACAGTGTTGTCAATGAGCAGACAGGGTTTGTGGGGTATGGCTCCAAAAAGAGGTTCTGGACCCAGTTGTAGAGGCCCCTTTTTAGGCAACAAACTTGAGCAATGGAAACCTGAGTAAGGTAAAAGGGCCCACAGCAACCACCAAGCTGAATGCAAAGAGGATCATTAAGTGACCCACCTTGAAATAACTATAGGCCCTAAACAATTACAACTAGGCACAGTTCCTAAGATTACCAAAAAAGGGAAAATTCCATATGTTCCTATACATCCTCACTCCGCTCTGTAATTGTGACCCCTAACCACTGCTTCGTCGCACATAGTCTCTCCTTTGCTGTCCTGTCTACCTCTCCCTTCTGGTGTAGTCAATAAACTTCTATCTCTTTTGTTCTGCCTTGGGTGAATTCTTTCGCCACTGGGACCACCAGCCCCCATTCAGTTGGAGCATCCCACATCAATTTCAATTTTTTGAGGGGGTTCTCCACACCAACAAGCAATTCTCTGACATCAGCAGGTTGTCCTACAATTCAACTCAATTCTGATCCTGTCTACCCAGAGATAGTGTGAGATTCCACAGGTTAAGGGATCAGTCCTACCAGACTGCCACCCCCAACAGACACTTCAGGTGCTAATCACAAGCCCAGATTGTTAACTGAGCTTCTCACCTATTGGCTATATAAATCAGAGGTTCCCATGACCCCTTCCTTGGGTTCAATTAATTTGCAAGCATGATTCATAGAACTCATGAAACATTGTATTTAGTAGATCGCTGGTTATAATTCAAGAA
Organism: Ailurus styani; assembly: GCA_002007465.1. Taxonomy (NCBI): domain Eukaryota; kingdom Metazoa; phylum Chordata; class Mammalia; order Carnivora; family Ailuridae; genus Ailurus; species Ailurus styani. The sequence goes on along the minus strand of LNAC01001157.1, from coordinate 123,782 downwards.
CGCAATGGAAGAAATGCATAAAGCAAGGTGTAGATAAAGGGCGAGGAATTTCTATGCTCCCTCCCAGCAGGCCACTTCTCCCCAGATTTCCATACATTCATCAACTGGGAAGCTCTCTGAACCCGGTCCTTTGGGTTTTTATGAAAGCTTCATTACATAGGCATGATTGACTACATCTGTGGCCATTGGTGATTGATTCAATCTCCAGCTTCTCTGCCTTCCCCAGAGGTGAGGGGGTGGGATTCCAACCCTCTAATCACATGGTGTGCTCCACTGGCAAACAACTCTCATCCTTCCATGGGCTCTAAAAGTCACGTGATTAACATAGCAAAAGACACATTTGTCCCTCTCTTCACTTTGGTAATTCCAAGGGTTTTAAGAGCTTTGAGCTATGAACAGTGGATGAAGACCAAATATGAGAAATATACATTTGAGGTACGCCTGGGTGGCTCAGTCAGTTGAGCATCTGATGCTTGGGTTCAGCTCAGGTCATGATCTCAGGTTTGTGAGATCAAGCCCCACATCAGGCTCCATGCTTAGTGGGGAGTCTGCTAGAGAGTCTCTCCCTCTGTCCCTGCCCCATTCAAGTGCTCATGCAAGTGAACACGCTCTCTCTCTCTCTCTAAAATAATAAGTCTTAAAAAAAAGAAATATACATCTGAATGACCAAATATATGTTTCCTATAATCACAATATCACAGTCTCAAAAGCCTTTGCAAATTGGAGCAAAGAGGATGGGAAGAAATGAAGACAGATGTGGAAAAGTCAGCTATTACCAAGAAATGGAGTCTGGGAGAACAGTGGAACCAGGGTGTCTCAGGCATCTTAAGGGCTGAATTGTGTCCTCCAGAAAGAAATATTGAAATCCTGATCCCTGGTACTTGTGAATGTGACCTTATGTAGAAACAGAAACTTTGCAGATCTGATCAAGTTAAGATAAGATTATTAAGGTAGGACCTTACTTTAATACAACCAGATCCTTAAAAGGAGGTGTGGGGAGGCTTATGTGAATACTTAGATACACAGAAAACACTATGTGACAGCAGAAACAATGGCTGACATGCTAAGGCTACCAGCGAGGGAAACTTGAAGAGTCAAGGAAGGATCCTGAAAGGGCATAGCCCTATAGATACCTTAATTTCAGACTTGTAGCCTCTAGAACAGCAAGACAATAACTTTCTGTTGTTTTAAGTCACCCAGTTTATGGCACTTTGTGTGACAACCCTAGGAAACCAATCAAGGCATAATGGTATTTGCTGTGACTTAGATCTCTGTATATCACACATTTATCAAGCACTTGCCAGTCTGTGCCTGATATTAGGTTCAGTACTGTGAAGCTGGTTAAGGGATCATGATGTTTTTATTTTGTTCTAAAAATTAAAGCATAATGGTGTCGCTTCTATCAGCCTACCCAGGTCCATGAATGTTTTCTACACCTTTGTTGATCACTACATTGCCTTTCAGGACAATTTATTGGTCCCTTGCCTGATAGCATTATCCGGGAACTCCTGTCCAATTGAGATAAAAGGTTTGATAAGTCTTTGGAAAAAATCACCAGAAAGGACACAACAGTAGAGTAACCAGTTGTTCGCTGGGGATCTCAAAGGGAATTTATAGCTAAAACTCCGGCAAGTTACATAACCACTTTGTGTCTCAGTTTTTTTTCATCTATATTTACCTCACAGATTTGTTGAAAAAATTAAATAGTTTATATAGGTTGCTTAGAATAGTACCTTGTCCAGAATTAGGACTCTATAAGTGTTAATTATTATTTTATATCTGAGCATCTAAGCTTAGATATAGATTTATGTATCAGAGTTATAAGTAAAATAATTTTCTAGGAAAAAATTCTTTTCTAGAACTAGGAATCTTTTTTTATTTTTATTTTTGGTATGTTAGTGAATCTTTCTAAGAACAGAAATTGTTATGGGATGGGTCAGAAACACAAAACTACTTGAAAGATAAAGATCATTATTCAGTGAAAGACTTTTATAACAGAAACTTAGTAGATTCTGGAAAGACAAAAACAAAAAAGGGGATAAGAAAACAAGTAAGATTAATAGAGAAGTGTATGTGTGGGTATGTACATTGTGTGTGTGAGTGTATGAGTTTAGGGGCTGAAAGTGAGAATACATACTGTATCATAGAGAAATGGATACATTTTTACTGTTTCCTCTATATATCTCTGGAACTTACCTGATTCTATTTCCCTTCTGTATGACAATGACCAGAAAAACAATTGTTTGTGCCTACTTTTTAAAATCACGCAATCTTTTGCATAGAGTGAATTGCACAAATCTTAAATGTATATAGTTCAAACTTTAAAAATATTTACATATATATGTAAGTATATATATCTGGGTCACCAGCTGCCAGATCAAGGTAAATAACATTTCTATCTTTCCAGAAAATTCCCTTGTGCTCCTTTCAGTCAACAGCATCCTGTAGAAAGATACTTAAACATATAATTAGCATTATATAAATTAAATTATAAAAAGTGTTCTCTTTTGTGTCTGCCTTCTTTTAGTTCAACATAATGTTTTTAAGATTTACCCATGTGTTGTGTGTATATATAGTTCATTTCTTTTTTTTTTTTATTTTTATTATTTGCCCAAGGGGTACAGGTCTGTGAATCATCAGGCTTACATCTTTCACAGCACTCACCAAAGCACAAACCCTCCCCAATGTCCATAACCCATTCACCCTATCCCTACCCTCCCACCCCCCAGTAACCCTCAGTTTGTTTTGTGAGATCAGGAGTCTCTTATGGTTTGTGTCCTTCCCCATCTCATCTTGTTTCATTATTTTCCCTCCCTACCCCCCACGACCCTCCACCCTGCCTCTCAAGTTCCTCATATCAGAGAGATCATATGATAATTGTCTTTCTCTGATTGACTTATTTCGCTCAGCATAATACCCTCCAGTTCCATCCATGTCATTGCAAATGGCAAGATTTCGTTTCTTTTGATAGCTGCATAGTATTCCATTGTATATATATATCCCACCTCTTCTTTATCCATTCATCTGTTGATGGACATCTAGGTTCTTTCCATAGTTTGGCTATTGTGGACATTGCTGCTATAAACATTCGGGTGCACGTGCCCCTGAGGATCACTACCTTTGTGTCTTTAGGATAAATACCCAGTAGTGCGATTGCTGGGTCGTAGGGTAGCTCCATTTTCAACTTTTTGAGGAATCTCCATACTGTTTTCCAGAGTGGCTGCACCAGTTTGCATTCCCACCAACAGTGTAGGAGGGTTCCCCTTTCTCCGCAACCTCGCCAACATCTGTCATTTCCTGACTTGTTGATTTTAGCCATTCTGACTGGTGTAAGGTGGTATCTCGCTGTGGTTTTGATTTGTATTTCTCTGATGCCGAGTGATGTTGAGCACTTTCTCATGTGTCTGTTGGCCATTTGGATGTCTTCTTTGGAGAAATGTCTGTTCATGTCTTCTGCCCATTTCTTGACTGGGTTATTTGTTTTATGGGTGTTGAGTTTGAGAAGCTCTTTATAGATTTTGGATACTAGCCCTTTATCTGATATGTCATTTGCAAATATCTTCTCCCATTCTGTCAGTTGTCTTTTGGTTTTGTTGACTGTTTCCTTTGCTGTGCAAAAGCTTTTAATCTTGATGAAGTCCCAATAGTTCATTTTTGCCCTTGCTTCCCTTGCCTTTGGTGAGGTTCCTAGGAAGAAGTTGCTGCGGTTGAGGTCGAAGAGGTTGCTGCCTGTGTTCTCCTCGAGGATTTTGATGGATTCCTTTCTCACATTGAGGTCTTTTATCCATTTTGAGTCTATTTTTGTGTGTGGTGTCAGGAAATGATCCAGTTTCATTTTTCTGCATGTGGCTGACCAGTTTTCCCAACACCATTTGTTGAAGAGACTGTCTTTTTCCCACTGGACATTCTTTCCTGCTTTGTCGAAGATTAGTTGACCATAGAGTTGAGGGTCCATTTTTGGGTTCTCTATTCTGTTCCACTGGTCTATGTGTCTGTTTTTGTGCCAGTACCATACTGTCTTGATGATGACAGCTTTGTAATAGAGCTTGAAATCTGGAATTGTGATGCCGCCAACTTTGCTTTTTTTTTTCAACATTCCTTTGGCTATTCGGGGTCTTTTCTGGTTCCATATAAATTTTAGGATTATTTGTTCCATTTCTTTGAAGTAAATTGCTGGTATTTTGATGGGGATTGCATTAAATGTGTAGATTGCTCTAGGTAGCATAGACATTTTCACAATATTTATTCTACCCATCCATGAGCATGGAATGTTTTTCCACTTCTTTGTGTCTTCCTCAATTTCTTTCATGAGTACTTTATAGTTTTCTGAATACAGATTCTTTGCCTCTTTGGTTAGGTTTATTCCTAGGTATCTTATGGTTTTGGGTGCAATTGTAAATGGGATTGACTCTTTAATTTCTCTTTCTTCTGTTTTGTTGTTGGTATATAGAAATGCAACTGATTTCTGTGCATTGATTTTATATCCTGACACTTGACTGAATTCCTGTATGAGTGCTAGCAGTTTTGGAGTGGAGTCCTTTGGGTTTTCCACATAAAGTATCATATCATCTGCAAAGAGTGAGAGTTTGACCTCTTCCTTGCCGATTTGGATGCCTTTTATTTCTTTTTGTTGTCTGATTGCTGAGGCTAGGACTTCTAGTACTATGTTGAATAGCAGTGGTGATAGTGGACAGCCTTGCCGTGTTCCTGACTTTAGGGGAAAAGCTCTCAGTTTTTCTCCATTGAGAATGATATTCGCTGTGGGTTTTTCGTAGATGGCTTTGATGATATTGAGGTATGTACCCTCTATGCCTACACTATGAAGAGTTTTGATTAAGAAAGGGTGCTGTACTTTGTCAAATGCTTTTTCAGCATCTATTGAGAGGATCATATGGTTCTTGTTCTTTCTTTTATTAATGTCTTGTATCACATTGATTGATTTGCGAATGTTAAACCAACCTTGCATCCCAGGAATAAATCCCACTTGGTCGTGGTGAATAATCCTTTTTATGTGCTGCTGGATCCTATTGGCTAGTATTTTGTTGAGGATTTTTGCATCCGTATTCATCAAAGATATTGGTCTGTAATTCTCCTTCTTGATGGGGTCTTTGCCTGGTTTGGGGATCAAGGTAATGCTGGCCTCATAAAAGGAGTTTGGAAGTTTTCCTTCCAATTCTATTTTTTGGAACAGTTTCAGGAGAATAGGTATTAATTCTTCTTTAAATGTTTGGTAGAATTCCCCTGGGAAGCCGTCTGGCCCTGGGCTCTTGTTCGTTGGGAGATTTTTGATGACTGCTTCAATCTCCTTACTGGTGATGGGTCTATTCAGGTCTTCAGTTTCTTCCTGGTTCAGTTTTGGTAGTTTATATTTCTCTAAGAATGCATCCATTTCTTCCAGATTGTCAAATTTGCTGGTGTAGAGTTGCTCATAATATGTTCTTAGAATTGTTTGTATTTCTTTGGTGTTGGTTGTGATCTCTCCTCTTTCATTCATGATTTTATTAATTTGAGTCCTTTCTCTTTTCTTTTGGATAAGTCTGGCCAGGGGTTTATCAATCTTATTAATTCTTTCAAAGAACCAGCTCCTAGTTTCATTGATTTGTTCCACTGTTCTTTTGGTTTCTATTTCATTGATTTCTGCTCTGATCTTTATGATTTCTCTTCTCCTGCTGGGTGTAGCCTTTCTTTGCTGTTCTTTCTCTAGCTTTTGTAGGTGTAGAGTTAGGTTGTGTACTTGAGACCTTTCTTGTTTCTTGAGAAAGGCTTGTATTGCTATATACTTTCCTCTTAGGACTGCTTTTGCTGTGTCCCAAAGATTTTGAACAGTTGTGTTTTCATTTTCATTTGTTTCCATGAATTTTTTTAATTCTTCTTTAATTTCCTGGTTGACCCATTCATTCTTGAGTAGGGTGTTCTTCAGCCTCCATGTATTTGAGGTCTTTCCAACTTTCCTTTTGTGGTTGAGTTCTAGTTTCAGAGCATTATGGTCTGAAAATATGCAGGGAATGATCCCAATCTTTTGGTACCTGTTGAGACCTGATTTGTGACCCAGAATATGGTCTATTCTGGAGAATGTTCCATGTGCACTGGAGAAGAATGTGTATTCTGTTGTTTTGGGATGGAATGTTCTGAATATATCTGTGATGTCCAACTGGTCCAGGGTGTCATTTAAAGCCTTTATTTCCTTGTTGATCTTTTGCTTTGATGATCTGTCCATTTCAGTAAGGGGGGTGTTCAAGTCCCCTACTAATATTGTATTCTTGTCAATGTGTTTCTTTGATTTTGTTATTAATTGGTTTATATAATTGGCTGCTCCCATGTTAGGGGCATAGATATTTATGATTGTTAGATCTTCTTGTTGGACAGATCCTTTTAGTATGATATAGTGTCCTTCTTCATCTCTTATGATATTCTTTGCCTTAAAGTCTAGTTTATCTGATATAAGGATTGCCACTCCAGCTTTCTTTTGCTGTCCATTGGCATGGTAAATTGTTTTCCATCCCCTCACTTTAAATCTGGAGGTGTCTTTGCGTGTAAGATGAGTTTCTTGTAGACAGCATATCGATGGGTCTTGTTTTTTTATCCATTCTGATACCCTGTGTCTTTTAGTTGGGGCATTTAGTCCATTTACATTCAGAGTAACTATTGAGAGATATACATTTAGAGCCATTGTATTGCCTGTAAGGTGACTGTTACTGTATATTGTGTTTCTTCCTTTCTGGTCTATGTTTCTTTAAGGTTTTTTTGCTTAGAGGACCCCTTTCAATATTTCCTGTAGGGCTGGCTTGGTGTTTGCAAATTCCTTGAGTTTTTGTTTGTCCTGGAAGATTTTTATCTCTCCTTCTATTTTCAGTGAGAGCCTAGCTGGATATAGTATTCTTGGCTGCAGATTTTTCTCATTTAGTGCTCTGAATACATCATGCCAGCTCTTTCTGGCCTGCCAGGTCTCTGTGGATAGGTCTGCTGACAATCTAATATTTCTACCATTGTATGTTATAGACCTCTTGTCCCGAGCTGCTTTCAGGATTTTCTCTTTGTCACTAAGACTTGTCAGTTTTACTATTAGATGCCGGGGTGTGGACCTATTTTTATTAATTTTGAGGGGGGTTTTCTGTGCCTCCTGGATTTTAATGCTTGTTCCCTTTGCCAGATTAGGGAAATTCTGTATTAAGATCTGCTCCAATATACCTTCGGGCCCTCTCTCAATCTCGTCCTCTTCTGGGATCCCAATTATTCTAATATTGTTTCGTCTTATGGCATCACTTATCTCTCGAATTCGCTCCTCATGGTCCAGTAGTTGTTTGTCTCTCTTTTCATCCTCTTCTTGTTTCTCTGACATTTTGTCTTCTAAATCACTAATCCTATCTTCGGCTTCATTTATCCTAGCAGTAAGAGCCTCCATTTTCAATTGCACCTCATTAATAGCTTTTTTGATTTCAGCTTGGTTAGATTTTAGTTCTTTTATTTCTCCAGAAAGGTCTTTTATTTCTTTAGAGACAGCTTCTCTATTTTCTTCCATTTTTTTTTCAAGCCCAGCCAGCACCTTAAGAATCGTCATTCTGAACTCTGGTTCTGTCATATTACTAATGTCCGCATTGATTAGGTCCCTAGCCGTCATTACTGGCTCTTGTTCTTTTTTTTGTGTTGATTTTTTCCGCCTTGTCATTTTATGCAGATAGGAATAGATGGATGAGAGAACTAAATACTAAAGGGTAGCAATGACCCCAGAGAAATACACACTAACCTACTCAGAAGAGACCTGGAACTGGGGAGAAAAGTACGAGGGAAAAAAAAAACAAAACGAAAAACAGACAAACAAAAAAAAAGACCAAAAACACAAAATCATACAAAAACAAAACAAACAAAAATGAATAAAACAAAATCCTATATCTATATTATCTATTTCTGTTTCTATATCTATGTCTGTCTATGAATCTATCTCTATATCTATCTCTATCTATCTATATCTATTAGATTGGTGAATTGAACAGACCCTATAAGTATCCAAAAAAATAAGGTTCAAAACAATGAAGGGATAAAATATGATTATAACAATGAAAATTTTAAAAAAGAATAAAAAGTGTTGATACGATATAAGAGTTAAGAACGTTAAAATAGGAAAAGGGAAAAATTTTAAAAGAAAAAAGTAAGAAAAAAATTCAAAGAAAAGAAAAAAAAATTCAATGAATTTAACTTTGAATGACTGAAGAATCATGGGGAAAAAGCCATGAATTGAATCCGTAGCTTTTCCGTATTTCTGAAGTTCCGCAATGTTCAGCAATCTTGAACTTGACTGTTTTTTTTGACTGGATGGTTTTTTTTTTCCCTTGGTCTTCTGGGGGAGGGGCCTGTTGCTGTGATTCTCAACAGCCTCTGCCGAGGCGGATTCCCACCGCCCTCGCCTGGGGCCAGGCTAAGTAATCAGCTCTGGTTCTCTCTCAGGAACTTTTGTTCCCTGAACGCTTTCCGTACCTCGTTGGAGGCTCCCAGTCCCCGACCCAGAGGAGCCGAGAGCCTGGGGCCTCAGTCTTTAGCGCGCCTCAGAGAAAAGCAGTCCCTCCCATCTCCTGATCTCCGGCTGCGCTCCGAGCTCACCCCGCCTGTGTCCGAGTGTCTCTGTCTCTGGCGCGGCCCCATTTAGAATCTCCAAACCCCGCGGATTCCTGCAGCCGCTCCCGCACCGCTCCTCCCAGAGGAGGAAGGAGGGGGTCTCTCCGGGTCTGCCGCCCGTGGGGTCCCCGCTCACAGATCGGTGGCCCGGCTGCACTTCAGATCACAGCCCAAGGTAACCCCGAGCTGAGAGACACCTCAGCTCATCTCCGACTCTCCCGCTGGCTTCTCTCTGAGACCTGGGAGCTCAGTCGTGCTCAGACACCCCTGTTCTTTTTGTGTCCCTGTGGGTCCTGAGACCACACTGTCCCTGCAGGGGCTTCACCCCCCGCTTGGTCTCTGGGGCGACGTCCCTCAGTGGAGCCGACTTCTAACAGTTCTGAGTCTGTGCTCCACTGCCTGCTCCCTTGCTGGCAGCCGGCCCCTCCCCCCGGGTCTATCTACCTGGCGCCTCAGATTCACTTCTCCGCATGTCCTACCTTCCAGAAGGCTGTCTATTTTCTGTTCCTAGAATTGCTGCTCCTCTTCTCTTCGATCTCTGGTGGAATTTGTAGGTGTTCAGAATAGTTTGATAGCTCTCTGTGTGAATTCCCGGGACCTGATGATAATCGGTCTCCTACTCCTCCGCCATCTTGCCGCTCCCGTATAGTTCATTTCTTCTTAAGGATAAGTAGTAACCCATTGTAAGAACAAACTACATTTTTTTTTAGAGAGAAAAAAGCGAGAGTGTGGGTGGGGGTGGGTAAAGGGAAAGGAGAGAAAATCTTAAGTGGCTTCCACACCCAACCCAGAGCCCTACATAAGGCTCAATCTCAACCCTGAGATCATGACCTGAGCCGAAATCAAGAGTCAATGCTTAACCAACTGAGCCATCCACTACAAATTTTTTATCTGTTCTGTTCATGGACATTTGGGTTGTTTCCCATTTTCATAATTCCAAACCAAATAAATGGAATTAATTTAGTGGTCTTCAATTTTTTTTTAATCAGTGAAACTATATTTTCTTTTAAAACCTTATGTGGAAGTCCAAAATCTATAAAATACATAAAAGTAAACCTATCCTACATGAAAGGATGGGACTTGGAGAGGGAGACTTCTATATCAGCTTCTTTCCCATCTTTCCCTCCCCCAATCTGGTTTTCTTTAAAGTATTCTTCAAAAAAATAGGTTCCATGGAGTAATTAAAACAAAAACAAAAGCTCCAAAAACACTTGTTTAACCAGTAACGTATATCCATTATATCTGTTTAGGACAAAAAACTTTATAAAGAATTATGGTGCATATTATTTTAAAACCTCAACAACTTTTTAAATAATTATTGTCTTAAAGACGTGACTCCAATTACCAATGAAGTTATTGGCATAACTAGCTGTACCATCTAAGGTGACATAGCTAGCAAATGTAGGCAGGGACTTAAAGCTAGGCTTCCTAGTTCAAGCACAGTGACCTCCTCTCTGCTACATCACAACTGATACCTGCTCATATTTGCGGCCTATTTGCACATCCAAATGGTTCTTAGTGTGCTTGGAAATGTGTAAATTTTTGTCAGTCTTTCTTTTGTTGTTTGATTTTAACTCAGTGAGCATTTAGAAAGCATTTATTCAGTGACTACTGTTTGCAAGATACTCTCTGGGGATATCAAGGCATCTGTGAATACAAACACGACTATTAGACTTTCCTTGTGTGTTGGTTACAAATTTAATCATGTCGAACACTTATGAATAACATTCCAATTATAACATTACATTCCAATTCATCTTGGGGTGCTGGTAATTTTAATTTTTCTATTCAGTGATGGAAACAATGGTGTTCCCACCCTTCCATTCAACCTCTCCACTATCCAATCTTAAAACATAATGTGGAATAATTTAGCATAGAAACTAGTGATTTCTTGTAAAAATATATTTGTCTTTTTCACTCAAAAATATTGTAAGTATAAAAAAACATAAAAATATTTAAAAATATATTTTTATATGAAATCTCCCTGTCAGAATCTTTTGTCTTAGCCCATAAGGAGAATTGGCACTTAGTGACAATCTTTTGCTCATTGCTGAAATAATTATTTGTGACGTTCTTTGAATGCTCTAATTCTGTGGAAAGAACACACATCAAAGGATTACCCAAGATTGTCATCACTGTGTGTAAAGATATCTGGTTCCCAGCTGATGGTCAGTGAACACTCCAGTTTCTTTTTCTTTCCTTCACTACTTTTGCTATTTGTCTTGACCTATGGGGCAGCTTCCCTGAGTGAGGCTAACAACATCCAAACATCTCCAGGTGTTCACGAACACATTCCCCAAGGTTATGTTTCAGGATTGATTAGAATCAGTTTGGTGCTTTTCTCTTTCCTCTGGCTTTGCAGTGAGAGACTCAGGAAGTGTCTCAGTGTAGGAAAGATTTAAGAATAAGTTAGTTAAAAAGTTTTGCTTTTAAAAGGAGTAGGAAAAAGACTAATATATGTGAAGAAGAGAATGCAAAAGTCTCCTGGGTTATGGATGGCAATAGAACCAGTGCTGCAAATGAGCCCTGAAATCTAAATTGGTTTAGAAATAGAAGAAATGGCAGTATTCAGTGCCATTTTACAATAAGTGCCACCACTTAGTGCTCTAGTTTGGCTTTTTATGTATTTATGTGAGTACATTGAGTGTCCATTTGGATCTTTTAATCTATCCAGTTATATGCTTGGGCATGTTCTCTGCATAATATCCTTCCTCCTAGGTCTCTGGAAATGCATGAACAAATACTGACTTGTGGAATAGAGAATTTTTGCTGATTAGAGAGCAAAGAAAGAATGTTAAACCCAGCAGGGGATTTCTATTTGCATGCCATGGAAGGGCTGAATATATACTTTTGGAGTGTATTGGCCTTGCTTGGTGGTAGAGGTTTGACCCGCTGAACTCCTGCTAAAGAAATCACAAAGCCCTAGATGCCCAAGCACTGCATGCTAAATTCAAAAGCTTTGGAATATTGTAAGGACCTGCATCTTCTGCCTTCAGATGTGAGAACCACATTCTCAGACACGTTTGTGCTGGCCCCTTGAAATGCATCCAAAAATGAATGCTGCCACTTAAGAGAATTTTAGGAGAAATGTTAGGCAGAGAGAAGCACAAGCAACTTCTAATTCCATCTCAATTCTCAGCTTATTCAGGAAATTTCTAGAAATGAATAACATGATACCAGAAGCAGACTAGTTGAGAACATGGATTCTGGATTTAGTCCACACCAGATTTTTCTATCTCTTGGCTCTGCCACTAACTAGATATAAAACCACTTGACTTTGGGTGAATCACCTAATACTTTGTTGCCTTAATTTTTTTATCTGCAAAATGGGCATAATAACAATGGTGACCACTTTATATTTTGTATGTATTAAATAAGTTAATATATGCAAAACACATAATAAGCTCAACATGACTATTATATATGCTTGCTTTTTATGGAGTGAAGATATTTATCATAGCTGTTACTGAGGAATTTTTGTCATCACTCTTTTATTCTATTTAATAAAAATGGGGGATGAAATGTGCCCTTGGTTTCTTCCCAAGAATGTAAGACAAACTACAAACCTCACTTATAGTAGTGGAATCTACCTGGAAGCGATGTGTTTACTTGGAACAGTCAACCATAAACACAGCCTTTTCATATAGTGAAGTAAATTTAGAAGAATGATTATTTCATTCAAGAGTCTATTTATGCTTTTTTCAGGTACTGATATATTTCATGGCTTTTTCTTTTAATGGACCATATCCATGGGCAACTTTTACTACCTACTGTGAAGGTAGAGATTCCATCTGTCCTACTCATCTCTCTGTCCCCATAATGAGTGGAACACACAGAGGCAACTTCATAGATATTTTTGATTGAATAAACAAATTAGTATTTCTTCCATGCTTTTCTCACTTAAAAAGTGCCACATTAGTCTTTCACACACAACACATACTCACACTTGGCTCTTCCACTAGCTTATCACCTCAAATCTAATTCTTATTTATTCCTCAAAGTTTAACTCAACTCTTCCAACATATCTTTCCATATTTTTCTAACTAAATGTGCTATATCCTTGAACTTCCATGTGCTTTTCTGTGCCATTCTTAATAAACTTATGATTTCCCACCTTCATTACAATTATGCATGGACATAGCATGTATCTCATAATGGACCTATGAGGTTGTACTGATTTGTGCCTAATATAGTGGCTATCACTCAAAATATAATTATTAAAAAACTAAACAAATGTACGTGTTTATATATGAATTTCAGACCACTTCAGGTTACAATCTGAACTAAACAAATTTACAGTTATAATATTAGTATTGAACAAGTTCTCCCACTCCTAATACCTTTATTTGGCCAAAAATAGGCCCTGCTCCATCTGAACTCACTCTGAGGAGTAGCTCGTTAAGCTACTGGCTTGAACATTTATTTTTCCAAGCCTGTGAATACTTTGGTATTATTAAACTTAACAGGATTTTAAGAATGGTCTGCAAAATATTTTTCAAAACACATATCCTGACCCAGGTAGGCATAACATGTGAAGGATATGCATAACCCTACAGTCATTGCCATTCTTCAATTGTGCCTCTACTTATGACCCTGTTTTGAACTTATTTCAGATTGTAAAAATAGATAGCTCTCCTTATTGGATTTCTGCTAGTATATTCTCCAAAATATGTTCTTTCAGCAAATAGCACAAATGCTGGATGGTAAAATCAGAGGATTCATGAATTTGCCCCCAAATTGAGCAACCACACATAATCAGCAGCATTCACTGGATTTAGGAATGACCCATCATATAACTGGACTGTTGTGCCTTTGCCAGGATGGTAAGCCCATTGGCAGCAAAAGAGCCTGACCGAAGTATCTTCTGCAGGCATTAAATTTGATCAAGTCATTTCTAATTCTTGTTGGAAGCAGGCAGGGTATCAATTATAAATAAATTGGTTAATGCAATCAGATTAGTTTAACAAGTTATGGACTATGGGAGAATATTTTAAAAAGTCATTTAAGGGGAACAGCCAGATTTAATGGAAGGGGTTATATAGACATAGACCAAGTCTTAAGATCAACTAGTTGACTAATTCATTCAAATAATTCCTCTTTTTGATGTCAATCTCGCCATTTGTAAAATGCACATAGAAAAAAATGATGTTTAATTATAAGATATCTTAGTGAATGACAGGTATCCTCAGAGGTGGGATCCCCATTTTCCCTTTCAAAGGAGTGGCACTATCATGTTACTGATGAAGAAACTGCAGCTCAGAGAGTCCCCATTGCATGCTGGATAGCAGCTATGATGGTATGGAGACAGGATTTTAACCTAGGTCTATTAACCCCCAAATCATTATCTCTCACACTTCCACAGTGTATCTATCTACCTTGATGACCTAGAGCCACAAATATGAAATGTGATAGTGGAAGAGAGAATACTTTATAGACTACAATGTTACCAAGACTGAGGTCTGACAGTTTTATTCATAAGAAATTACCTATGAGGCAAAAATACTAAATACCAAAGCAAAATAAAACAATCCTAAAATACAAATCTTAGATTTCCTCACTTGTCTTTCATTCATATTTTTGTCTTCCATACTATGAGGTGGTAGTGGTTAGTCTTCTTCAAGTTCCTGCATCCTTTTCTTTCCAATGCAGCCTTCTATATTAGTTTCTTTTTGCTGCTGTAATGAATTGCTACAACCTAGCTGCTTAAGATAACACATATTTTTTGCTTTACAGTTCTGGAGGCCAGAAGTCCAAAATTAGGTCTCACTGAGCTAAGATCAAAGTGTTGGTAGGGCCATGATGCTTTCTGGAGGCCTTAGGTGACAATCTTTCTAGCTTCTAGAGGCTGCCCACATTCCTTGGCTGATGGCCCCTTCCTTCATCTTCAAAGTCAAAAATGTCTGTTTGGGCTTGGTCACATCTTATTATTCTGTCACTGATTCTTTTGTCTCCTTCCACATTTAAGGACATTTGTGATTACAATCATGCCATCCAGATAGCACAGGATAAGACTTTATTTTTTTTTCAACCCAAGATTTTATTTCTTGAACAAAATAATTCCAGTGTGGCTGGCTTTGCCCTCTTCAAGGCCTTCAGATTAGCCTCCATTCAGCTGGAGGATGAGTAAAAAGAGAAAGGTCTGGGGAAGTTTTCATGGGCCAGTCTGGAAGAAATATGCATCTCTTCAACCATTCCTCAAAGCTCAGTCACATGTTCACTCCTAACTGCAAGGGATGCTGGGAAATGTAACCTAGCCACGTGCCCATATGAAAAAGGTAATGGGTTTTTGGGAACTCATGGAATAGTAATGGCCAAAGTGTATGAAGTGGAAGAGTCAGTCATGTGTTTAACTGGGGAAAAGAGTATTAGGGAATGGGAACAGCAATGTGGCTGGAGTCAAGTAAGGAGAAGGCAGGAGAACAATGGTAGAAATTGATGGCCAAAAAGTAATGGGGGCCAGACCATTGGGGTCATTGTCAGGACTTGGTTGCATTGGGAATGACAAGGTGTTAATATCTTTTTTTAAAGTCAGCCGATTAGCAACCTTAATTCCCTTTGTCATGTAATAAAACATATTCATAGGTTCCAGGGTTTAAGCAGCAAACCCCTTGGGGGAACATTTTTCTCCTTATCACTTCTCTTCAAGGGAAAAGCCTGGATCTTAGAGTTCATTGATCACTTTAGAGATATAACCACATCACTAGGTATGGCAATAGCATAGAACATTGCAGAAAAGCACGTTGATTAAAAATGTAGTCCCTGCAGCTACATGCCTGGATTCAAGTCCCAGCTTTGGTAATTTTTAACAGTGTGACGTTGAGCCAGTTACTTCTCTATGCCTCTACTTCCTCATCTGTAAATGAGGAAAATGAGAGTAATAACAGCAAATACTTATATGGCACTTACTGTGTATCAGGCACTGTTTTAAATCCTTTTACATATATTTGGTCTTTAGCGATCAAAACAACATTCTAAAATAGTTTCTATTATTATCTGATATGAAAATCAAGTAACTGAGATATTCAGTAACTTGTCCAAGGTCACAAAGCTAATAAGAGGCAGAATCAGAGGTTGTACCCAAGCAATACTTCTTCTTAACCACCACAGCAAACATTATGCAGGTGTTGCAAGGATTAAATGAATTAATATTTATGTCATGTTTAGAATTGTGATTGGAATATTCTAAAAACTTAAATGTTACCTATTCTTTTTATAGGTAGTCTTCTACTTTAAAACTCTGTTGAATAGATACACTTGGAAAGAAAAAAACATTGTTATATTATGTAGTGTTTACTCCTTTTCTGAATACATGTTAATACAATCTTATCTGACTTTTCCACCTCCATACTAACCTTCTATTCCATGTCTCCAAGCCACAGCTAATTTAGAAATACCTCCCCTGAGTCCAAAGTTTTCTCAGAAAACCACTAATGGTAATAAGCTCTTCACCCAACATATCCTATCCCAAACCCTAAAAATCTCACATACTGCTAAAGGCTCTCTCTACAACAGATCCCTTCCCTGGCCTGGGTAGCACTTGCTTTCTTCTTTTCTCATCTTGATAAAGAAACTTCATAAAGACTGTCATAAATAGAGCACTGAACTCACAATCCCAAGACTTTTGTTGAAGGGCTGGCTACAAACCTTGAAATGAGTATTTGCATCCTCAACTGTAAAATGAGGATACACTTACAGGTAGAGGACAGAGATAGATTAAAGGATCAAATGAGGGCGCCTGGGTGGCTCAGTGGGTTAAAGCCTCTGCCTTCAGCTCAGGTCATGATCTCAGGGTCCTGGGATCGAGTCCCACATGGGGCTCTCTGCTCAGCAGAAAGCCTGCTTCCCCCTCTCTCTCTCTGCCTGCCTCTCTGTCTACTTGTGATCTCTTTCTCTGTGTCAAATAAATGAGTAAAATCTTTAAAAAAAAATAAAGGATCAAATGAGATAATACATATGCAGCTGATGTGTAAAAGTGAAATACTTTTCATCTTTGGACAGCATTAGTTTTAACTTGTACACACACTGCCAGCAGATACTGGCAATGGTCGTACCTAATCAAAATGAACTGTAGTTTTGGTATAATCTTAAAACCATACTGCATAAAATTGGCAACTATGCTTCTTTGATCACCCTCTTTTCTGTCATGCTCTGATGTAGGGAGACAGAAATAGAGTATGTTTCTGGACCGTGAATTAATCTTTCTGAGACTCATTTCCTGAACCTTAACAATTATACCTTCTAGAGTATTCATGAAGACTAAGTAAGGTAATGTATATAAAAGTGGCAACCTGAAAAGTTTACAACTTAGTTAAGTGTGTATTAAATTGTCAGTTGTCATCATTATTATCTTCATCATCATTAGTAACATGAAGGTGCAAGGATAAAAGAAAAAGATTCCCTGGACTAGAGCCTAAATTCCATTGTATCCGCAAATCTTTGCCATAGACCACTCTCAGTTTCAGGCCATCTTGGGATTTCCTTTGTTTATTTTTTACTAGGGCTCTGAGCCTATATACTAGGCCAGCAGACATGAAATTTGCATTGTTTTCATCAAGTTAAGGTCTATCAAGCACTTCAAAATTCTACCTGTGGGAAGTAGCTTTCAATAAATTCCCTCTAATTTATTAGCTCATTCAAGCCTCAGCTAGGTTCTCCTTACCTTGAAGCCAACTTTTGCTCAGGAACAAGTGTTTGAGATATGCACAATAAAGGAGAACACAAAGAAATAAAAAACTTAATAAATAAATGTTGAAAGACCTTAGAACTCTCTGGTGCTAAGATATAAGTGAAAATTTAGACCTGGACCTCCTGCATCTGTGGAGTTTATCATATAAAATTTTCTCTCTTTTTTTTTGATTAATTGTATAGAATTTTCATTCATCCATTCATTTGTTCATTTCTCATATGCATTTAGTCCATTCATGACACTTAGTGAGACCCTTAGGGAAAAAGCAAAAATATTTAGGATAGAGTGCTTACCCACCAAGAGCTCATGGCTCAGTTGCCATATGAACCCATATGGACTGATCATGATGCAATCATACTGAATGAATAACATTTGTTTATTTGGTGGAATAGGATGATACCTTAAGAAGGTGCAACCCCATCAAAGCTCTTGATAGATTTCTCTGCAAGAGAGTTTATTTATCTATTTCTTCATTCAATGATGAAAGAAATATTTATTGGATACCGTATGTTACATTGTGCGGCTGGTCTTTGGAGGTATAAGGTAGCCCAAACAGACCAGATCTCTCTCTCTCCCTGCTGTCATGGAGCAAAGCATCTAATGAGAGACCAATAGTAATGAAATTTATACTCAAGTTACAGCTAAGATTTGAGGAATGAATAAGAAAAGGAGAGAGAAGTGCATTCAGAACAAAGTGAATAGAATGTTCAAATATGCAAGAAAAGAGGAAGCTTAATGAATGAAATGGGAATATGTTAGGATATCAAGCTGAAGAGAAATTCAGGTGAAAGACCATCTAGGAATTTGTTACCTACATTGAGGAGTTTGCTTTTAATCTTCAAGACAATGGGACACATTGAGAGATATAAAACAGTGTGAGACCATGCTGAATTGGGATTTTTGAAAATATCGTGTTGACTGCAATGTAAAAGAGGAATTGGAGCAGGGCCATCTTATAATCCAGAGGCCAATTAGGTATACTGGAGTGATCTTTACAAGGGATGGTGATAATTTGGACTAGGGAGGTAGTAACAGAAATGGAAACCGGTCAGTGAGGTTAAGAGATATCTGAGAGATAAAGTCCATAGGATTCGGTAATGGACTAGGTGTTGGGATGAGAAGAGATATAAGTCTCATGCAACAGAACTGAGAAAAATCTGGACAGAAAATTTTGTTTTCAATGCCCCCAGTCACTCCTTTCTAACATTTGTTTCTACTCAGTGGCAAATTTTCCCTTAGTTTCTAACTTCTGGAATTCTTCAGTTTCTTTGGGTAGACAGATGGACACACACACACACACATTTTCTCAGAGTTTTAAGTCTTTTATACTCACTTGTAAAATACTGTGATAAAGATTAATATTTTGCTCCCCCTAATGCTCTTTGCTCTTCGAAGAGGAATGGGTTTGTTGGTGTGAGCTCATATGATGAGTTTCCCAGAGATACTCCATTCCTAGATCAATGGTTTTAAAGCAAGGACAATTTTGCCATCCAGGGAATATTTAACAATATATAGAGACAGTTTTTATTGCCCAAACTATAGGGGGGATAACCACTATGAGGCACAAGACAACCTCCCACCACAAAGAATTATCTGATCTCAAATGTCAATAGTACCAGGGTTAAGAAATCTTGCCCTACATGTCAATAACTCATAAAGTTAGCCAAACTAAAACAATGCTATGGGAGCTATCTCTAAGCTCTTATTGATTGTTCCTGTATTAAAAAAAATCGGAACTGGAAATTCATCATATCAAGATGCTACTCTCGACATTTCAAACACTAATCAAAATGGAGAAGAGTTGGGGAGAGGAGTCAGTAATTATAGCACTTCTGAATTGGAAGCAAGAGCAAAGTCAGCCAGAGAAAAGTATAATTTAGTGCCTAATCAACTAGCTGATTGAATTTTCCATGAGATTAGGTTGGAGGCCCAAATGGATTACAGTGGTGATCTTGGGCACAGGCTTGAACAACTATCAGTCATATATTATGTCTGGGCAGTGGGACTATTTCAAGTATTTAAAAGTTTCTGTAATTAATTCAATGAATTATAATAATAGGGACAAGGTATAAAACTCCTTAATACAATGGAACTCCAAGGAGAAACTGGCAGATAATTCCCATCTCATCCTGTTGTGCTTGTGGATTGCAGCACATATGGTCCTGCACCAGGGGTTGTAGAAAGTGAAAGATTCTAACACCATATGTGTGGAAATCCTGTACCTTGCAGAGAGTGAAGAAACAGGAAAAGCTCGTCCTTGAATCCTGGACCTTTATGACCATTTTCTTCCTGGCTCAATATCAGATTTTGTCCTCTCCATATGGTATTTTTAAAATATTCTATTTCATCTTTAATGTAGTTTTTGGGGGGATTTTAATTGCTTATTTCCAATACTAATTTCCTTTCTTGTGAATATAGAGTAAGTAGATTTGTTTCTCTTTCAATAATACAAAAAGAAAACAGTTATGAAAACCACACAGCATGAATAGTATTTAGTTTTCCAATGAAAGGTCTGTACTGTGTCAAATATATGCACCCATATGCACATGCATATCTTCAAAATTAGGTGTTTAGATTTTTGAAGTTTTGCTGGAAGGAAAGGTACTCTTTAAATGCACTAAGATTCTATTATTTATGTTATATTTTGGGACCTGTGGATTTGGAGAGGATAATTATTGTTTGAAAATTTTAATTAGTCTTCCTTTTCACATTAAGCTGAAATAATTAAGGATACTATAAAATTAGAAGACTCAGATAGTGGACATTTTACAAGATATGACACAGGTTATTTTGAGATTTGTCTGTAACACCATTCTAAAGTAAAAAAAAGGGGGGGGCTGAAGAATTAAAGTTGTTGCTCATCGAAAGCCCTTCTTTACCAACACTCTTATTCTATTGACCCTTCCTTTTCAGCTCTATGAGCCCCAAATTTCACACAATAGTTAACTGTGGATGCCCTATAAATCATGTCCTTTGACCGTCTAAAATTAAGCCCTTTGACAGTTTCTTCTGCTATAACCTTTATTTGTCATCCCAAACCTTCAGCAGTTGCCTCAAATCACACTAATTTCTACCCCACTCATATTCTGATGGTGATCTCAGCTCCTATCACTTTGAAGAATGGAAGCTACCAATAAACAAATATTTTTCAGTTTTGTGTTTCCCCATCTATACATGTTTTTGCTTTCATAATCTACCTCCTTCTTTCTTCAAGCCACAGAAAAGGAGACAGCAGTTCAGGGATGGTTCATTCCCATCTCCTCTGGAACCACTGTGCTCCATCAGTGATTTCTTCTCCATCCTACATTTACCTCTCCATTAATCTGGCTCTTTTCCCATAGCCTATAAACATGCTCATATCTCTCCCATACTAAAAATTACAATCTTCCCTTTAACCAAGTATTCCTTTCTCCTTCCTTCCCTAGCCAGGCATTTGGTTGGAGGACTGCCATGTCATTATTCCTTCTCTTCCCACTCAACTCTTCAACCTATAGCAATCTGGCTTTTCTTCTCATAGCTTCACTGCAGCTGTGATTGCTGAAGCTGTTGTTGGCCTGTTGCTAAATACCATAGACCTGCACAAGCAGGTATCTTAAACTCCCTGCTGCATTGGCATTGTTGATCCTAGTTCCCTTTAGTTCCTTCTCTTGCCTTGGTTTCTTTGGTTCTTGATGTTTATGGTTCCCTTCTATTTCTCTAACTATTCCTTCATAATCCTCTTTGTGAACCACACAACACCTCTCCTACCCCACCCTACCTACCTCTAAGACTTGATCTGCTGATCTTTTTCCCTGTAGGCTCTATTTGGTCAGTTTCATTAAAGTCCCTGTAGAACATGACTATATGCTGATAAGCCCCACAATTTTGTCTTAAGTTCACATAACCTCCTTTGAATTTAAGACTTATGGAGTCTTTTGCACATCTCTTTTTGAAGTTTCACTGCCTATTCAAACTTAGTATATTCAAATCTGAATTCATTATATGCATCAAGACTCTCCCTCTGGATTCTTCCTCCCTCTGGATCCCTCCTCCCTCTAGATCCTCCACAAACTGGCTGCTCCCCTGCATTCTGATCTCAAATTAGGAGCCTAAATACACTTGAGCATCCAACTTAGGTAACTGGAAGTTAATTTAGATTCTCCCTTCCCTCTCTACACATGCAATCATGTAGTTCTGCTTATTATACCTTACAAATATTTCTTGAATGTAACCCTCTAATCCCCTAACACTATAATCATTTCCATAGTTCCCACATTAATCATGGCTCTTGGGGACCACTATAATGTTTCTATAACTGGCTTCTCTGCCCCCAGTTTTACCTCCATAAATTTCCTCTCCATACTGTAGCTAAAGTAATCTGTATAATATGAAAATCTAACCCCTACCATATACAGAATAAAGTCAAAGCTTCTGAACACACCACACAAGACCCTCTATGACTAGGCTCCCACAGATCTCCTCAAAATTTTTTCCACCATTTTCCAATTTATATTTTATGGTCTTGTAATAATGGTCTACTTATAGATAGCTATACACATGTAGTGTTTCAACCTCTGCACCTGTTCCTTCTTTCAGGATCTCCCTTCCCACCATTCCTCTTTAAACTAACAAACACTTCTTTCAAACTCAGGTCTTGTGGTGGTTCATTTTATGTGTCAACTCAGGTAGGCCATGGTATTCACATATTAGTCAAACACCATTCTAGATGTTCCTAGGAGATATTTTTAGATGAGATTAAAATTTAAATCAGTAAATTTTGAGTAAAATCAATTCTCCTCCCTAATGTGAGTGGGCCTCATCTAGTTAGTTGAAGACCTTAATAGAGAAAAGGCTGACCTCCCTGGAGGAAGAAGGAGTTCTGCCAGCAGATAGCCTTTGGACTCAAATTGTAACTCTTCCCTGGGTCTCCAGCATGCTGGCTTACCCTGTTGATTTTGGATTTGCCAACCTCTACAATTATGTAAGCCAATTCTTTAAAATAAACATCTCTCTCTTTTTCTAACTAAAATTTACTGATAACTCCCTTTGGCATAATTAATTTTCATTATTGAATTTATTAAGTAAGAAATTAACTTATTTATTTTTTATTATTTTTAAAATTTATTTATTTATTTATTTGACAGAGAGAGAGAGAGAGATCACAAGTAGGCAGAGATGCAGGCAAAGAGAGGAGGAAGCAGGCTCCCTGCTGAGCAGAGATCATGACCTGAGCCAAAGGCAGAGGCTTTCACCCACTGAGCCACCCAGGAGACACCAAAATTAACTAATTTATTTATTCATTTTCATCTTTTTTTTCTCCCATTGGATTATAAACTCCATGAAGCCAAGGCCATTATTGTCTGTTGTGTCCCAAGTAGATTGTGGCATAGTAAGCATCAAGACCCATTTTGAATGAACACACAAAGAATTTATGTGTTCATAACTATATAATGCTGATAGGAAGTAACTATAAAAGTGCAATTCTTACCATTGAATATCTTGCAAACTACTTGTGGTATTGAGGTTAGCACGGATGAAATTCTCGAGGAATAAGGTAAGGCGATATAGGTGATAAATTGTTTGATGTAGACCAGCGCTAGAGGCTTCAGAGGAAAATGAGATCAATCAGGCTAGAGACATCAGACAGAAGGCAAAACCTTATGTTGGCCTTGTTGAATGGACAGAACATTGATGAGCATAGAAAACATGCTTTTGATTATTTAGTTTTTAGATTATTTAGATCGAGCCCACATCGGGATCTCTGCTCAGTGGGGAGTCTGCTTCCCTCTCTCCTTCTACCTGCCTCTCTGCCTACTTGTGATCTCTTTCTCTCTGTCAAATAAATAAGCAAAATCTTAAAAAAAAAGAAGAGAAAAAAAGAAAGAAAGAAAATAAAAAAGAAAAGAAAAGAAAGAAGAAGAAAGAAAAGAAAAGAAAACAATAGTTCTGACTATGGGGGTTAGAAGCACCAGAAAGTGGAAAGAAAATTAATCTGGCTAGGAAAGATAAGGCAGATGATCAAAAAAAAAAGTTTTAAGTTTTAAATTCGGCTTGGTATCCAAATGGGAGTCACTGAATATTTTTAAGAAGAAAGACCTAAAAGAAATGAGAAGTTAGTTCATAACAAGTTAGCCTGACAGGGCTAGGGGCTAGGCAACATGGATTGAATGTTGATAAACCTGGATTGAGGTGAAGTAGCTTATCTCCTACCAGTTTGTCCTTGCATCAATCCATTTTTAACTCCTTTATCATGGTCAGAGCATTGTTGAGACTCTTCCCACAGACATGCTTCACCCAGACCCAAGCTAGTAATCTTGTTAGGTGAGTGACGGGTGTTCACTAACTTGTCTCCCTTCTCTACTTCCTTCTTCTTATTGCCTCTTCTCTGGTACAGTTACTATGGCCCTCATGCTGATCAAGGGTGAACTGAGGTCTAAACCCAGAATTCTCACCACTCACTTGCTCAGCAATGTCCGAAGTGTCAGAAAACTCTTAACACCCTATCATTGCCAAGTCTGACATCAACTCACAACTAAGGCTACTTGACCTTAAGTTTATGTTTTGTGTTTGTATCTCTTTCTGGGAATAAGCATTCCCTTATTTGGGAGGTTTGGAGAATCCTAGTACAATAATCCACTAGCTCAGATTCATTGTCAGAGTAGTTATGACCTTAGGCCCAATTCTTACAGCCTAGGTCCTGCCTTCTTTCTCATGGTGTCTTGGATCTGGCAACATCTACCTGTTCATAAGTGGCTTAAAATATTTAATATTATTAGAATAGGTTGATCAACTTTGAATTGGAAAAGAGATTATTGGATCCAATATGATCTGTTTTGAAATGGCTAAAATACACACAGTCTAGGTAAAACTAAATAATCAAAACACATAAGAAGCACTTGAAATCAGAACTACTTTTCAATAGCATAATTAAGCTGTAACCCAAAGGAACTAGCCAGAAATCTTTGTTCTTGTTAAGACAGGTTCACAATGGCTTGCTGGTTTAAAACAGTTTGATCCAGTTTTCTCCAGGTCATTTTTGAAATAGTTTGATTTTGTTGAATTCCAGGAGAATAGAAAAGAACTAGTTTCACCCAGTCAATACTTCCTCTGGGATATAAAATTATATTCCTTATAGACATCTTTGAATTCTCAGTATCTGAGAGCCCAACCCAGAGTAGGAACCTAACATATGTAGTTACAACCATAGATGACCAAAACGAACAACTGAACACTGATCTGGTGGACATGGGCACTATGCACCCCATGACAGGGGCTAATGACAAGGGTCTTCTCACTGAAGGTACAGAAACTGTTCTGTCCAATACCCTAGCCATTAGCTACATGTGTCTTGAATTGTGGTTAATCTGAATTAACATTAAAATACACATCAGATTCCAAAGACTTAATAAAAAAAGTAAAATAAATCATTTTTATAATAATATCTGGATATATCAATTTAAATACAATATAATATTTTCTAAAAGATTTATTTATTTGAGAGAGAGAGAGAGAGCAGAGGGAAGGGCAGAGGGAGAGCAAGAATCCTGAAGCTGACTCCCTGCTGAGCACAGAGCCTGAAACAGGACCCTGGGATTATGACCTGCACTGAAATCAAGAGCTGGCCACTCAACTGACTGAGCCACCCAGGCGTCCCTAAATACAATATAACATTAAGGTTGATATTATTTCTTTCTTTTCTACTTTTTAATTGGACTTCCAGCCAATTTTAAATTGCACATGTGACTCTCGTTGTCTCTATTGGACAGTGTTGGTATGCAATGCAATGAGTGAAGCCCTGTTCACTCATTACAAGTGTCCATCACCATTTAATCAGCATCCGTGTTCACAACAGGCCCAAGACACTTTTCCAAACACATCAGTAATGTGCACTTGAGTAACTGCCATTCTCAAATTCAAGGGCTGTTTTATCTGTTTTAAAACAAAAAACAAAACAAAACAAAAACATACTACTCCATCATCAAATTCTCTTGGGTTTTCTTTAAAATATTTTCCAAATCTTCTCTATTCACTTTCTCTTACTTTTTGCCTCAACAAACTCCTCACTTCTATTTGTCTTACACCTATGTCTTATGAATATGGCTCTTAAAATGGAAAAATAAAAGCATATTTGACAAGGAAATCCATGACCTCTATGATACCTAGTCCCTGCGTAGACCACCAATTTTTTTCCATATTTTATTTAACCAATATGGTATTTACTATGTGCTCAGCCCTGCTCTCACTAACATCTTTCTCAACATCAGCTCATTGAGTCCTCATAGTTCCCTTATGAGAAATGTCCTACTATTGTCCCCATTTCACTGATGGAAAAGCAATACAGAAAAGTTGTTGCTGTCAAATATCATGCTACTGGTAAATGGCAAAACCAGGATTTGAACAAAGTAATCTCTTTATTACTTGTTTAACATCTTGTGGGAGAGATGGTCTTCCTCACTGATGATTTCATCACCCTGTATTCACTCTACACAATCAAGAAGGAACTAGCATATCTCAGTCATTCCCAGGTTTTCCCTTTCTCTTGATTTTATGATTCATTGGTCTTCTGCCTCATTGTGCAAATGGTCCTTCCTTCTGATTTCCAAGATAAGAATACTCTAATCCAGATTGATCTAAATTATGATATTAATCATACTAAATAATATGATTTTTTACATTTGTAAATGGTTTTCCATTTCTAAAGTACAAGTACAATTTTGAATTACCAATGTGTTAGAGGAGAAAATATGTTCATTTTGATCCTGATATTTTGAAGAAACAGACTCATTTCAAAGAAATATTTCTAATGGTGGGATTTCAGTCATTATGATAAATCACTGAGTGGGAAAGCACTGACATCACTGGGAATATTGCTAACTTTCCCTGCATTTTTATTACAGTTCTTTATTCTTTCATTCATGCATACATATCTTGTTTTGCTCAGAAAGGGATTTGAGGCAGTTTTCAAAAATAAATATGATCTAATAGGATTAAATAAATAGATAAGGAAACTGTAGCTGTTATTCATGTTCTCTGTAGCAAGAATCTAAATCCCTATTCTAGCTGCCTAACCAGGCCATAATGGCCTGAAAAACAGAGTTACAAGACCTACATATACTCTTCTTCTCTAGTTAGGGCTTTGTTCCAGTTAACCCGGTAAACAGAAGCAATGGTGGTGTGTACTGAGTAACCCAAATGACTCTTTTTTTTTTTTTTTGAGGAGCAATGAGTATATCAGTTTTATTCATATCAAATTGCAAAATGACTATTTGTTTATTTTTCAATATTTCCCCAGTTTTATTGAGATGTAATTGATATACAATACTACATTATGTATTAGCCCATGATATACAATGTAACAATTTGATATATATGTCAAATACATATCAAACACACACACACACACACACACACATGAGTGAAGTAATCACCATAATAAGTCTAGGTAACACTAATCACTTCACTTAAAATTTTTTCTTGTGATGAAAACTTTTAACATCTACCTTCTCAACAAATTTAAAATATTCAATACAGCATTTTTAACTATAGTCACCCTGCTGTATATTAAATCCCAGTTACTTATCTTATAAGTAGAATTTTTCACTTTTTAAGTACCTTCAAAAAAAAAAAAGTACCTTCACCCTTTTCTCCCACCCTAACCCCCACCTCTAACAACCAACAATCTATTCTCTGTATCTATTAGTTTGTTTTTATTTTATTTTTAGATTCCTCATATAAAAGAGATCATATATATTTATCTTTCTCTTATTTCATTTAGCATGATGCCTTCAAGGTCCACATGTTTTGACCAACAGTAAAATTTCCTTCTTTTTTATAGCTGAGTAATATTCCATTGTGTATACATACACACACACATACGTATATATACGTATATATACACACGTGTGTGTGTGTACATTATCTTTATTTGTCCATTGATGAACACTTAAGTTGTTTCATGTCTTGTTAACAGTCAATAGTGCTGCAATGAACATTGTGTGGTGCAAAGATATCTTTTTGAGATAGTAATTTTGTTTCCTTTGAATATATGTCCAGAAGTAGAATTGTAGGATCATATTTGTTTATTGGTTTGTTTTACTTTATTTTTTTTTTTGCCCCTCAAACCTCACTGCTTTCCATGGTGGCTGTGCCAATTTATATTCTCACTCAATTTCTTTTAAAGATGAGTCTAGAAACCTACATGATCAGCTGATTTAAGCTTCCTTTTCTCTGAACCTTTTTCAGATGTCCACTTGGCCTTCCCAGACAGAACACCTCCCAAGCAAAAGACATGTCGAGTCCTTGACCTTGTCTCTCACCTTGTCTCTCAGGAGGCAAGACCAAACAAACAAACAAACAAAAGAAAGTAAAGAAAAGAAAAGAAAAAAAAGAGAGAGAGAGAGAGAGAGAATGAGGAAATAAAACTGATACCTCCCATTTTGTTTTGTCTATGACTAGCTAATCCTCACATTAAGATCTCTACTTCTCCCCTGATATGGTAGTCTAATTTAGTTAAGCTGGGAATTCCATTTTAACTTTGAACTATTTCAGAGCCCCATTTCCCTGGGAATGGAGTAAGACTTTTAGAGTCCCTCTGGAATTGGCATCGTTGGGGACATGGCAGGGACCAAGTAGTCAGCAAGGGAAGACAGGGAAAATAAGGACAATAGGAAGAGTATAAAATAAATCCACATAGAAGATGAACAAACAGAAATACACAGTTAAAATACTATACACTTGCAGGAAGTGGTCTACAAATTTGGTTCTGAGCTTCCTAGTAGCCAAAGAAAGAGAAACAATCACTTATAAGACTCAAAACGTCTGTATTATAAAGTCAACATAGCTACTCAGAAGAAATACAGCTTCTCCTGGAACTGAGGCCATTAAAGAGATTTTGTCCCTAGATTTGCTTTTGTGCTACAAATGCCTTTTGAAGTTTCCTAGAACTATCACATGCCTCTCCATGATGCAAATCAGTCAAAGCAAACCTGAAAGGGCTATTTTCTCTGGGTAAGGAGCTATATGGCATAGTCAGCATATTTCCATAACTAATAAATCACTGGACTCACTAATAAATGAGATATGGGTTTTGCCTTTTTTAATATCTTGGTAATTTCTATTAGAGAAAATTAATTAATGTAGACATTTTTGGTGCCCCTTCCCAGCCATTTTTCCCACTGTTGGAATTTCCCTGTGATTAGACTAAAGAAATTCCTGACCCAGGGGAGCCTGGGTGGTTCAGTCAGTTAATTTTCTGACTTTGGATTTCAGTCAGGTCATGATCAGAGGTTGTGAGATCAAGACCCTCATCAGGATCTGGGCTGGGTGTGGGACTGGCTTAAGATTTTCTCTCTCTCTCACTTTCCCTCTGTCCCTCTACTCCCTCAAAACAAAAACAAAAACAAAAACAAAACAAAACAAAACAAAACAACAACAACAACAATAAGAAAATTCCTCACCCAGTGGAAACCTGTTCCTAGGCTGAACTGAACTAATCAGATTTCCTCCACTGAGATATTAAACTAAGAAACACAAGTCCTGCTATATTGACTTATTCTGGGGAAATCAGGTAAAAGGGCTACAGTGGGTGTCAGCCAGCCAAACCACAACCACAGCAAAGCAGTAGAGAATCAGAACCCTGGCCATAATGGAGGAAGTCAACTCCCTCACATTCTTGTTGGCATTACCTGTGAGTGTCTCTTGTCAGAACAAAGCAGAAACATGTATTCTCCTTTTCTTAGGTCCTCTACCCTATCATTTCCCCAGCCTCTGTGCTTTCAGACAAGTCCTATCCTGGACATCCTTCTTAAAATAATGGTAGGGAAGCCTAGGAACCACTGTCCCGGTTAGAGCAGGAATAAGGAGGCAGGTGCTGGGGCAAACTGATTGACTAAGGTGGTTGTCATATTGGTGATGACCTGTGAGGGCTTGATGTTTAAATGTGTTAATTTATGAAAAGGCATATTAAGCACTTGAAATGAAATCTTTAAGAGGACCTCATGCACTGTGGGATGCAATGCCCCAACCTCCTAAAGATGGAAATGGACACTGAACTCTCCAGGAAACAGGATGTCATGTATTAACCCAAGGTCTTGCAGATTAGGGTGGCAGTTTGCCACAGCAGGAGACTCAGATAAATCAATACTTTAACAATTACCTGTACATCATGAAAGCATTGGCCAGCAAAAGTGCCTTTGAGATCCCATTTCATGCTACAGACCAGCAGCTCCATTTCCTAATGGACAAAACATTTCAGCTTTTACTGCTGAGATCTCGAAAACACTAGTATCCTTTCAAAAGAGTCTGAGGGCCTCTAGGATATGCTGCTAGATATCCAGAGTGAACACTTGCTAGATCAGGAAGCAAGGTAGGAGTTTGCTGAGGCAATAAAGGCACAGCCAAAGATGTTGCCCAATCTCCTTAACCACCCATCTTGGGTCATACCTCCCTTCTAGAAAGGGGCAAAAGTCTGTCAAGCTTTTTTCTCAGACTGGTGAACACTGAGAACAGTTGCAATGCACTGAAAAGTGCCCCATGACTGGGATGAAGAACACTGAGTGCCAGACAGATCCAAACCAACCTCAATGCTGCCTAAGGCATTTGTTCAGTTCACCTAATATCCAAACAATCCCAAATGCAGCAAAAGTAGTAAAATGGGCAAATAGTAGAAAGCCAAAAGGAAACAAGGAAGTTTGGAAAATCTACCAAGAGAACATTCTAACACAAGCAGGGAGAGTGGAAGAGAGAGAAGCAGGCTTCCCACTGAGCAGGGAACCTAATCTGGAGACTGATCCCAGGACTCTGGGATCATGACCTGGGCTGAAGATGGATGCTTAATGACTGAGCCATCCAGGCACCCCAAAGAGGAGGAATTTAAACACATTGTTGGAATGGAGTGAAGTACTGGCTGAGTTACACACCACATTACTCTTTTAGACAAAAGCATATGTCTTGTAGAGAAAGGTAATTTAGTCAAAGTGATAAAGGATGCCAGTTTTTAAGGTAGTCAGTCTTCAAACTAAGATTCCAAAAGTTTGTTTTGGTTTGTGTAAAACTGTAGCAGTAAAATACCTTGAGGGGAGCTCCATCTTTTGTGGAATCAAGGCTTCAAGAAGGAGGTCAAAACAGAGTTACTAGGGGCCCCTGGGTGGCTCAGTCATTGGGCACCCGCCTTTAGCTCAGGTCATGTTTCCAGTGTCCTGGGATCAAGCTTCCCATCAGGTTCCATGCTTGGCGGGAGCCTGCTTCTCCCTCTCCAGCTCCCAGTGCTTGTGTTCCCTCTCTTGCTATCTCTCTCTGTCAAATCGATAAATAAAATCTTAAAAAACAAACAAACAAACAAACAAAACAGAGTTACTAGATGGACATGTGTCATTTAGCACTGGTAGTCTCAGTATGTGGTTCTGTAAAAAACTTTGGGACCAATAACCCCAGGGTAAGATCATGACCAAATGCGCGGGAAAAGAACAAATCAGACCCCACATCAGAGAAATCATAGAAATAAATAATATCAAAAGAAAGTAAATTGGGTGCTCTATTTGTGGTTAGAGAAAAAGTGTGATGTAGAGAGGAAAGCCTGCTCAGGTTGTGCTGTGGAGCTCCTCTTGGTGCAGCTCTTGCCCTTATCACCTACTAGCCAAGTGACCTTGGGCACATGACATATATGTAGCTACTGACTATACATTTATATATAAGGAGACGACTACTCTACTCTCTACTATACAAAACTGCTGTATAGATTAAATAAGATCAAGGACATAAAAGTTTTTGGTTTGTAAAAGACATTCAATACATGTTTATTTCCCCATTTTGATGTTTGTCTGATGATGGTAAAGATGCATGAAACATCACAGATCCCAATAATCAAAGGGAATATTAAAAAACTTCATGGAGAGGCCAACTGTTCCCTGTTAATCCATTCTCTCCCACATTCCCTCTGAGAGAATAAGCTCCTTTTACGAAAGTGAGAAGGTGATCTTTTGTTTTGTGTAGAACTGCACAGCATGGTAACAAGGGCATAACAAGGACATCTCCCTAAGTTTTCACTGATGCTTTGTGAGGTAATAGTCCTGTGTTTGGCTGATATAATTCATAGCATATTTATGCTCCCTATTTTTTTTCTGAGATCATCATCTCCCTAAGCCTGGTTCTGACTGCCAGTAGGACTTCTAAGTTGAAGATGTTCACTCTCAGTCAGGGTAGCCCACAGGATCTGGATAAATTCTTTCTAAAAATTGAACAAAGTAAAATGTTACATAGCTAATAACAAATGTTTCATTATTTTAAAGTAAAATATTTTCAAAATTTCAAAAAAAGAAAAACATATAGTATATATACATATGTATTTGTATGTAATACAGATTAACTATAACCCATTAAAGTTACTTTTTGACCCACTTATAGGTTGCCACCAGCAGTTAGATAACACATTATCAATTTCTTCAGTCAATGGATAAAGTACTTCCTGAGCCACCTGAACCTCTCCTTTGAGTCAGGTGCTAATTTCTCCTGAGGATGTTTGCTTGCTCTTCTTAAGTGCATACACTTTATACCTCTTCGAAGGCTCTGGATCAGAGGAGAGACACTCTATAAGGCTAAGGCTCTTAGTATCTTTGGAAAATGCTCTAACCACTCCCAATTCTATAGGATTTGGGGCTAGGAAATGTTTCCAGCAATATTTTTCTGAACAATTAAGGAAACTAAGGGATTTTCCATAAGGCTAAGATTTTGCGGTGGGGTGGGAGGATAGCTTGGCAAAGTCACCAAGCAGCCAAGACTCCAAGAGGAGCTCATCCAAATCTTTGAGCTAGCTAAGATACTGCATGGG
Source organism: Ailurus styani (assembly GCA_002007465.1). Classification (NCBI taxonomy): domain Eukaryota; kingdom Metazoa; phylum Chordata; class Mammalia; order Carnivora; family Ailuridae; genus Ailurus; species Ailurus styani. The sequence continues at coordinate 91,683 of LNAC01001157.1, read as the reverse complement.
CTCCCTCTTGTTTAGGAAGTGGATCAGTTGCAACAGTCAGGAAAGGAAATCATGGTCCACCTCACTGGTCAGCTTAGACATGTTCTCACTGAAAATGACTAAAAAGGACTTGATCACTTTAAGGAAGTTCCATATACTCATAATGTTTCCCTAGATTATTTTATCTGATCTGAGGTATTGCATCTACAAGCTGGTCATTGGCCAACCTCACTCAAATAAGATCAGAGAAGTGATCATTATCACAAGAAGGTCTACGGTTATGAAAAATAGCAAAATGGAATCATGATCTGCAGAGGCTTGGTCATCTTCTTCAATAGTACAATGCTATCCAGAGAATTATCCTTGGCATTTGGAAAAAGGAGTGAGAATTTTCTCTCTTTGGTGTCTCCTTTTACTTGTGGCCATATTTTGCAGTCTCAGTTTTGCTCCATGTTGAATCCTTTTTTTTTTCTTTTTTTAAAGATTTATTTATTTCTTTCACAGAGGGAGAGAGATCACAAGGAGGCAGAGAGGCAGGCAGAGAGAGAGAGGGAAGCAGGCTCCCCGCTGAGCAGGGAGCCCGATGCGGGCCTCGATCCCAGGACCCTGAGATCATGACCTGAGCCGAAAGCAGAGGCATTAACCCACTGAGCCACCCAGGCGCCCATTTCTTGAAATTTCTAAATTCCAGCTTCCTTTCCAGGTTTTGCAACAGTGAATACATTATTGGTAAAAGAACACTCTTTTCTTCTCCACAGGGATTCCCCAATCCATTACAGAAACTTACTTCTCAGTAGTAAGAACTCCATACCTTTGGGGTGCTCATCTCCCTGACCATGGTTCTGTCTCCACTAGGATACTTGCATTATGGTACTGTTATGGATTAAATATGTCACCCCAAAATCCATGTGTTGAAATCTAAACCCTAATGTGATGGTATATGTAATGTGATGGTATATGGAAGTGATGCATTTAGGAAGTAATTAGGTCATGAGAGGGGAACTTTCATGAATGGGATTAGTGCTCCATAAAACTGAGAGTCCTTAGGATCCTGAAAATTCATCCTATAAATCCTTATAATAAACTTCCTAGGAATGCTTCTTGGTGAGCTTCTTAGAAGATAGCCTCTTTCTTTCCCTTCCCTTCCCTTCCTTTTCCTTCCCTTCCCTTCCCTTTCCTTTTTTGTCTACTATTTTGAACTTTATTTGGATTTTTTGTTTGTTTCAAGTTTTTATTTAAATTCTAGTTAGCTGACATATAAGTCAATGTTGGCTTCAGTAGCAGAATTTAGTGATTCATATGATACCAAGTGCTCACCACGACTGCCCTCCTTTATACCTACCACCGATTTAGCCCATCTCCCACCCTCCTCCCTCCATCAACCCTCAATTTGTTCTTTATAGTTAAGAGTCTCATATGGCTTGCTTCCCTTTCTCTTTTTTTCTTCCCTTTCCTGATGGTCATCTGTTTTGTTTCTTAAATCCCACATATGAATGAAATCATAAGATATTTGTCTTTCTCTGACTGAATTATTTCACTGAACATAATATACTCTAGTTTCATCCATGTCGATGTAAATGGCAAGATTTCATTTTTGATGGCTGAGTAATATTCCACTATATTTATATTTATATTTACATTTATATTTATATTATTTATATTTTGGGGGTGGTTAAAAATTCTTTATTAGGATTCAGGTTCCAAACAAGGTTAGAAAGCAGTGGCAAGAGGGGTGCAGGGAGGGGGATGAGGAAGTATGGCTAGCTGGGCCACTGCCAGAGACCTGATGGGAGCCCTGGGTTGGAGTGGAGGTGCTGGAGCCAGCCTACGGGCATGGACAGGGGTCACTGGATGGTGTATGGTACATAGGGGATCTCCACATCCTTGCCACTCTTGTTGCAGCACAGCTCAAGCACCAGGGCCTGCACATGGTGGCCCAACTTTCACTTTGACACAGGGCTTATGATCTCATATATATATATATATATATATATATATATATATATATATATATATATACACACACACACACACACACACACACACACACACATACACATATATGCACACTCAAATAAAATATACCATCTCTTCTTTATCCATTCATCAGTCGATGGACATTTGAGCTCTTTCCATAATTTGGCTATTGTTGATATTGTTGCTCTAAACACTTGGGTGCATGTGCCCCTTCAAATCAGTATTTTTGTATCCTTTGGGTACCTAGTAGTGCAACTGCTGGATTGAAGGGTAATGTTATTCTTAACTTTTTGAGGAATGTCCATAACATTTTCCAGAGTGGCTGTACCAGTTTGCATTCCCACCAATGATGTAAGAGGATTTCCCTTTCTCTGCATCCTCACCATCTGTGGTTTCCTGTGTTATTAATCTTAGCCATTCTAACAGGTATGAAGTGATATCTCCTCATGGTTTTGATTTATATTTCTCTGATGATGAGTGATATTGAGTATCTCTTCATGTGTCTCTTAGCCATCTGGATGTCTTCTTTGGGAAAGGACCTGTTCATGCCCTCTGCAACTGTATTATTTATTTTGGGGGGTGTGGAGTTTGATAAGTTCCTTATAGATTTTTGATACTAACCTTTTATCAGATATGCCATTTGCAAATATCTTCTCCCATTCCATAGCCAGCCTTTTAGTTTTGTTGATTGTTTCCATCCCTGCACAGCAGCTTTTTATCTTGATGAGATCCCAATAATTCATTTTTGCTTTTGTTTCCTTTGCCTCTGGTGACATATCTAGTAAGAAGTTGCTAAGGCTGAGGTCAGAGAAATTTCTGCCTATGTTCTCCTTTAGGATTTTGATGGCTTTCTGTCTCATATTTAGGTCTTTCATCCATTTTGAAATTATTTCTCTGTGTGATATAAGAAAGTTGTCCAGTTTCACTCTTCTGCATGTTACTGTCCAGTTTTCCCAATACCATTTGTTGAAGAGACTTTTCCCCCATTAGATATTATTTCCTGCTTTGTCAAAGATTCATTGACTTTATAGTTGTGGGCCCATTTATGGGTTTTCTATTCTGTTCCATTGATCTATGTGTCTGTTTTCGTGCTAGTACCATATTGTCTTGATGATTACAGCTTTGTAATATATCTTGAAGTCCAGAATTGTGATGCCTTCAGGTTTGCTTTTATTTTCCTAGATTGCTTTGGCTATTCAGGGTATTTTGTGGTTCTATACAACTTTTAGGATTTTTTGTTCTAGCTTTGTGAAAAAAGATGGTGACATTTTGATACAGATTGAATTAAATGCATAGATTGCTCTGGGTAGTAAAGGCATTTTAGCAATAGTTGTTCTCCTAACCCATGAGCATGGAATGTTTCTCCATTTCTTTATGACATCTTCAGTTTCTTTCATAAGTTTCTATTTCAAATCCTAACAGATCTATTCTTCATGATCAAACTAAAACTAGGCCCACAATCTGGGGATGAGTTTGCTCACATTTTCCTATGGTTTTTCTTACTGACATGTTTTATTTTCCCTAATTTAACTCTGAGAAGATCACACTAACTTAAACTTCTGGAATGCCTTACTATGCTCCCCATGGACTGACAATACACAGCATAGTTGCTCCCATTTGGAAATATATCTCATGAACCTAGCAGAATTCTCTCCAGCTACATGTTTTCTCAAAATATACTTTTTATTTATCTTCCATATTTAAAGAAATAGAAGTAAATGGGTGATTTTGAAAAACCTTAAAATAACCACCATCATCAGAGTTCAAATCAAGAAATATACTTTCTAATTCTCATGTTCTTTCAGTCATGTCCCATGAATTCAAGTCAAACTGATCTTTTTTATTTCTCTCTCTTTTCTTGGCAATTACAGGCCCTTTCCTCCTATCCATTATCCAATCAAACCTCTTTTTATATACTATACACTCTATACTAATGGCTGGCTGCTTTTCTTAGGTCCCACTAGATTGTAAGCAATTCTTATAGGCAAGGAATCTGACAGATAGTGGGTGCTTAAAAATATTTTTTGTGTGGATGAATGAAAGAATAAGCAAATGAAAAGTTATCAAAATATTTTACAATGTATTTCTAAGCTTTGGCCTTTTTTTTAGAATTATTATTATGAAACTCACTACTGCAAATAAACTAGTACACTGAATGATTTTTTTAAAACCTACAATTTTTCTTTTAATCATGAAAAACTTTTTATTTTCACCTGTAATAATTTCTTCCTCATTTTGATATTTCCTCATTGATAAACCAACTATACATATATGTTGGAGCTTTCAGCCTGTACTTTGTAACTGTTTCATTTTTCTGTGTATTTCTATTGTTTATTTCATTTTGGGCAATGTCCTGTTTACTTAGGATATGTTATGCTGCACAATAAAAAAAAACTCAGAAAACAGAAAAATGGTTTATTTCTTGCCTGTGTTACAGTTCAATGATGTGAGGTAACTCTTTGCATAGGTCTCATTTAACTTGTGACATAGAAATAAAACCTTTTATCTTGTGATGCTACTATCATCAATGTATGGTCTTCAGTCTCTCCAGAATCATCTAGCATGTTTTGTGACCATGCCTAAAAGTGATATACTCTAATGTCACTTACATTGCGATCACATAGCCCCAGTCTCAGTCAAAGGGCATCCAGGAAATGTGATTTTCTTATGTGCTCAGAAAAGGGAATGCCACTAGTGACTATCTAGCCAGCATCTACCACATTTACTTAGTTGCCTCTTCTAATATACTTTTTCTCATTTACCTTATATAGTCTGCTATGTATCTCATCTACTAAGTCATTTACTCAGTTTTTATTTTTAATATTTTTAGTTCACTTTTATATATGACTTTTCTAATTTAATAAACTATTCTTTTTAATAATGCTGTTTCCCATTTATCTCTTTAAGAATTCTAAACGAGTTTGTTTTAAACACCTTGGCCATTTACTCCATTATTACTATTTTTTTTTAAGATTTTATTTACTTGACAGTGAGAGAGAGAGAGCACAAGCAAGGGGAGCAGCAGAGGAAAAGGGAGAAGCAGGCTCCCCGCTGAGCAGGGTGTCTGATGTGGGACTTGATCTCAGGACCCTGAGATCATGACCTGAGCTGAAGGCAGACACTTAACCTATTGACCCACCCCATTATTAGTATTCTCTTATACGTGACTTAACCTATTTGTTAGGACAAATGGCATTCATTATTATGAATTTGTTTATGTACTTTGTACTTTTTTTAAGAAAGTTGATCATGTATGGAAATTTTTCCCATTTCTCTCTCAAATCAGTCTGAGATATTTTCGTTATCTCAACATTTTTTTTCTTTTGAGGTACTATTTCAAAATTAATATGGAAATACAAAAGATTGAGAACGGTCAAGGTACTCTTATAGAAGAACAATATGCTATTCTAAAACTTTTCTTTTTAGAACTGTGTTTCTTTTTTTAAAAAAAACCTTCATTTATTTATTTATTTTTGTGAGAGAGAGAGAGAGAGGTGCATGCGTGTGCACAAGTGAAGGGGAGGGGCAGATGGAAAAGCAGACTCCCCGCTGAGCAGGGAGCCCAATGCAGGACCTGATCCCAGGCCCCTGGGATCATGACCTGAGCCAAAGGCAGATGCTTAACAGACTGACTCACCCAGGTGCCTTAGAATTATATTTTCTGTTTGTTTCTAGAATTATGGAAATTCAATTGACTTTTGTATATTGAGCTTGTATCTCACAATCTTGATAAATTCATCTTTTAATTCCAATGATTCTTCTTGATTTTTTATGTGCATCATCACTTTATTGTGAATAATGACAGCCCATTTCTTCCTTTCTGGTCTTTATATCTTTCTTTTGTCCCTCTTGCCTAAATGTTCTCCACAGAATGTCCTTTACAGTTTTGAATAATAATGATAATAAAAGGCATCCTTATCTGCTGGCTTGGTCTCATAAAGAAAGCTTTTCACATTTTGCCATCAGGTAACATATTTACTGTATGCTCTTTGTCACTACACTTTATCAAATTCTATTCCTTCTGTTTCTAGTTTGCTAAGTTTTTAAAAAATATGAAGGAGTGTTCTCCCCAGAATATTAAATAAAATGCAAAATATTATGCAGTACTGAGAGCAGTAAGAGTAGCCAACATTATTGATATTCATTTGGAGTCAGGTATTACTCCAAGTGTTTCACTTATCTTAAATCATCTAATGGTCATACTAACCATGGAGGTAGGTTCTATGAATATAAATATCTTGCAGATTTAAAAACCTGAGACCCAGATAGGTTAAGTACCTTGCCCAGGATCACAATTTGTAAATGGAGGAAATGAGATATGAATCCAGGAATCTCTATGTTTAGAATTTCTATGTATTATTACTTCCATACCCCTCCCACATAGTACTAACGTAGAAGATAAATTTAAGCTCTGGACATAGAACCACATGCACAATAGGTGCTCAATAGATGCCAAGTCCTTCTGCTTATCTACTGTTCTCTGAGTCATCAAAAAAAGAAAAAGGTCATTATCCAAAGTTTAATACTTAATTTGAGTTGATTCCACTTTAACATTCTTTACCTCTTGGGCGATGAGAAATGAAAATATAACCATCAAGTTATTGCAATTAAGCAAATGATCTGAATCTCTAAAAATTCCTGACTCAGGAATGGCGATCCTGATCACACACTTCCCTTCCTTCATTCTTCACTTCATCCTGAGAACAGCAAACAGGACATGTGTCATTCCAGTTGCATTATTATCATCTTCAGAATTCAAATTCCAGCTGAAAACAGCATGATCATATGAATGATATTTAAATGGTAACACATTAAGCAAGTTTACAATATTCCATTAAAATTGTCTGAAATATCATATTAATTTTCCCTTAAGAATTCTTATGGACTTTCTTTGGTGTCTCTTTTTTGTTACATATTCATACAGTCTAAAATACTATGTTTCTTCAGTTTTCCTCCTTGTGCTCTTATGACTATCTGTGTGCTTACAGTCTATAATTACATATATTGTTTTGTAAATATTTATTTCCATATCTGCCTCTCTCACAGGAATGTGTGTACCTTGACATAAGACACTGAGTCATGTTTATCTTTGTATCCCCACCACCTAGCACAGAGAATGACACTAGCAATGGCTAAATGAATGTTAGTTGAATGGGTGGAGGATGGGTGGGTGTATGGATGGTTGGATGGATGAACCTTAACAGAGTGACCACTCTGAGCTCCTGCTGAGTTCTCTAATGACATTTTTCACTTCTGTTGCCCAGATTACCATGGCCATGAAATTACATTTGTTTATCTTTCTGCTTCAGAAATATTACACCTTTTTTTCATGCTATTATATTGAAATTGCTTCCTAGATGAGGGAGAGTTTGCATTTTTCCCACTAGTTTACCTAACATGACCCTCTGTTATCTTTTAAACATGCTACCAGCTTCTTTTCCTTTCCTCTCATTTGTTTTCTGATTTACATTTAGTAAGCAAATGAAGGCAAGGAACTGGTTCTAAGGAGTTCAGACTCTAATGGATTGCTTACAGGGCTGCCAGAAATTACAGGCTGTGCCTCAATGTAGTCCTCTGCAAATAAGCATCTAAATACTACAGAAGTCCATGCTTATGTAATATTAAGGCATTAAATCAGAACAAGGAACTAACATTGTTTTTTATCTTATTCAGCTCCCAACAAAAAAGTCCGAGGTTGGGCGCCTGGGTGGCTCAGTGGGTTAAAGCCTCTGCTTTCGGCCCAGGTCATGATCTCAGGGTCCTGGGATCGAGGCCCGCATCGGGCTCTCTGCTTGGCAGGGAGCCTGCTTCCCCCTCTCTCTCTGCCTGCCTCTCTGCCTCCTTGTGATCTCTCTCCCGCTGTGAAATGAATAAATAAAATCTTTAAAAAAAAAAAAAAAAAAAAAAAGTCCGAGGTTGAATTGTAGCTGGTTTATCATTTTGGCTCAACATGTGAGTCTGACTTTGGGCCTGGATAGATAGAGGGCATCAAGAAAGCAATCCTACCTGCTATACCTTCAATCTAACCATATATTTTTGTGACTAAGTGTTTTTGTGGTATGTGTTTGCATGCAGCCATTGGGTACGTGTGTGCATACTTAGTTGAAATATGGATGTTTTCTTTCATTCAGTTTGAATGTGAAAGCAGCTCTCTGAATTGCTTTAGGGTACTTTTCAAATTCCCTGTGATATCACCCATTTGGAATTATGCGCACTCATTTTCTAAATTCTGCAAAGAAAATTGTTGAATTCTCTGTGACATTTACCATAACTCAGAAAATTTATGCTGCTTTTTTTTTTTCCCCCTCTCCCGCCCTTATCCCCTTTCCAAAAGCATGCTTTTCCTGGGTCTATCTCCTTGAGTGTTAAATGCTTTTTAGAAAACATTCATTTTTATTATCAGCCATCTTGCTCTGTTTTATTTGCCACAGAATCATTCCATAGTCTAGTCTGATTCTTAGCTATAAAAAGAGAACACCATTATTTGAGCTGAGATTCTGTCTCATATGTATTAGGTTTAGCTCAACAATATCAAAAATCCTATCCAGATGGATAGAATACACTCCAAAGTCCTAAAGGAAAAGAAACCCAATGCATAGAGTCTTAATCCCTCCTTTTTTTCATGATTACCTCACTTAAACACTTCCTCTGGCTCTCTATTACCTTAACAGGGACTCTCACACTCTAAGGAGCCTAAAAATATCCCAGGTAAATTATAAAAATTGTGTATTACCCACACCTTACTCTCAGAGATTCTGATTCAGGGAGTCTAGGTTAGGGTCTTGGGAATTGCATTTCTAAAAAGCAGTTCCAGTGAGTTTGATAGAAAAAGCACAGGGATCATATTTTGAAAAGTCCTGAGTCCTGGGAAAAATTGGAACTCTTTAACATTGCATTACATCTTAATCAATTTTCCTCTATCATTCTCCTTTCTTTGTCTCACACTGTTCTAAATGTCCACAATCTGTATTTGCTGATCACCTTTCCATACATTTCCACACCCTTATCACTTTGAAGACTTTTGCATGTGCTCAGAATGTCCTTTCCCTTTGTCCTGAGGGATACTTACTCATTTTCTTAAGACCTATTTCCAATAATCCCTTCTTGTGCAGCCAGAAGTCAATCACTCTCTGTGCTATAAATGAATGAATGAATGAATGAATGAACCACCACTTACCAAATACCTGCTAAGTACTAAATAGTTAAATATATGCAATCTCATTTACCTCTCCCAACCCTACAAGGACCATTTATTTTTTCATTTTATAGATGAAGACAGAGAGTGTTGGAGATGATTTGTAACTTTTGCCTAAGTTATAGAGCTAGTTATAGAGCTAGTTAGTACTAGAACAGAGAATCATATCCACCTCCAATGACTCCACAGTCAATCTCTTTTCCCTCTTCTCCACTGTCTTTCATGGCTCCTGTTCAGTGAATTTCCTTTTCACTCTATTCATGACTCAATGTGACCATAATCAGATTGTATTGTACTTATTCCCTTATAGGCTTCTCTTGCCTACTAAACTGTGTTTCTTTCAAGGTCAAAGGCCAACTTCTCTGCTCAGTGGCTGGGCAGAGTAGATATGTATTATGTTAGTTGACTGACTGAATAAATGATACAGTGAATAAATGGAAGCCTGTATTTTTTTTTTAAAGATTTTATTTATTCATTTGACACAGAGAGAGAGATTACAAGTAGGCAGAGAGGCAGGCAGAGAGAGAGGAGAGAGGAGGAAGTAGGCTCCCTGCCGAGCAGAGAGCCCGATGTGGGCCTCGATCCCAGGACCCTGGGATCATGACCTGAGCCGAAGGCAGCGGCTTTAACCCACTGAGCCACCCAGGCGCCCATGGAAGCCTGTATTTTTGAGCACTTTCTGTGGTGGATATTTGTTACTTTGGGGCCACTCAATATGCATTCCCCTTTATTATAGCTTCCTGATTTACCACAGGATGTTACTTTTTCACCACTATATGCAATTCTGTAGACAGTACAGTATAATTCTAAGTATCTCTATTCCACAAAGGAAACTGGAAAAGGAGAACTCTTAAGTGGGTGCCTCAAGGATTGAGGAATTCTTTTAAACTCATTCATTTTAATAATGGTGATAGTAGTGTTCTAATCAGACAGTTCAGGTTATTGGCATACCTGCAGGGCTTCTGTCTCCTATTTCCTGGATTTTCTTTGCTTCTCACTGATCCTCAAGCCCCATTTCCTAGCATCCTGTGAATCCACCATGTCTAGGCAATAAATTTCCTTTTATTAGACATAGTCTCTGTTGCTTGTGGTCAAGAACCATAACCAATATCCCTGCCTTCAAAGAAGCCATTTTAGCTTTCCTTGCTATACAAAGGATGATTTTTACAAGCAACCGCCAAAACCTATGGAATAGAACTAAATAAGTAAAGACTGCATGTTACTCTTAAGACTTGAGCTGTGATAAGCAACCTTTAACATCAAAATGCTTTTAAAGGCTTGTTTAGAGTTGATTATTCATGCCGACCCTTCTTACAGAAGTAGAAGCTGGGTTTTTACTAGCACTTTATGAGACAGGCCATTTATGATGTCCAGAGGCAATGTAAATTTGTGATTCATACTTATAAAAGGCAACAGTGGCCACTGAGTTTGACATTGTTTACCTAAAGGGAATAATAAGATTTTATGAGTTTTTGCCAATATTTGCTTAGTTGCAGATGTGATTAGACAAGGGCAAGTGCCTTCTTGGTGCAGAGACTCTGTTGGGGGAAAACAAAGTATTGGAGTTCATGGCATATTAATAATAATAATAAAAGCTTATAGAGATTAATGTACTTTGAAGGGGAGTATTTACATGACCAGATAAAAAGCTCAGGTTTCAAAGGTGTTCTATTGGTGCATGGAATAAGAGCTGAAACTATTTTCAATAAAACTAGTGGTTAATAAAAACTCTCAAAGAAGAGGATATGCATTCTTTCCTTGTTTCAACCAGCTTGTATTGAACACTGGCTATGTATTAGGTGCCAAGAATGAAAAGATGAACAAAGAACAGTCCTTCAGAGGAGGTAATATCTGATTTGAGTTTAGATAAATGAGCAGGATTGTTTCAGCCCACAGAGCCAAGTTGGACTCCCAATCTTAAAAGACTTTGATAGGAAGATAGGAAGGGAGAGTTACTGAGATTGTGCTAGGGAGTAATAGGAAATAAAAATGAGTTTGTGGGGTAAGGTGACTATAGAGGGGTTTGAAAGCAGAGAGAGTAGCTATGACAAGGTTTAAGAAAGCAGACACAAATGGAAAACTCTGAGTATTCAGTGGTACTATGAATTTAGGAAGTTATTTTGGAAAGATGAAAGGCAGAAGGAGATGAGTTATAGAAAAACTGAATTCGAAGTTATGGTAATGGACCAGCCAGCAAATATCCAGCCTTTCCCCCCATATAATATATTTTATATTAACAGTTGACAAATTCAAGAGACCTGACAGAACTTACATATCATTTAATATTCCATTTACCATTTTAATGTTCAAAGTCTCTTTCAGAAATCCAACCACGGGCGCCTGGGTGGCTCAGTGGGTTAAAGCCTCTGCTTTCGGCTCAGGTCGTGATCTTGGGGTCCTGGGATCGAGGCCCACATCGGGCTCCCTGCTCAGCGGGGAGCCTGCTTCCCCTCTCTCTCTGCCTGCCTCTCTGCCTACTTGTAATCTCTCTCTCTCTCTCTCTGTCAAATAAATAAATAAAATCTTTTAAAAGAAAAAAAAAAGAAATCCAACCACAACAAGGTATACCACCATCATATAAAAGAAGAATCTGGTAATATTCATGGGGAGGTGAGGAAGAGTCATAAGGATAAATGCATTGGGAAAGCAAGTTTTGGTGTGAGTTCTGGTAAAATGTGAAGAATTTAAAATAGAAAAAGAAGTCTACCCTTAGCTATAAACAATTGGATTATATTCAATATATATGTATTTCTATATTTTATTGATTGAGATATCATTTATTACAAGAAGTACCATCCATTAATGTATCACTGAAGAAAGAAAAAGTATTACTAATTAAAATAAGATACATTGCTAAGATGCTATTAATTGAAAGGTGCACGTCAGGGGCGCCTGGGTGGCTCAGCTGGTTAAGCGTCTGCCTTTGGCTCAGGTCAGAATCCCAGGTCCTGGGATTGAGCTCCTGCTGAGCAGGGAGCCTGCTTCTCCCACTTCCTCCACCTGCTGCTCCCTTTGCTTGTGTTTGTTCTCTGTCTTTATCAAATAAACAAATAAAATCTTTAAAAAATATGCACTTCAATTTTAGAAATATTGAAATATGAAAATGTGAACATTTTAAAATCAATGAGATACTGTAGGTACCTAGTATTTATTAAGCCATAATAAATTTGTCTATGTTTCTCTTAGTAACCCTTATAAACTATATTATGAAAGCAGTCTGGTATAGGGGAACAGGCTTGATTCAGTTGAGACAGACATAAGGCTAAGTCATAGGTGTATCCTTAAATAAACCAGTGACTTTGGGACAAGTTTAGTTAATTTGTTGGGACTCCCATTTTTGCATAAAGAAAATAGGAATTAATCACTACTATTTCATGATCTATTAAAGCATTTAAAAAAAAACATGTAAAATGCCTAGCATAATACTGGCACATCATAAATAGTGCTCAAAAATTATTAAATTTTTAATAATTTAGTTATTAAAAATTAATCCCTCTCACATTCTATAATGCCCATGGATTATGCAGAAACATCAGATAAATTTTATTTTAGAGACTGCTAATATAATGCAGGCAATGCTAAGACCTTTACAAATATATCCCAGTTTTAGAAAATTGAGACTATAAAATTTAGGGTAAAAGAAAACATAAATTAAAGGATGCTTGTACATGTTACCAAAGAACTCTTGCTTTACAACAGGTATAATTTTAGGATTCTTTTAGCACTCCTTCCTCAATCAAAGTACGTTTAAAATATTATTAAGTTCTACTAATATTTGACTTAATTAAAACCCCAAAAACATTTCTTTTTAAATGAAGGGAAGTTAATGTTAAAGTTTATGGGCATAGAATTTCAAAACAGGAGGCAGGGTAATAGAACAGAAAAAAAAGGTTTTTGACAGTACTGCCAGATGTGAAAGTAGACTCTGAAACTTGCAACTGTGTCATCTTAGGCAAGTTAACCACTCTAAACCTCAGTTAACCCATCCGTAAAATGAAAATAATAATAGACCCTACAACATCTGGTTATTACAAGAAGTCACATTTAAATGAAATAAAACATATTAAGTGTGGGTAGTGCCACACACATACTACATAGTTTCCATAAAAGATTAAATAACAAGTCACTCCTTATATATCTTTTATCTTCTGAATCCTAGAAGAGACAGGCTAAGAGTGTGTTTAAAATTAATTTTTTTTGCAGTTAGAAAAATTTTAGATGTTGTTAAAATTTTTTTGATGTCAGATGCACAATAATTAATTCTATAGTACTCCACCATTTATAACATTCTCCATTCTAATTCTCCATTTTAATTACCTGAGGGAGCAGGCTGGAAGAGGTAGTGCCCCAATGGTACCTATTGAATTAGGTTGGAACTACTGCTTCTGCAGCAGAGGAAAGAGCCAATGACAATCTGGGGGACTATATTTTATTGCAGTAAGCAGACTGCATGCATTTTCTGAGTTCCAGTAATGCACCTACCTAGTCTCCAGCATCAACAGTTAGCTTGCTTTCTTTCCTTCCTTCTTTTTTCTTTTCTTTTCTTTTTTCTTTTCTTTTCTTTCCTTTCCTTTTCTTTTCTTCTTTCCTTTCCTTTCCTTTCCTTTCCTTTCCTTTCCTTTCCTTTCCTTTCCTTTCCTTCTCCTTTCTTCCTTTTTCTTTCTTTCTTTCTTTCTTTCTTTCTTTCTTTCTTTCTTTCTTTCTTTCTTTCTTTCTTCTTTCTTTCTTTCTTTCTTTCTTTCTTTCTTTCTTTCTTTCTTTCTTTCTTTCTTTCTTGTTAGGTTTCTAAGAAAGGGACCAAAAGACCACATTTATTCACAGTCTTATGCAGAATTGGTCATGACTAGTTTGTTCAATAAACAGCCATTCAGATGAAGAGATGGGTGAATGGACAAGTACATATAGATGGTGGGATGAATATGAATGGAAAGTTACAATGGCAAAGTCAGGAAGTTTTAAAAGAAATTTCTGAAACATTACTTTAAGCAGCACATTTTGTATTTTCCCTCAAAAGTTAGAAACTTTCTCAAAAATGTGTTTGCCCTTCTAATGGATAAAGGAACAGTAAGAATGATTCTTATTTGGATTTGGCTGGTGTTTGTTTAATGACACTCTTCTAGTAAGAGGCAAGAGAGGAAAGATAAATTAGTTGGACTGTTGGGCGCCTGGGTGGCTCAGCGGGTTAAAGCCTCTGCCTTCGGCTCAGGTCATGATCTCAGGGTCCTGGGATCGAGGCCCACATCGGGCTCCCTGCTCAGCGGGGAGCCTGCTTCCTCCTCTCTCTGCCTGCTTCTCTTCCTACTTGTAATCTCTCTCTCTGTGTCAAATAAATAAATAAAATATTAAAAAAAATTAGTTGGACTGTGTAGTTCATAGACATAAACTTTGAAGTAAGACATAAGTGTTTCAAAGGAATGTTTTAGCCAAAGTAAGTGGAGGATACTTGCTGCATGATAACTTACTATTGATTGCATTTGAGAATATCAATAGACACAATGCAAAAGGTAGACAAAAAACATGGAGTTTCTCTTGTAAATATTTCAATGTTCCATGGAGAAAACTGAGTGTAAACTGATAGTCTAAAAACAAACAAACAAACTTAGGAAAGTTTAAGTATTTAAGTATTTAGTAGCTGCTTGGCAACAGTTATATGATAAAAGTAGGTACTCAGAAAACAATGTTGATATTTTAACATAATATTTGACTTGTTCATCATAAATATGAAGCTTGTTAAGTCACATTCAATAACCGTAAAATGTAATTACACCTTAGTTACCAATGTCATTTTAAGTTTATTTCAAATCAGCTAGATTTACTCTATACTGCATAGGTCCTAAATCACAATAGAGCTCTTAGAATAATCAATATTTAATTAACTTATAATTACTCATACTAACTGCCTTTTAAATAAAATTAAATGCTACCATATGACATTTAAAGAGATTATCATTTTTCCTGTTAGGTCGCTGTGTAATATGTTTATTGCCATAATTTACCGTTATTACTAGTGAGAGTATTTATAGTCTCAGAAGATGTGTAAATTTGCAGAACATTAAGAAAAACAAGGCACTTGCAACTGAATTGTATTATCTTCTAAAGCCATAATTTAAAAGGAGAATAAGTATATATTTTTTAAAATTTTGCAGTTCTGATCTTGCTCCAAGGGACACACTGACTGCTGTTCACACCTCCCTGGACTCAGTGGACTCCTCCATTTACAACAAAAGCCTTGGTAGCTGCAGTGAATAGTCAGGGTCCAGGTGTGAATAGGTCGCACTCACTGATCAGTTCAGAGGCTGCTCTCTGATTGCAGTTTTCACTCCTTTGAAAGATGTAGAAATTTATTCAGGCCTCAGGGTACCTTTGAGAAGGTAGCTGCTTCAGTGCCACTAAAAGGTACTCTACTGGTTAGAAAGCATTCATCAAGTGTCCAGAGTGGCAGAAGTTACAAATAAGAGGCAGTTTTAGCTATTAGATTGGAAATGGCTTCTAATTAGGTTGTTAGTTTCTGAGAGGGCTTATAATCAATTGTTGGTATCCTTCATGGTGCCTAGACCTGTGACTGGCTTATTACAAGCATCCTTCTAGTACTTAATTTGTTACACAATGGGAAAATCCAATAATTTATTTTTAAGGAAGGTCTTTTACATCCAACACCAAACCACTTTAGTATTAGAGTCAAGCCATAGTTAAGAAAATTGAATTTAAAGATGCCTATAAAATCAGAATATCAAAGACCCATGTCCCCAGTTCATTAGAAAGTGAGTTCCAGGGCACCTGGGTGGCTTAGTGGGTTAAAGCCTCTGCTTTCAGCTCAGGTCATGATCTCAGGGTCCTGGGATCGAGGCCCGCATTGGGCTCCCTGCTCAGCGAGGAGCCTGCCTCCCCCTCTCTCTCTCTCTGCTTGCCTCTCTGCCTCCTTGTGATCTCTCTCCCTCTGTGAAATAAATAAATAAAATCTTTAAAAAAAAAAAAAGAAAAGAAAAGAAAGTGAGTTCCAGTGATAACAGCAACTACCCCTGGGTTCAGGAGAGGCTCCATTTGTGAGGATGCCCTCATATAATATAATGGGATAAAAGTCCAATGGGATAGAGCTAATGACAATATGTTCTAGAATTACACACACGATAGGGAGCACTGGAGACTGATGGCCAGGAATGCATAATTCATCTATAGGGAACAACTATTGGTAACCCCAGCCAACTGTATACCTTCTGCTAATATTTCAAACAATATGGAAATTCAGATTTTTATGTGAAATATGATCACATGGCTGCTAATTTGAATTTTAAAAAATATTATATGAGTTTCCATTGTACAAGCAACATGAAATAAACTTTGAATTCTATGTGGCTCATGGGTGATCAGCTAGGAACCTCTGCACTGTTGTGTCTTAACGCACGCCCTTCACTCCACCCCAACAGCTTCCCAACAGATCTGTGAGTCCCTTACTGCTCCTCACCAGCACGACTGTCATTTTTCTCCACTACATTCAGATCTAATCACATCATTTGCTGGCTTACATTCCTTAGAGCTTCCCTGTAGTGCAGAATAAAGTCAAATTCTTTGATTAACTCCACTAAATCCATCTATAGTCTTAACCCTTACTACCCCAGGGCTCAAGGAACCTGTACTCAAAAACTTCCAAATGACTCACAGCCTCCGAAGTATGCCATGCCATTTTACACGCATATGTGATTGCACACACTATTTTCTCTAAGTGAAATGTCTCCCTGCTCCTGTCTCCTCCATCTGGAAAATCCTACTTAGTCTCCAGGAACCACAGTCAGTGTCTTCATCCGTGAACATTTCCCTGCTTGTACCATTAGTTTTCTCCTTCCTCTGTTTTCCCATAGCTCCTTTAGCATTTATTACATCAGAATGTAAATATGCATTTATGTCTCTCCCTATTAGTCTGTGAATTCTTTGAGAGAAAAGAATAATCCACTTCATCTTTGCATTCTCAGTGCCCAATAGAGCATCTGGTTTTTATCAGTATTTTATGAATAAATGGATAAATCCAATATTGACACCTTGATATTTCATTGGCAAAGCACAGATTTTGTAAAATATAAACTGTATTTAGCGAGTGTGCATTAGATACATATGTGTTCATGGAAGAAAGAAATTAGCAAGTAAATATGTCAGCCAAAATATAGCAGATGGGCTATAAGAAGTACATGCCAGGTACTGGCCATTCCAGACATGTGCTGAAATGGCATTGCAGTAGGGCTGAAAAGGACCATGAGGTAAGATTGGCTTTAAGGCAGAATGAATAGCCATGAGAGAAGTGCCTATGTAAAAGTTTCAGAGAGGGAAAAACAGCCTAGGAGAGTGAAATTCTGGGTAGTATACAAGTTTTTGATCAATCTAAGCATTCTGCATCCTGTCATCAAGTAGAAGAGGAATTTTGAACACAACCCTGAGACCCACCTATGACAAAAGGAAATAGACATAGGGTAGCAAACTGGTTGGAGGAGACAGAGATGAACCTGGACAAAAGGTGACAATTTTCTCTACAGCCCCAATGGTGGGCAGGTGACCTGTGTTTTGTTTTACAACAACATGGTGTGGACAGCAAGCAAAGCATTTCAATTCTCTTAGCTTTTATTTCTCCATTTATAAAATAAAGGATTTTGATAAAATATTCCTGAAGACTCAATCCAATTCACTGGTCTATGATTCTATTTAGCCTATGAATGTCTAAAACACACTGGGAAGAAACTTCCCTGAGCTTAGAACTGCTCAACTCTAGGCGCTAAAGACACCCGTGTGTTGCAATGATACCAAAAAGTTAGCTCCATGAGGGCAGAGATTTTCATCTGTTAGGTTCACTCCTATAAGATCTGCATCCAGAATAGTGATTGGCTCATAATAGGTTCTCAGTAAATATTTGTTGATTAAATGAATTGGGGAAATATCTCTCAAAGACACTCAGAAGCTTGTTCTAAGCATGGATAAACTGTCCACATGCCAGATGTTTGCGTGTGTGTGTGTGTGTGTGCGTGTGTGTGTGTGTGTGTGTGCACGCGTGCACGTGCACGCCTAAAAACCTAAGTCATTCTTCCCTTTACCAACTTTTGGAAAAAATACTTCATGTTTTGAAATAGTTCTATGCTGTAGGTACTTATTTCTGTTGTATAACTATAGCATGAATGAAAGCACAACCATGTGTAAATAAGTCCCATTCTGTCCTTGGTCCATTCCCAAATGTCCATCAGGACTATTCCAGGAATTTTAGGTTCTATTCCTTGAACCAGTGAAAACCCAAACAAACAGATAACAGTATCTGACTTCCTAGAAAATAGGATCTAGACGATTTTAGCTCAGTAGTTTTCAAACTGTGCTCTTCATGGCCCCTGGGTTCTATGATGTCATATGGAGGGCTAAGTGGGCAGGACCCTGAGTTCCCCATTTCCTATACTAACTGGAGAAGTATCATATTTATCTATCATGTACGTTGAATTTCCCCATAGGCTTTTTAATCTGAAAAAAGATTTCACTGTTTTAAAAATGCTTGAAAACTGAAGATCTAGCTCTTGAATGCTCTACTCAAAATGTTCAATGGCCTACAAGTGAATAATAGTAGTAGTTAACATTAATGAGTTCTTACTATGTGCTAGACTCTGATCTAAGAATTTTATATTCATTCATTCATTTAATCCCCATAGCATCCCTATGAGATAGATATTACTGTTAGTCTCACTTTTCAGATGCAGAAACTGGGGCTCAAAGAGGTTAGAAAATTTACTTAAAGTCACACATAGCTAGTAATTGGCACAACTGGGATTTAAAGTGAGATACATTAGTTCCAGAATTAATGTTTTTAGACACTCCGTTATAGTACTTAGAAAAAGTAAAAAAAAAAAATAAGCACTTCCTGCCAGCTTCATATTAGTTTTGCTTGTGGAACTCTCTCCAAAAATTTTGCATGATCCTCCTTGAGAGACAACAAGAATGGCAAATAAAAACAAAAACCGTATCTGCCCAGGAAGTTCAGAACTGCATATTGTTTCACTTCCCTCTGATTCAATCCCTTGTAATTAACAAGTTGATATGGAACTTTAATCTGTTCCCACACAAGTTGGACTAAAAGGCTTAACCTAATTTTGGGACAGAACCTCTGCCATATATGAAACTAACTCTGGCCCTTTAAGCCAACTAACATATTCAGATGATTAGTGATAAGCTAGAGATACCCTAAATCAATCATGGCAATCCTCCTAGATCCTGCTTGCTTATACCTTACCTGCTGCTTCTCTATCTCCAGTCTGCTATGAACTCTTGGCTCTGAAACCACTATTCCATCTTGCCCCAGGACCTATGGCTTTGGTGTTGCTTCTTGGCTTTCCAGAACCTGATGGGTTCAGATTTGGCTTGCCTCTCTGGCTTTCTTAATCAACTATTATTTCATGTTGGAATCCAGCTTTAGTCCCTGTTCTTTGGAATACAATTACCAGCACTAGCCAGTGTCCTGGCCCAGGATGTCCAAGCCCCTCTCCTCGAGAGCTATATTCAGATGTTACTCACATCATTTTAGCCTTAATTCTGGTTTATTTCACTTCGCTGTGCAAGAACTTTTAGCATCCACCACTGCCAGAGCCAAGTCATTTATAACATGATTGGAACATCTGAGTAATGACAAAGTGAAACTGAATGAGTCTTTCAGAAACTATAAAAAATAAGTAAGAAGATTAAAAAGAGAGCCCAGGAAAGGTAACTGAATGGGACTGCATCACTTCCAAACTGATACAACTGTAGAGAGTTTTTAAATTGGGGTTTCAAAACCAAGGCTCTAAGAACTAAGAACTGAAGATATGCTTTGAGAAAGGCTCTCACCATTGGGAGGTGAAGACTAAGAAAGCTTCTCTCCATATTAATACATTTACGTTTGGCACTTTGGGTAACCTCAGAATCTGATGGAGTTCCTTATAAAATTTCAAATATTTATAATTCATTTGGCTGGGATTAATCCTCAAACTCTTTAATGAAAGGAGAGAAATAATGACGGAAATTGGCCTGGGTGGATCTTGTTATGTGTGGATTTCCAAGAAGTTGTAACTGTGTTTTTTAAATGAGAAAATATGTTCAAGTTGTGGGGTCAAGTGGGAAGAAGTGCAATGTGTTGGGGTTTTTTTTATTTGTAAAGTCCAAGGAAAGATGCTGATTTATGGCTGGGTCTAAGGATTTAATCAATGTTATTAAGAATTAGTTTCTATCTTTTGGCTCTGAAGTTCTCTGTTTTAGCTCTATTCTATAAGAGTTTATATTTTTATATTAACTCTAGGTTTATATTATCCTCTTAGCAATTGCAATAGTGGGGAGTTTTTACCTTCTCAATAACTTCAATCAAACTCATAGACATGACTTCCATTGGCCTTAATCATACCAGATATCTATCACTGTGGCCTGGAGGATGAGAAACAGTGATTGACTTAGTGCTAAAACATGATCCCATCCTAAAGCTGAGGGTGGAATCAGCTCCACCCAAACACATGGGTGGATCATAGGGAAGAAATGGCTTCCATAATGGAAAATTAGAGTGTTCTCATCAAAGAAGAGCAATTTCTAGACATTATATGTTGAGCATAGAAATGTATTACAGATTGGTAAAAGCAAAATCTAGAAATGTTAATCCATTTGCATAAGGAAGTGGTTCCTAAACTTTAGAGTTCATCAGACTTTTTTGGAGGGGTTGTTGAAATACAGATTTTTGGGCTTCATCCCCAGAGTTTCTGAGTTAGTAGGTCTAGATTGAGTCACAAGAATTTCCTTTTCTTTTTTTTTTTTGTTTTTGTTCTTGCTTTTTTTTTTTTTTTTAATCTTTGCCCCAGGGGTACAGGTCTGTGAATCACCAGGTTTACATCTTTCACAGCATTCACCAAAGCACAAACCCTCCCCAATGTCCATAACCCATCCACCCTATCCCTATCCTCTCACCCCTCAGTAACCCTCAGTTTGTTTTGTGAGATTAGGAGTCTCTTATGGTTTGTCTCCTTCCCCATCCCATCTTGTTCCATTATTTTTCCCTGCCTACCCTAACGACCCCCAACCCTGCCCNACCCCCCACAGCCCCCCACCCTGCCCCTCAAGTTCCTCATATCAGAGAGATCATATGATAATTGTCTTTCTCTGATTGACTTATTTCGCTCAGCATAATACCCTCCAGTTCCATCCATGTTGTTGCGAATGGCAAGATTTCGTTTCTTTTGATAGCTGCATAATATTCCATTGTATATATATACCACATCTTCTTTATCCATTCATCTGTTGATGGACATCTAGGTTCTTTCCATAGTTTGGCTATTGTGGACATTGCTGCTATAAACATTCGGGTGCACGTGCCCCTGAGGATCACTACCTTTGTATGTTTAGGGTAAATACCCAATGGTGGGATTGCTGGGTCGTAGGGTAGCTCCATTTTCAACTTTTTGAGGAATCTCCATACTGTTTTCCAGAGTGGCTGCACCAGTTTGCATTCCCACCAACAGTGTAGGAGGGTTCCCCTTTCTCCGCAACCTCGCCAACATCTGTCATTTCCTGACTTGTTGATTTTAGCCATTCTGACTGGTGTAAGGTGGTATCTCGCTGTGGTTTTAATTTGTATTTCTCTGATGCCGAGTGATGTTGAGCACTTTCTCATGTGTCTGTTGGCCATTTGGATGTCTTCTTTGGAGAAATGTCTGTTCATGTCTTCTGCCCATTTCTTGACTGGGTTATTTGTTTTATGGGTGTTGAGTTTGAGAAGCTCTTTATAGATTTTGGATAGTAGACCTTTATCTGATATGTCATTTGTAAATATCTTCTCCCATTCTGTTAGTTGTCTTTTGGTTTTGTTGACTGTTTCCTTTGCTGTGCAAAAGCTTTTAATCTTGATGAAGTCCCAATAGTTCATTTTTGCCCTTGCTTCCCTTGCCTTTGGTGAGGTTCCTAGGAAGAAGTTGCTGCGGTTGAGGTCGAAGAGGTTGCTGCCTGTGTTCTCCTCGAGGATTTTGATGGATTCCTTTCTCACATTGAGGTCTTTTATCCATTTTGAGTCTATTTTTGTGTGTGGTGTCAGGAAATGATCCAGTTTCATTTTTCTGCATGTGGCTGACCAGTTTTCCCAACACCATTTGTTAAAGAGACTGTCATTTTCCCACTGGACATTCTTTCCTGCTTTGTCGAAGATTAGTTGACCATAGAGTTGAGGGTCGATTTTTGGGCTCTCTATTCTGTTCCACTGATCTATGTGTCTGTTTTTGTGCCAGTACCATACTGTCTTGATGATGACAGCTTTGTAATAGAGATTGAAATCTAGAATTGTAAGGCCGCCAACATTGCTTTTTTTTTTCAACATTCCTTTGGCTATTCGGGGTCTTCTCTGGTTCCATAAATTTTAGGATTATTTGTTCCATTTCTTTGAAATAAATTGCTGGTATTTTGATGGGTATTGCATTAAATCTGTAGATTGCTCTAGGTAGCATAGACATTTTCACAATATTTATTCTACCCATCCATGAGCATGGAATGTTTTTCCACTTCTTTGTGTCTTCCTCAATTTCTTTCATGAGTACTTTATAGTTTTCTGAATACAGATTCTTTGCCTCTTTGGTTAGGTTTATTCCTAGGTATCTTATGGTTTTGGGTGCAATTGTAAANTTGACTTCTTCCTTGCCAATTTGGATGCCTTTTATTTCTTTTTGTTGTCTGATTGCTGAGGCTAGGACTTCTAGTACTATGTTGAATAACAGTGGAGAGCCCTGCCGTGTTCCTGACTTGAGGGAAAAAGCTCTCAATTTTTCACCATTGAGAATGATATTTGCTGTGGGTTTTTCATAGATGGCTTTGATGATATTGAGGTATGTACCCTCTATGCCTACACTATGAAGAGTTTTGATTAAGAAAGGGTGCTGTACTTTGTCAAATGCTTTTTCAGCATCTATTGAGAGGATCATATGGTTCTTGTTCTTTCTTTTATTAATGTCTTGTATCACATTGATTGATTTGCGAATGTTAAACCAACCTTGCATCCCAGGAATAAATCCCACTTGGTCGTGGTGAATAATCCTTTTTATGTGCTGCTGGATCCTATTGGCTAGTATTTTGTTGAGGATTTTTGCATCCGTATTCATCAAAGATATTGGTCTGTAATTCTCCTTCTTGATGGGGTCTTTGCCTGGTTTGGGGATCAAGGTAATGCTGGCCTCATAAAAGGAGTTTGGAAGTTTTCCTTCCAATTCTATTTTTTGGAACAGTTTCAGGAGAATAGGTATTAATTCTTCTTTAAATGTTTGGTAGAATTCCCCTGGGAAGCCGTCTGGCCCTGGGCTCTTGTTCGTTGGGAGATTTTTGATGACTGCTTCAATCTCCTTACTGGTGATGGGTCTATTCAGGTCTTCAGTTTCTTCCTGGTTCAGTTTTGGTAGTTTATATTTCTCTAAGAATGCATCCATTTCTTCCAGATTGTCAAATTTGCTGGTGTAGAGTTGCTCATAATATGTTCTTAGAATTGTTTGTATTTCTTTGGTGTTGGTTGTGATCTCTCCTCTTTCATTCATGATTTTATTAATTTGAGTCCTTTCTCTTTTCTTTTGGATAAGTCTGGCCAGGGGTTTATCAATCTTATTAATTCTTTCAAAGAACCAGCTCCTAGTTTCATTGATTTGTTCCACTGTTCTTTTGGTTTCTATTTCATTGATTTCTGCTCTGATCTTTATGATTTCTCTTCTCCTGCTGGGTGTAGCCTTTCTTTGCTGTTCTTTCTCTAGCTTTTGTAGGTGTAGAGTTAGGTTGTGTACTTGAGACCTTTCTTGTTTCTTGAGAAAGGCTTGGATTGCTATATACTTTCCTCTTAGAACTGTTTTTGCTGTGTCCCAAAGATTTTGAACAGTTTTGTTTTCATTTTCATTTGTTTCCATGAATTTTTTTAATTCTTCTTTAATTTCCTGGTTGACCCATTCATTCTTGAGTAGGGTGTTCTTCAGCCTCCATGTATTTGAGGTCTTTCCAACTTTCCTCTTGTGGTTGAGTTCTAGTTTCAGAGCATTATGGTCTGAAAATATGCAGGGAATGATCCCAATCTTTTGGTACCTGTTGAGACCTGATTTGTGACCCAGAATATGGTCTATTCTGGAGAATGTTCCATGTGCACTGGAGAAGAATGTGTATTCTGTTGTTTTGGGATGGAATGTTCTGAATATATCTGTGATGTCCAACTGGTCCAGGGTGTCATTTAAAGCCTTTATTTCCTTGTTGATCTTTTGCTCTGATGATCTGTCCATTTCAGTAAGGGGGGTGTTAACATCCCCTACTAATATTGTATTCTTGTCAATGTGTTTCTTTGATTTTGTTATTAA
>LNAC01001157.1:0-59610 GCA_002007465.1 Ailurus styani | reverse complement strand
GTAGGGAGGGAAAAATAATGAAACAAGATGGGATGGGGAAGGAGACAAACCAT
The DNA here is from genome assembly GCA_002007465.1 of Ailurus styani. NCBI lineage: Eukaryota > Metazoa > Chordata > Mammalia > Carnivora > Ailuridae > Ailurus > Ailurus styani. The sequence continues at coordinate 59,557 of LNAC01001157.1, read as the reverse complement.
AAGAGACTCCTAATCTCACAAAACAAACTGAGGGTTACTGGGGGGTGGGAGGGTAGGGATAGGGTGGATGGGTTATGGACATTGGGGAGGGTTTGTGCTTTGGTGAATGCTGTGAAAGATGTAAGCCTGATGATTCACAGACCTGTACCCCTTGGGCAAATAATAAAAATAAAATTAAAAAAAAAAAACAAAAAAAACCCCCCAAAAAAANCAGATGCTTAATAAATGAATCAAAATAGAGTATTTGAAATAGCCAAGTTGAGTCCTTCAGATATTACTTGTCTTCTTGGCATGGTAAACTCTCCATTTGGTTCCTATTTATAGATTTACCCATCATGGTAATCTTACCACAACCACTTAAGTACCCACAATTCCATCTGGTGGTGGCAGTGCTATGAGAAGCACAATGTGAGAGGCACCAAGAGGCTATTGCAGTGATCCCAATTGTTGGCAAATCCCAGCAAATAGTCCTGCTATAGTTGTTTTTTTCCAAACATCTTTGCCGACATCCTAGGGAAATCACAGTCTGGGAACAAATGGTTCTTACCAGGAATACAGCATCTTTTCCAAGACTCAAATGTCCCTACCATAGAGAAGATGAGTACCATCAATTCCAAGATGAATTGTGATTCCTCCATAACTTTCCCAAGACAGACAAATTCATTTTTTCACTCTCCTATAGCTCTTGATTCTCCTCAGCAACTTCTTTCCAGCTAGTGGGTAGATTTGAATGACAGATGTTCAAAAAAGCAATGGTGGCTCCCATTGTTCCCACATTTTCTAAAAGGAGACCTTAAGTGTAAACAAATCTCTACAGGAAGAGATTTATAGCTAGAGTGAAATCGGAGCCTTTTCCTTTCTCAAGATCATTTTTTTTAAGGAAATAAAAATTCCTTCTATGCAAGCATAGTTTGATCATAACAATTGTATTTGGCAGAATTCAAAAACTCATTTTCCACCAAAGTGAATAATATATTTGAAACAGCTTTCCCCTTCCTCTCACTCTCACTCTCAAGGAAAAGCAAAGGATAAAAAATTTTGCAGACTCTACAATATTCTTTAGTTAAAAGAAACTGGACACATGTGTAAAACAGATTTTTAGAGATGTATAAATAAATGTTATAAAAATGAAATCAAAGACTCCCCATAGCCTGTAAAAAATATTGATAAGTACTGGTGAAATATTTTTATTTCTAACTTTCAAGAGAGATTATAATTATGTTTTAATTAAGCAGCTCAACCCAGATTACCATATTTTAAGAATGAATAATTCACCTTTATTGCTTCTTCTGTTCCTTACCTCTCACTGATAACACTATGTGATTTAAAGTAATCTGGGACACTGCTTTCTAATGTAAAGGAAGGAAGGAACAACAAATGTGCTATAATAACTTAGAAGCCTATACTTGACTTTCTACTCAGCCACTTACTAGATTGAAGCAAGTTACTTAAGTTTAATTAGCCTCAGTTTCCTCATCTGTAAAGTGTCAAACATAACATGTCAACTTTAAGGGTTTTGCGGGGGTTAAATAAAATGATATAAAAGTGTTTTCATAGTACTTGTTACATGGTAAGTGTTCAAAGATTAATACTAGTCACCACTTTGTGAAACTTATGACATGCCAGGCACAATGCCAAACACTTTACTATATAATAGCTTATTTAATAAAATAGGTACTATTAAAAGTCTTATTTGACTAATGAGGACTCTGGGCTCAGAGAAATTACATATTTTACCTGAGACCATAGAACTAGTAATTAACAGCACAAGAAATATAAGCCCAGAAATATCTTCTGACTCTGGGTCCAGTACTCTTTCCTATAAATGTAAGCGACTGGGAATAGAAATGAACTGGATCCATTTCACTCTCCAGTCTAGCTACACACAAACTGCCACTTGCTTTCCCACAAACGTACTCCACAGCGTCCATATTTAAGTTTGGAATACAATCATTTCTGTCAGGGGCTGAGATTTATTGGTCTCTGCAGCCACCTTTGTTCCCTGGGGCAGAAGTTGAGATCAACAGTACCTATGGTAATAGGAGTTAATAATTATCTTTAGATATGACTTCAATAAAGCATCAAACCCCACAAGGAAACCCCGTATCCTCAGCTGTCTGCCCTTAAGTCTTAGGAATAGTCCAATGTATTCGTATATCTCCCATTTCCAACATTAGCATCTTGAATCCTTTTTCCTATCCAGTGACTCCTCTGAACACATTTCATGCTTCTTAAACATAAATGATGCTCTTCATTAGCTCATGCTAATGCCATCCTAGTACCCTATCCTTTATTTTGGGCTCTATATTTTCACTGATGCTGATATCCAGCATCTAAACTCCAGCTTGGTACTCCCATAACCATGTGCAGTTTCATATTTATATTTTTTGCAGGTATTCAAAATTGTTTAAGGGATTATTTATAGTAAAAATAATACATACTTGGGAATTTTTCAAACTACACCTATACAAAAATGGAAGTCTGCTCTCCTAATCTTATTCTACTTCTTGAAGATGAATACTATTAACAGTTTAGTATGCATCCTTCTAGACCATTCTGTATATAAAATCTATACAATTGTAAGCAAATGTGTATATTGTATATGAATATATATAACATTTTATATGTAGATATTATATATAGTTATGCATACTATACAATATATTGTTCACATATATAATTTCTTTAGTTAAATAGAATCTTAGGTTTTCAACTTTTTTTTGTAAACAGTATATCATAGACACCTGTCCATGTCAATACATATTGCTATATCTAAATCTTTTTGCTAACAGTATGATATTCTACTACATTAGTGTGCTATATTTAACCAATTTCTTTCCTACTGATGAATATTTTTAGTTTAAAAACTATTATAGTTAATACTGCAATAAATATCCTTGTATGTATCTGAGTACTTGTCATTTTTATAGAATGACTTCCTAGAAGTGGAATTGCTGACTCAAAGAATATACTCAGTCAAAATTTTGACAGACATTGTCAAATCATCCTCTCATCCACTCTAGTTGAGAATGATTTTTTTCCCAACATAGTCTCCAGCATTGGATATAATCAATGTTTTCTATTTTTTTGACACTGTGATAAGCATTAAAAAATCTTACTTCACTTATATTTCATCAAATGTTAATAAATTCAATAATATAGTTTCAATTCTACTTCTCTGTGAAGCTCTAGTAATGCTACATCTTAATTCCAGGCTAGGTCTCCTGCTGATCTTCCCACCAACTTGATTCATCATTATCACATTTAAGACAGTCACTTTGAGGATCATATACAATCTCCACCACTTTGTAGAAGGGAAACCGAGAGAAGTCAGAAGACATGCCAGACCTCAAATTGATATGTAGTGAAATTAAGGTGGGTCAGTACAGATGCTTTCTTACTACTGACTGTCCTAAGCAGATATTATGTTCTTATTCATTTTTATGACTACCATGGTATAATAAGTACTAAATAATTATTTATTAAATTAATGAAAGAAAATAAGCTCTTTTGTTCTCTAGTGGTAAGATATATTAATAGATGTCTCTATTGATTTCAATATTGAAACCAAAAACACAATACTAGGCTTTTATTTATTTCCTGTAATATGATATACAAATTTGGTAATATGATAAGCATTTTTGTGCTAATGTGGGAAAAGATAAATACATACAAAATGCTCAACACACAAGATTATTCGACCAAGTAGGTAAATATCAATCACGTAAAAATTTCATTTTTTATTTAAAAAACAAAGCCCCCAGATGTCATTCCTACCTGAGTGGGAACCAGGATCCAGTATGACAGGGAGAATAATTGGAATAGAGTGGTCTGATTAAACTATTTAAATTAAGAAATAGGGCACCTGTGTGGCTCAGTGCATTAAGCCTCTGCCTTCCGCTCATGATCTGAGTCCTGGGATCAAGCCCCGAATTGGGCTCCCTGCTCAACAGGAAGACTGCTTCCCCCTCTCTCTTGGCCTGCCTCTCTGCCTACTCATGATATCTCTCTCTCTCTCTCTCTCTGTGTCAAATAAATAAATAAATAATCATAAAAAAATAAAGTAAGAAATAGGTTCATATGGGTTTTCCCTGAAGAAAAAAAAATCAGAGGAATAAAGTGGAGGGAATTCAGCTATGAGCAAATCCAGGTCTTTGGGCTCCAGAGAATAACAAGGAATTGGGCCTGGGAACCCCCTTCTTATTTTCCTCGTATACCCCACATAACCTACTAAACACACCCATGTTCCATAATGTTCCACCATCCATACCACTTCCCTCATTCTAAGGAAACATAAATTGTACTCATTTTTATTGCTGTTTAACATTGTTAGAAACTCAGTGGTTTAAAACAACACTCATGTGTTACTTCAGAGTCCTTTAGGTTAGAAGTCCAGGTATGGCATAGCTGGGTTTCTTACTCGGAGTTTCACTAAACTGAAATCAAATTATTGGCCAGGGCTTTGTTCTTATCTGGATCTTAAGAGTCTTCACCCAAGCTCATTCACACTGTAGACAGAATTCAGTTCCTTGTAATTGTAGGATTGTTGCTAGCTGTTGGCCAATGATCACTCTTATCTCCTAAAGGCTGCCTCCAAATTATAGCAATATGTCACATTTCCATATGGCAATAAATCATATGGCCATACCACAATATGGAATCTTGTTTCTTCAAAGTCAACAGGGACATCTCTCTTAGCCTATTATGGCAGTCACCTTTGTCCTATCATGTAACCTAAACAAGGGAGTGACTGCCCAATCATATTCACAATTCCCAACCACAATCAAGGGGATTATACAAAGCATGAACTCCAGGCTGTGGGAATCTTGAGGATCATCTTAGAATTTTTCCTGCCACACAAATGTAGCGGATAGAAGCTCAAAGTGACGCTTCTTAAATATACATGATAAATATGCTCCATCTAATTAGCAGTCCAGGAAATAGGAATCATAACAGTAGAATCATAAGTTGGAAAAGTTTTTAAGATGGAAGGAATATGGTTAGAAAAGCTTGAATACATTTTCTGGTTTGAAGATAATCATCTGTGTGTTGAAAATTCAGATTTTTCAAAATGTCATAATTTTTCTACTACATCAACATAAATATCGGCATTTAATTACTTAAAAATAGTTAAGTATATAAAATATCAGAATAATTTAAAAACCAATATTGCAATTATGAAAATTTTTTATATCTATTGATAATTATAATTCAAACTCTAGTTTATAAAGTTTTTTTTTAATTATTTGCCCCAGGGGTACAGGTCTGTGAATCATCAGGCTTAAACCTTTCACAGCACTCACCATAGCACAAACCCTCCCCAATGTCCATAACCCATCCGCCCTATCCCAACACTCCTAACCCCCAGTAACCCTCAGTTTGTTTTGTGAGATTAAGAGTTTCTTATAGTTTGTCTCCTTCCCGATCCCATCTTGTTCCATTATTTTTCCCTCCCTACCCCCCACGACATCCTGCCCTGCCCCTCAAGTTCCTCATATCAGAGAGATCATATGATAATTTTCTTTCTCTGATTGACTTATTTCGCTTACCATAACACCCTCTAGATCCATCCATGTCAGCGCAAATGGAAAGATTTAATTTATTTTGATGGCTACATAGTATTCCATTATATATATATACATACATATGTATATGTATATGTATGTGTATATATATATATATATACATATATGTGTGTATATATATATATGTGTGTGTGTATATATATATATCTATATGTACACACACACCACATTTTCTTTACCCATTCATCTGTTGATGGACATCTAGGTTCTTTCCATAGTTTGGCTATTGTGGACATTGCTGCTACAAGCATTCAGATGCATGTGCCCCTGAGGATCACTACCTTTGTATCTTTAGGGTAAAAAGCCAGTAGGATTGCTGGGTTGTAGGGTAGTTCTATTTTCAACTTTTGAGGAAGTTCCATACTGTTTTCCAGAGTGGCTGCACCAGCTTGCATTCCCACCAACAGTGTAGGAGGGTTCCCCTTTCTCTGCATCCTCGCCAACATATGACATTTCCTGAATTGTTGATTTTAGCCATTCTGACTGGTGTGAGGTGGTTTTGATTTGTATTTCCCTGATACCCAGTGATGTTGAACAATTTCTCATGTGTCTGTTGGCCATTTCAATGTCTTCTTTGGAGAAATGTACTTCATGTTTTCTGCCCATTTCTTGACTGGGTTATTTGTTTATGGGTGCTGAGTTTGAGTTTTTATAGATTTTGGATACAAGCCCTTTATCTGATATGTCATTAGCAAATATCTTCTCCCATTCTGTCAGTTTTCTTTTGGTTAGTTGATGGTTTCATTTGCTGTGCAAAAGCTTTAGGTCTTGATGAAGTCCCAATAGTTCATTTTTGCCCTTGTTTCCCTTGCCTTTGGTGAAGTTCCTAGGAAGAAGTTGCTGCGGTTGAGGTCAAAGAGGTTGCTCCCTGTGTTCTCCTCAAGGATTTTGATGGATTCCTTTCCCACATTGAGGTCTTTTATCCATTTTGAGTCTATTTTTGTGTGTGGTGTAAGGAAATGATAAAGTTTCATTTTTCTGCATCTGGCTGACCAGTCTTCCCAACACCATTTGTTGAAGAGACTGTCTTTTTCCCACTGGACATTCTTTCCTGCTTTGTCGAAGATTAGTTGACCATAGAGCTGAGGGTCCATTTTTGGGTTCTCTATTCTGTTCCACTGGTCTATGTGTCTGTTTTTGTGACAGTACCATACTGTCTTGATGATGACAGCTTTGTAATAGAGCTTGAAATCTGGAATTGTGATGCTGCCAACTTTTTTTTTTTTTCAACATTCCTTTGGCTATTCGGGGTCTTTTCTGGTTCCATATAAATTTTAGGATTATTTGTTCCATTTCTTTGAAGTAAATTGCTGGTATTTTGATGGGGATTGCATTAAATGTGTAGATTGCTCTAGGTAGCATAGACATTTTCACAATATTTATTCTACCCATCCATGAGCATGGAATGTTTTTCCACTTCTTTGTGTCTTCCTCAATTTCTTTCATGAGTACTTTATAGTTTTCTGAATACAGATTCTTTGCCTCTTTGGTTAGGTTTATTCCTAGGTATCTTATGGTTTTGGGTGCAATTGTAAATGGGATTGACTCTTTAATTTCTCTTTCTTCTGTTTTGTTGTTGGTATATAGAAATGCAACTGATTTCTGTGCATTGATTTTATATCCTGACACTTGACTGAATTCCTGTATGAGTGCTAGCAGTTTTGGAGTGGAGTCCTTTGGGTTTTCCACATAAAGTATCATATCATCTGCAAAGAGTGAGAGTTTGACCTCTTCCTTGCCGATTTGGATGCCTTTTATTTCTTTTTGTTGTCTGATTGCTGAGGCTAGGACTTCTAGTACTATGTTGAATAGCAGTGGTGATAGTGGACAGCCTTGCCGTGTTCCTGACTTTAGGGGAAAAGCTCTCAGTTTTTCTCCATTGAGAATGATATTCGCTGTGGGTTTTTCGTAGATGGCTTTGATGATATTGAGGTATGTACCCTCTATGCCTACACTATGAAGAGTTTTGATTAAGAAAGGGTGCTGTACTTTGTCAAATGCTTTTTCAGCATCTATTGAGAGGATCATATGGTTCTTGTTCTTTCTTTTATTAATGTCTTGTATCACATTGATTGATTTGCGAATGTTAAACCAACCTTGCATCCCAGGAATAAATCCCACTTGGTCGTGGTGAATAATCCTTTTTATGTGCTGCTGGATCCTATTGGCTAGTATTTTGTTGAGGATTTTTGCATCCGTATTCATCAAAGATATTGGTCTGTAATTCTCCTTCTTGATGGGGTCTTTGCCTGGTTTGGGGATCAAGGTAATGCTGGCCTCATAAAAGGAGTTTGGAAGTTTTCCTTCCAATTCTATTTTTTGGAACAGTTTCAGGAGAATAGGTATTAATTCTTCTTTAAATGTTTGGTAGAATTCCCCTGGGAAGCCGTCTGGCCCTGGGCTCTTGTTCGTTGGGAGATTTTTGATGACTGCTTCAATCTCCTTACTGGTGATGGGTCTATTCAGGTCTTCAGTTTCTTCCTGGTTCAGTTTTGGTAGTTTATATTTCTCTAAGAATGCATCCATTTCTTCCAGATTGTCAAATTTGCTGGTGTAGAGTTGCTCATAATATGTTCTTAGAATTGTTTGTATTTCTTTGGTGTTGGTTGTGATCTCTCCTCTTTCATTCATGATTTTATTAATTTGAGTCCTTTCTCTTTTCTTTTGGATAAGTCTGGCCAGGGGTTTATCAATCTTATTAATTCTTTCAAAGAACCAGCTCCTAGTTTCATTGATTTGTTCCACTGTTCTTTTGGTTTCTATTTCATTGATTTCTGCTCTGATCTTTATGATTTCTCTTCTCCTGCTGGGTGTAGCCTTTCTTTGCTGTTCTTTCTCTAGCTTTTGTAGGTGTAGAGTTAGGTTGTGTACTTGAGACCTTTCTTGTTTCTTGAGAAAGGCTTGTATTGCTATATACTTTCCTCTTAGGACTGCTTTTGCTGTGTCCCAAAGATTTTGAACAGTTGTGTTTTCATTTTCATTTGTTTCCATGAATTTTTTTAATTCTTCTTTAATTTCCTGGTTGACCCATTCATTCTTGAGTAGGGTGTTCTTCAGCCTCCATGTATTTGAGGTCTTTCCAACTTTCCTCTTGTGGTTGAGTTCTAGTTTCAGAGCATTATGGTCTGAAAATATGCAGGGAATGATCCCAATCTTTTGGTACCTGTTGAGACCTGATTTGTGACCCAGAATATGGTCTATTCTGGAGAATGTTCCATGTGCACTGGAGAAGAATGTGTATTCTGTTGTTTTGGGATGGAATGTTCTGAATATATCTGTGATGTCCAACTGGTCCAGGGTGTCATTTAAAGCCTTTATTTCCTTGTTGATCTTTTGCTTTGATGATCTGTCCATTTCAGTAAGGGGGGTGTTCAAGTCCCCTACTAATATTGTATTCTTGTCAATGTGTTTCTTTGATTTTGTTATTAATTGGTTTATATAATTGGCTGCTCCCATGTTAGGGGCATAGATATTTATGATTGTTAGATCTTCTTGTTGGACAGATCCTTTTAGTATGATATAGTGTCCTTCTTCATCTCTTATGATATTCTTTGCCTTAAAGTCTAGTTTATCTGATATAAGGATTGCCACTCCAGCTTTCTTTTGCTGTCCATTGGCATGGTAAATTGTTTTCCATCCCCTCACTTTAAATCTGGAGGTGTCTTTGCGTGTAAGATGAGTTTCTTGTAGACAGCATATCGATGGGTCTTGTTTTTTTATCCATTCTGATACCCTGTGTCTTTTAGTTGGGGCATTTAGTCCATTTACATTCAGAGTAACTATTGAGAGATATACATTTAGAGCCATTGTATTGCCTGTAAGGTGACTGTTACTGTATATTGTGTTTCTTCCTTTCTGGTCTATGTTTCTTTAAGGTTTTCTTTGCTTAGAGGACCCCTTTCAATATTTCCTGTAGGGCTGGCTTGGTGTTTGCAAATTCCTTGAGTTTTTGTTTGTCCTGGAAGATTTTTATCTCTCCTTCTATTTTCAGTGAGAGCCTAGCTGGATATAGTATTCTTGGCTGCAGATTTTTCTCATTTAGTGCTCTGAATACATCATGCCAGCTCTTTCTGGCCTGCCAGGTCTCTGTGGATAGGTCTGCTGACAATCTAATATTTCTACCATTGTATGTTATAGACCTCTTGTCCCGAGCTGCTTTCAGGATTTTCTCTTTGTCACTAAGACTTGTAAGTTTTACTATTAGATGACGGGGTGTGGACCTATTTTTATTAATTTTGGGGGGGCTTCTCTGTGCCTCCTGGATTTTGATGCTTGTTCCCTTTGCCAGATTAGGGAAATTCTGTATTAAGATCTGCTCCAATATACCTTCTGGCCCTCTCTCAATCTCGTCCTCTTCTGGGATCCCAATTATTCTAATATTGTTTCGTCTTATGGCATCACTTATCTCTCGAATTCTCTCCTCATGGTCCAGTAGTTGTTTGTCTCTCTTTTCATCCTCTTCTTTTTTCTCTGACATTTTGTCTTCTAAATCACTATTTCTGTCTTCTGCTTCATTTATCCTTGCAATAATAGCCTCCATTTTCAATTGCACCTCATTAATAGCTTTTTTTTATTTCAGTTTATTTAGATTTTAGTTCTTTTATTACTCCANTTCATTTATCCTTGCAATAATAGCCTCCATTTTCAATTGCACCTCATTAATAGCTTTTTTTTTATTTCAGTTTATTTAGATTTTAGTTCTTTTATTACTCCAGAAGGTTTTTTTATTTCTTTAGAGACAGCTTCTCTATTATCTTCCATGGTTTTTTCCAGCCCAGCCAGCACCTTAAGAATAGTCATTCTGGACTCTATTTCTGTCATATTACTAATGTCCGCATTGATTAGGTCGCTAGCCATCATTACTGTCTCTTGTTCTTTTTTGTGTGTGTTGATTTTTTCCGCCTTGTCATTTTATGAAGATAAGAATAGATGGATGAGAGAATGAAACACTAAAGGGTAGCAATGACCCCAGAGAAATATATACTAACCTACTCAGAAGAGATGTGGAACTGGGGAGAAATGAAAGTGGGAAAAACCCAAAAAAAACCCAAAAAACAAAAAAACAAAATCATACAAAAACAAAACAAAACAAAAATAAATAAAACAAAATCCTATATCTATATTATCTATTTCTGTTTCTATATCTATGTCTGTCTATAACTCTATCTCTATCTCTATCTCTATCTCTATCTATTTATATCTATTAGACTGGTGAATTGAATAGACCCTACAAGTATACAAAAAATAAGGTAAAATACAATGAAGGGATAAAATATGATTATACCAATGAAAATTTAAAAAAGATTAAAAAGTGTTGATAAGATATAAGAGTTAAGAACATTAAACCATGAAAAGGTAAATAATTTAAAAGAAAAATGTAGGGAAAAAATTCAAAGAAAAAAAATTCAATGAATTTGACTTTGAACGACTAAAGAATCATGGGGAAATAGCCATGAATTCTTTGTGTTGCTTTCCCCCAGCTCCAGAGTTCCACAATTCTCAGCAATCTTGAACTTGACTTTGACTGGATGTTTTTTGTTTTTTTTCCCCCTGGTCTTCTGGGGTAAGGGCCTGTTGCTGTGATTCTCAAGTGTCTCTGCCAGAGATGGATTCCCACTGCCCTCATCAGGGGCCAGGCTAAGTAATCAGCTCAGGTTCAGTCTCGGGAGCTTTTGTTCCATGAATGCTTTCCGTACCTCACTGGAGAATGGGACTGAAAATGTCAGCTCCCAGTCTCTGACCTGGAGGAGCTGAGAACTTGAGGCCTCAGTCCTCAGTGAGCCTCAGAGAAAAGCATTCCCTCCTGTCTCCTGTTCTCTGGCCACTCTCCAAACTCACCCGGCCTGTGACCGAGTGTTTCTCTCTCTGGTGCGGCCCCATTTAGAATCTCCGAACCGGGCAGATTCCTGAAGCCACTTCCACGCCTCTCCTCCTGGAGGAGGAAGGAGGGGTTCTCTCCTGGTCTGCCGCCCGTGGGGTCCCTGCTCACAGAGCAGTGGCCTGGCTGGGCTTCAGATCAAAGCCCAAGGTATCACCAAGATAAGAGACACCTTCAGCTCAGCTCTGTCTCTCCCGTAGGCTTCTCTCTGATACCTGGGAGCTCGGTCGCGCTCAGACACCACTGGTCTTTCTGTGTCCCCGTGGGTCCTGAGACCACACTATCCCTGCAGGGGCTTCACTCCCGGTTGGTCTCTGGGGCAATGTCCCTCAGTGGAGCCGACTTCTAACAGTTCCAAGTCTGTTCTCCACTGCTCGCTCCCTTGCCGGGAGCCAGCCCCTCCCCCTGGGGTCTATTTCCTGTCGCCGTAGATTCACTTCTCAGAACGTCCTACCTTCCAGAAAGTGGTCAATTTTCTGTTCCTAGAATTGCTGCTCTTCTTCTCTTCGATCTCAGGTAGAATTTGTAGGTGTTCAGAATAGTTTGATAGCTATCTGGGTGAATTCCTGGGACCTGATGATAATTGGTGTCCGACTCCTCTGCCATCTTGCCGCTCCTTAAGAACCTCCATTTTTTATTGCACCTCATTAATAGCTTTTTTTGATTTCAGCTTGGTTAGATTTTAGTTTTTTTATTTCTCCAGAAAGGGTTTTTATTTCTCTACAGATGGATTCTCTATTTCTATTTCTATTTCTCTCTTTCTCTAATGCTTTTTTCAAGCCCATCCAGCACCTTGATAATTGTCATTCTGAACTCTATTTCTGTCATATTACTAATGTCTGCATTGATTAGGTCACCAGTTATCGTTACTGCCTCTTTTTCTTTTTTTTTTTTTTGTGGTGATTTTTTTCGCCTTGTCATTTTATGCAGATAAGAATACATGGATGAGAGAACCAAATACTAAAGGGTAGCAATGACCCCAGGAAAATATACACTAACCTAATCAGAGGAGACCTGAAACTGAGGCCAGAAGAAAAAAGGAAAAAGACCAAACGAAACCAAAACTAAACAAAACAACAAAAAAAGTAAACAAAATGCTATATCTATATCTATATTATCTATTTCTGTTTCTATATCTACCTCTGTCTCTGAGTCTATCTCTGTCTTTATCTCTATCTATTAGACTAGTGAATTGAACAGACCCTACATGTATACAGAAAATAACATTAAATACAATAAAGGGATAAATATGACTTTAACAATGAAAATTTAAAAAGATTAAAGAGTGTTGATAAGGTATAATAGTTAAAAACCATTAAAATAGGAAAGAGGGAAAAATTTAAAAGAAAAGAGTAAGAAAAAAATAAAATTCAAAGAATTTAACTTTGAATGACTAAAGGATCATGGGGAAAAAGCCATGAATTCTCTGTGTTGCTTTCCCCTAGCTCTGGAGTTCCACAATTCTCAGTGATCTGTGAACATGGTCTTGGCTGGATGTTCTTGCTGATCTTCTGGGGGTGAGGCCTGTTGCTGTGATTTTCAAGTGTCTTTGCTGGAGGTGGAATTACACCAACCTCACCAGGGGCCAGGCTAAGTAATCAGCTCGGGTTCCCTCTCAGGAGCTTTTGTTCCCTGAATACTTTCTGTACAGCTTTGGAAGATGGGAATGAAAATGGCAGCCTCCTAATCTCTGGCCCAGAGGAGCTGAGAGCTCAGGACCTCACTCCTCAGTGCATCATCAGAAAAAAGCAGTCAGTTCCTCTGGTCTCCCTGGTCTCTGGCCGCACTCTGAGCTCACCCAGCTTGTGACCAAGCATTTCTATCTCTGAAGCATGGCCCTGTTTGGAGTTTCCAAACCCATCAGATTCCTGCAACATGCTCCCATGCCACTCCTTCTGGAGGAGGAAGCAGGGGGACTCTCCAGATCTGCCACCCATGGGGCCCCTGCTCGAAGTGCAGTGGCCCAACTGTGCTTTGGATCATGGCCCAAGGTAACACCAAGCTGAAAGACACCGTCTCAGCTTGGCCCTGTCTCTCCGATTGGCTTCTCTCTGATATCTGGGAGCTCTGTCATTCTCAGACACCCCTGGTCTTTTTGTGTCCCCATGGGTCCTGAGGGCTTCACGCCCTGCTTAGACTATGAAGTGCCATCCCTCATTGGAACAGACTTCTAAAAGTTCTGATTTTGTGCTCTGTTGCTCTCTCACTTGCTGGGATTCGGCCCCTCCCCCTAGGGTCTATCTTCCCGTCGTTTCAGATTCATTTCTCTGCACGTCCTTCTTTCTAGAAAGTGGTCAATTTTCTGTGTGTAGAATTACTGCTCTTCTTCTCTTTGATCTCCTGTTGAATTTGTAGGTGTTCAGAGTGGTTTGATAACTATCTGGGTGAATTTCTGGGACCTGATGATAATTGGTCTCCTAATCCTCTGCCATGTTGCTCCTCCTCTTGTTTTTACTTTTTTTAATTATTTTTAAGTAACAGCATTATCAAGATCTAATTCACATCGAAAAATTATTCTTTTAAAGTGTACAATTCAAAGTTTTGTTTAGTGAATTCACAGTTGCATAATAGTTACCATAATTTTAAAACACTGTCATTACCACCCAAGAAACCCTGGGTGGTTTCCATATCTCCACACTCTCTCTTCCCTTGCCAGTCCTAAGCAACAACTAATCTACTTTCTGTCACTATATATTTGCCTATCTCAGGCATTTTATATAAGTTGGGTTATATAACATGTGGTCTTCTGTGGCTGGATTCTGTTACATAGAAACAGGATTTCAAGATTCAACCATGTTACAGCATAATCGGTACCTCATTCCTTTTTCTGGCTGAATAGCATTCCATTGTATGGGTATACTACAATTTGTTTATTCATCAGTTGATTTATTTATTTGATTTTGTATTATTTCCACTGTTGGGCTATCAAGAATAATGCTGCTATGAATATTCATATACAGGTTTTTATCTGAACATATGTTTTTATTTTTCTTAGATATATACCTAGAAATGCAACTGCTAGATTAAACAGTAACTCTATATTTAACTTTTTGAAGCACTATCAGATAGTTTTTTTAAAAACTACACTAATTTACATTCCTACTAGCAGTGTTTGAGGTATTTGACAGCATTTATCACTATCTGACTATTTTGCTATATTTATCCTGATGAGTGTGAAATGGTTTCCCATTTGGATTTGCATTTCCTTGATGACTAATGGTGGTGATCATCTTTCCATGAGCCCATTGACCATTTTTATATCCTCCCTGGATAAAAATCTATTCATATCCTTTGACTATTTTTTGTAATTGGGTTATTTGTCTTTTTATAATTGAATTGTAAGAGGTCTCTGTATATTTTAGATATACATTCCTGATCAAATATATGATTAGCAAATATTTTCTCCTGTTCTGTGGCTTATGTAGACCCAAACCTAAGTGCCAGATTTTCCTGCCTCTTACCATCATGAACTCTATGGTCTCAGCCATAGCTCACTTCCTGGTCTTCTATTAAGAATCCATAAATTCTAACTGAAATTTCTTCTCTACTTCCCAAACTCTAACTAAACTTTCAAAACAATGAAACCTTTTCCAGATGACCTCAAGAAGATAACCCAATTATTTTTCATGTATGTAGACCCAAACCTAAGTGCCAGATTTTCCTGCCTCTTACCATCATGAACTCTATGGTCTCAGCCATGGCTCACTTCCTGGTCTTCTATTAAGAATCCATAAATTCTAACTGAAATTTCTTCTCTACTTCCCAAACTCTAACTAAACTTTCAAAACAATGAAACCTTTTCCAGATGACCTCAAGAAGATAACCCAATTATTTTTCATGTATGTAGACCCAAACCTAAGTGCCAGATTTTCCTGCCTCTTACCATCATGAACTCTATGGTCTCAGCCATGGCTCACTTCCTGGTCTTCTATTAAGAATCCATAAATTCTAACTGAAATTTCTTCTCTACTTCCCAAACTCTAACTAAACTTTCAAAACAATGAAACCTTTTCCAGATGACCTCAAGAAGATAACCCAATTATTTTTCATGTATGTATCTCCTGTATATCTAACCTGGTCTTTATATGTAGTTGACACAAATAAAACTTACCTAATATGGAATAACTTGCATGCTATTGACTCTGGGGGCAAAAAAGTTCAGAGAAAGATCACATAAATGTGGCTTATGGAAGTCAGAGAAAATATGTAACACTTGAGCTAGAATCCTATATAAATTAGAGGTTACCTCTTTTTAAACACATTTACACCTTCTAATGGTGAGCAGTGCTCACCCTCCTGCCAACTCCATTCAGAGTTTAAGTGTATTTTCTGAAGTACAGCCTTAAGGAGAATAAATATATAGTCTCTGTTTATATAAAATCTTATTAAATTACTTACAGCCAATGTTTTTACTCCAGCAGTTTTACTCACTGCTCCAATTCTCACTCATTCTTTTAAAAGAACCTACTAGAATGTTCCTTACTCTGATCCTACAACATTTACTTACCCTAGGAATGTTGAATTATGCTTAGATTTATATAGGAATTGAAAATAAACATCTAACTAAAACTTGTCCATTTATAAATGGGAGAGAGTATAGCATGATCATTCTTGGAGTGTTATCAGATTTGTCAGACTTTCCAGAATCTTATCTTTTCCAATTTCCTTTTTTTGAAATAACTGTTGTTCATTAAGACTTATACAAAACTGTAATTCTGCATTTACATCTTCAAAATCTTTCAGGATCCTGACATGTAATTTTTACAACTCAGAAGAAATACACTAATTTATGGCATCTAATTTCTCTCCCACATCTAATCATGCTTGAACTTCAAATACCCTCTTACCATGTCTGGTCTACTCCTTCCAGTTTAATGTTCATTTCTTCAGAGTCAAAAATGGAAAAAAGAGATTTGCCATTAATAAAAAGAGCAGTTAACTTTTTAGGCTTCTTTTGGAAAGATAGTGGAGTAGGAGGACTCTAAACTCACCTCGCCCCATGGATCCAACCAGATAACATTCACATCTCTGTAAATAACCCAGAAAATTACCGAAAGACTGGTGGAACGACCTCCACAACTAAACGTAGAGAAGAGCCACATTGAAGAGGATCAGGAGCTATAGGTCTGGCCATTGAAGGGAAGGAGTTGCAGGCTGAGAGAATGGTGAGAAACAGACTCTTATACCAGGGAGTCTGCAGGGGGAAGAGAAATCTCCATAGCATTCAGCTTTGAAAGTCAGAGGGAACAAATTTTATGAGTTCTTATAGCCAACAGGATTTAAAGCCTGGAACTTTAAAAATCAGTAGTCTCAGCTCTGAAAGAGCCTGGAGGGCAATAAGAAGTGAAGTCTCTGCCCTTAAAGAGATAGTACAAAAAAGAGCCCATGAAGATGCGGCTTTTAAGAAACAGCTTAAAAACTGCAGTTTGAAAAATGCCTGGGGCATACAGGAGGGAGAGTTAGTTACTAATCTCAGAGTTCACTGAAGAACTTCTCCATAAGCAAAGGCATTAACACATGCATTTCTCTACTCTGCACCCAGCAAAATCACAGAACCACCTGTGTGAACCAGCAAGGCACAGTTATTCTTTACCTCACTTTCTTACACTGTGCCCGACCCCACCCACCTGGACCTGTCTCAGTCCCAGCACTGCAGGTCACCTCTCCCAGAAGACAGACACAAATCTTGCCAATACTGAATCTCCTGACTTCCTTCAGAGGACATGCACACTTTGTTTAAACTGCAACCCCTCACCACAGAAGCTTAACAAAGCAGCCCTGGATGGCCACAGTCTCCTCAGTGTCTGTGAGTCCCCTTAGTAGCTGTATTATCCACAGACACAGCTTGCAAGCATCACACCCACACTGATGAGTGGTTTACAGAGAAGCCAGCCAGCTTAGTCTCAGCAACAGCAGCATGTCCCCTGTGGAAGAGGACCAACACAAACTAGTTAAAAGTTTGCACCTGACCCACTATTTTCAAGAGCAAGAGACATAGAAGATTTTTCTTAAAAAAGAAAAAACACGGAGTTAAACAAAATGAGGTGAGAGAGGAATATGTCCCAAATGAATGAACAGGATGAAATCAAAGCAAGAGACCTAAATGAAACCGAGATAGGTAATATGCCTGCTAGAGAATTTGAAGAAATGATCATAAAGATACTCACTGAGCCTTAGAAAAGAATGGAAGGCATCACTGAAACCCTTAACAAAGAGATAAAAAAGAAACAATCAAAGATGAAGTACACGATACTGGAAATTAAAAAAAAAAAGTGGAGGGAATAAATACCAGGTCACAGAAAGCAGAAGAACAAATTAACGATCTGGAAGACAGAATAATGGAAAGTAATCAAGCCAAACAAGTGAGAGAAAAGAATTATGCAAAATGAGAATAGACTTAGGGAACTCAGTGACTTTTCAAGGGAAATAAATGATGCATTATAGGGAGAGAAAATTTATTTGAACACACAAACAGATATCTAGTGCAGGAGGCACAGAGCTACTCCAACAAAATCAACCTAAGAAGGTTCACACCAAGACACAAAGTAAGTAAAATTGCAAAAAGTAGTGATAAAAATAAAATTTAAAAACAGCAAAAGAAAAGAAAACAGTTACATTAAAGAGAAACCTCCATGTTAATAACAAACATAAAGGAACCAATCAGCAGTAATACAATAATAGTGGGGACTTTAACACTCCACTTACAGCAACAAAGAGAGAATGAACAAAGAATTGGTGGCTTTGTAGAGCACAGCGAACAAGATGGATTTCAAAGATATAGTCAGGGTGCCTGGCTGGCTCAGTGTCTGCCTTTGGCTCAGGTCATGACTCCACAGTCCTGGGATTGAGTCCCAAATTGAGCTCCCTGATAGTGGGATGTCTGCTTCTCCCTCTCCCTCTGGTCTTCTCTCCCACTCATGCCCTTTCTTATTTGCTCATTCTCTTTCAAATAAATATATATTTTAAAAAATAAAAATAAAAGATATATTTAGGACATTCCTTCCTAAAACAGCAGAATACACATTATTTTCAAGTGCATATGGAACATTCTCCAGAATAGAACACAGATTAGGAAACAAAACAAGCCTCAACAAATTAAAAAAAAAAATTGAAATCATACCATGCATCTTTTCTGAATATGCTGCTATGAAACTAGAAATCAACCACAAGAAAAAAATTGGAAAAAGCACAAATACATAGAGGTTAAATAACATGCTATTAAACAATGAATGGGTCAACCAAGAAATCAAAGAAGAGATCAAAAATTTCATGGAAACAAATGCAAATGAAAACGAAATTGTCCAAAATCTTTGAGATGGAACAAAACTGTTTCTAAGAGGTAAGTTTATAACAATACAGGCTTACCTCAAGAAGCAAGAAAAATCTCAAATGAACAACATAACCTTACACATAAAGGAGCTAGAAAAAGGACAACAAACAAAACTCCAAACCAGTAGAAGAAAGGAAACTGTAATAAAGCAGAAAAAAAAATGATATAGAAACCAAAAAACAAACAGAACAGATCAATGAAACCAGGAGCAGATGTTTGAAAACATCAACAAAGTTGATAAACTTTTATTCAGCCTCATTTAAAAAAAGAGAGAGAGAGAGAAAGAGGACTCAAATAAAAAAAATCACAAATGGGAGAGAAGAAATAATAAGCAACATGGTAGAGATACAAATGATTATAAGAGAATATTATGAAAAATATACACCAACAAACTGAACAACATAGAAGAAATGGACAAATTCCTAGAAACATATAACCTCCTAAAACTGAATAAGGAACAAATATAGTATTTGAATAGACCAGTAACCAGGGATGAAATTGAATCAGTAATCAAAAAACTTCCAAAAAACAAAAGTCCAGGACTAGACAGCTTCACAGGCAAATTCTACCAAGCATTTAAAGAAGAGTTAATACCTATTTTTCTCAAAGTATTCCAAAAAACGGAAGAGTAAGGAAAATTTCCAAGTTCCTTCTGAGGCCAGCATTACCCTAATACCCAAACCAGATAAAGAAACCACAAAAAAGGAACTACAGGCTGATATCTCTGATGAACAAAGGTGCAAAAATCCTCAACAAAATACTAGCAAACAGGATCTGACAATACATTAAGAAAAAAATCATTCACCATGTTCGAGCAGGATTTATTTCTAGGATGAAAGAGTGGTTCAATATTTATGAATAAATCAACCTGATACATCATACAAATGAAAGAAAGAATTAAAAAAAAGGATCATTTCAATAGCTGCAGAAAACATATTTCACAAAGTACAACATCCATTCATAATAAAAACCTTCAACATATAGATGAGACATATAGAGGGGACATACCTCAACATAATAAAGGCCTTATATGAAAAACCCATAGCTAACATCATGCTCAAAGGGAAAAAAAAATGAGAGCTTTTCTTATAAGGTCAGGAACAAGACAAGATGTCCACTCTCTCCACTTTTATTCAACATAGTACTGGATGTCTTAGACACAGCAATCAGACAAGAAAAAGAAATAAAAGCTATTCAAATTGGCAGGGAGAAATAAATCTTTCCCTATTTGCATATGACATAATACTATATATAGAAAACGTGAAAGACCACCAAAAAACTACCAGAACTGATAAATGAATTCAGTAAAGTCGGAGGATACAAAATCAATGTACAGAACTCTGCTGCATTTCTATATGTTAATAATGAAGCAGCAGGAGAAATTAAGAAAACAATTCCATCTATAATTGCACTCAAAATAATAAATACATAGGAATAAAGTTAATCAAAGAGGAGAAAGACCTGTATTCTGAAAACTATAAAACATTGGTGAAAGAAATTAAAGATGATACAAAGAAATGGAAAAACATACTAAGCTCATGGATTGGAAGAACAAATATTAAAATTAAATAAGTATAAAATTTTAATATAATTTTTTAATTTTAAAATAAATTTTTAATTTAAAAAAATTAAAATTTTTATACTACTCATAGAAATCTATAGATTTTTTAAAGATTTTATTTATTTATTTGACAGAGAGAGAGAGATCACAAATAGGCAGAGAGGCAGGCAGAGGGAGAGGGGGAAGCAGGCTCTGCGCTGAGCAGAGACCCCGATGTGGGGCTCAATCCCACGACCCTGAGATCATGACCTGAGCCTAAGGCAGAGGCTTAACCAACTGAGCCACCCAGGCACCCCAGAAATCTATAGATTTAATGCAATCTCTATCAAAATACCAATAGCAATTTGTCACAGAATTAGAACAAACTGTCCTAAAGTTTGTATGGAACCACAGAAGACTTCTTGAAAAAGAAAAACAAAACTGGAGGGATAACAATTCCAGACTTCAAGTTTTATTAAAAAGCTGTATTAATTTAAAAAGTACGGTACTGGGACAAAAATAGACACATAGACCAAGAGCACAGACTACAAAGCCCAGAAATAAACCCACAATTATATGGTCAACTGATCTTCAACAAAATAGGAAACAATACACAATGGGAAAAAGTCTCTTCAACAAATGGCGCTGGGAAAACTAGACAGCTACATGCAAAATAATAAAATTGTACCACTTTCTTACACTATACACAAAAATAACCTCAAAGTGGATTAAGGACCTAAATATGAGACCTAAAACCATAAAATCTTAGAAGAGAGCACAAGCAGTAATATCTATGACACCCACCATACCAATGTCTTTCTAGATGTGTCTCTTAAGGCAAGGAAAACAAAAGAAAAATAAACTATTGGGGCTATGTCAAAATTAAAATCTTCTGCACATCAAAGGAAAAAATCAACAAAATTAAAAGACAGTATACTGTATTTGCAAATGACATTGATGTAGTGTTAATATCCAAAATATATAAAGAACTTATACAACCTAGCACACAAAAAGCAAATAGTCCAACTAAAAATGAGCAGAAGAATTTTTTTTTTCCAAAGAAGATATACAGATGGCCAACAGATACATGAAAAGATGCTCAAGATCATTCATCATCAGGGAAATACAAATTAAAACCACAATGAGAAATGGCTAAAATAAAAAACTCAAGAAACAACAAGTGTTGGCAAGGATGTGGAGAAAAATGAATTCTCAGGCACTGTTGGTAGGAATGGAAACTGGTATAGCCACTGTGGAAAATAGTATGGAGTTTCCTCACAAAGTTAAAAATATAACCACTCGGGCCCCTGGGTGGCTCAGTGGGTTAAAGCCTCTGCTTTCGGCTCAGGTCATGATCTCAGGGTCCTGGGATCAAGGCCCGCGTCGGGCTCTCTGCTCAGCAGGGAGCCTGCTTCCTCCTCTCTCTGTCTGCCTCTCTGCTTACTTGTGATCTGATCTCTCTCTGAGTCAAATAAATAAATAAAATCTTTAAAAAATATATATATAACCACTCTACCATCCAGTAGTCTTCCTCCTGGATATTTACCTCCAAAAGACAAAAACACTAATTCAATTGGATACATGCACCTCTATGATAACTGCACTTTTTAATTTATATTTTATTTATATTTATAAATAATTTATAATATTTATTTTTTATTTTATTTGTAATAGCCAAATTATGGAAGCAGCTCAAGTGTTCATCAGCAGAATAGATAGAGAAATGGCATATATACACAATGTAATATTATTCAGACATAAAAAAAATGAAATCTTGCCATTTGCAACAATATAGATGGAGCTAGAGAGTATAATGCTAAGTGAGATAAGTCAGTCCCAAAAAAACAAATACCATATGACTTCAATCATATGTGGAATTTAATAAAGAAAACAAATGAGCAAAGGAATAAAAAAAGAGAGAGGTAAACCAAGAAAAAGACTCTTAAGTATAGAGAACAAATTGATGCTTACCAGAAGGGAGGTGGGTGGGGGTAAGGGTGAAATAAGTGATGGGGAATAAAGAGTAAACTTATGATGATGAGAACTGAGTAATGTATAGAATTGTTGAGTCACTGTATTGTACACCTTAACTGTATGTTAACTAACTGGAACAAAAATAAATCTTAATTTTAAAAAAGACCAGTTAAAAGAGCATATAGTTGAGAACTGGAAAAGTGTGGGGTGTTTTTTTGTGTTGTTTGTCTGTTTTTGTTAATTCAGACAGTCCCACCATGTCACTAACTTTAGGCAAAGCTCACAATCAGTATTGACTATTTCTTCACATAATAGTCAGGAATGGGCAGCTCTTAGATCCTTCTTCCATGTTTGTCCTCAGAAAACATACTTCCCACTTTCCAGTTTAGTCATATCCCTTTTAATATTCAAGTGGATGGCTCCAAACCACCATCTTCTAGTTAAGTCAGTTCTCTCCTATCCTTAGATTTTTCAGGCCAATTTATTGCCAGGAAACCTACAGAATGCTCATGTAGACTATAAATCAGTTATTTTCCTCATTCACATGTGGTCATCTGCTTAGAAATCTCAGAGTGTTTTCAGGAAATTCTCTAGGATTGCTGACCTTGTTCCCCATCATTATTACACACCCTTGCCATCACAACCAAATAATTTGGTAAGTGTGAGAAAAAGCAGTAACTTCCGTGTGGTGCCACAGTCACAGAGGGTCCTAGAAATCAAAGGCAAGACTTAACAACTACAAACCCACAGTGAATGGCTCCTCAAGGAGCAGGGAAAGCTACACTTCTCTCTCAGTCTTACGAGTTCACGCAATAGAAACACCCTGAGGCCTAGTGCTACTGCTCCCTCTTAACAAAATTCTTCACACAACCCCACACACATACATATATGTACACCTCACAATGTGTTGGGTTAGAAGGGCTTTCAATGTCAGACACAAAAATCTCTAAAACTAAGTGCCCCAGAAAACAGAAGAATCCCCTCCTCTCCTTTGCCTGGAGCCCACTTTATTGAATTTTGAAAGTTTTTGATGTATAACTAACATATATCAAACAGTACTAATTAAAATGTTCAATTTGATGTTTTAAATTATGATACACCTAAGAAGGCATCACCGCAATTAAAATAAAGATCATATCTGTCATGTTATCAAGTTTTTTCCAGCCCTTTAAATCCCTCCATCTTGCCTCATTCTCATGCACCCCTTTCCTGTTACAGATATTTACTGGATATGAACATCCTTGGGGGGTGGGGTCTAGAAAGCTTATTTTTAACTGGCTCCCCAACTGATCCCCCACATACCAAGGTTTGAAAAACATTGCCTTGAAGAAAGAACTTTCTATCCTCTTGGAAACATTCTCACTTCGGAGTTTCTTTCCATGAAAGTACATCTTTTGTCTGTCTCTCTCTTTCTCTGTCTGTCTGTCTCTTTTTTATTAACATATAATGCATTATTTGTTTCAGGGGTACAGGTCTGTGAATCATCAGTCCTACACAATTCACAGCACTCACCATAACACATACCCTCCCAATGTCCATAACCCAGCCACCCTACCCGCCCCCCCCCAGCAAGCCTCAGTTTGTTTCCAGAGATCAAGAGTCTCTTATGATTTGTCTTCCTCCCTGGTCCCATCTTGTTTCATTTTTCCCTTCCTTCCCCCCATGACCCCCAACCCTGCCTCTCAAATTCCTCATATCAGAGAGATCATATGATAATTGTCTTTCTCTGATTGATTTATTTCACTTAACATAATACCCTCTAGTTCCATCCACATCGTTGCACATGGCAAGATTTCATTTTCTTTTTCTCTCTTTAATATTTTTTGAAAAATTATTCCTATTCATTTATAACATATGTATATGTTCAACTATTCCCGTAACTCTCTTATTTTTTGGAATTCCAAGTCAAGGTAGCCATATAATCATAATCATTGTAAATACACAGCACCATGACATGTGGTTCTAAGAAAATAAGGGGTATAATACAAATTTCTGAACTTTACAAAGTTCTGAGAAATTTTCTAAAAGGCTCACATAAGGGCACCTGGGTGGCTCAGTGGGTTAAAGCCTCTGCCTTCAGCTCAGGTCATGATCTCAGGGTCCTGGGATCGAGGCCCACATCGGGCTCCCTGCTCAGCAGGGAATCTGCTTCCTCCTCTTTCTCTGCCTGCCTCTCTGCCTACTTGTAATCTCTGTCAAATAAATAAATAAAATCTTTAAAAAAAATAAAAAAATAAAAGGCTCACATAATATCATACAGAAATTTTCAAGCATTTCTATATGCCAAGTTTCCAAAAATGTACTATATACATTTTCAAGAGACAAGATTCACCTCACAGTGCTAAATAATTAATTTAAAGAGCAATTTTTTTGAAAAGTGTTCATCATGGTTTTGTAAGTCAAATTTTGAACTATTTAGATTTTACTGAACATATATAGCCATCCAGTTCAAATGGAAATATAGAGAGAGCATCAAATGTGACCACCAAAAACATTAAATAATTTATATTAATAATATTAAAATTATTGATATTTTTCTTTATATTAGTCTTCAAAATGTTTCTAAAGTACATAAAGTATAATTTTTGGAAAGTTCATTGAATGTGTTTAGTATTTATCATTGTAATAAAAATAAGCTGAAGTCCCTTCTCTATAATTAATGCCTTAAGCTCTTTTTTATACATTTGATGATTGCAACCTAGGTACAATTTAGAAAACATTTTACAAAACCCTCAAATTTCAGGTAGAATTATTATTATTTTACTCTTGAGTAAAGGAAAGCACTGTGAATCATTGAATCAAATGGAAAAAAAAATCCATATGTAAATAATCCTTCCTTTTATTGTTGGTATAAAAATCTCAGCTCTAAAAGTAACCTAGGAGGCACTGCAAGTGGTTTTCTATAAAAAGAAATAAAACCAAATGATCAATGTGGACACTAGAGTGTAACACAGACCCAGAATCAAGCAGGAATTCTCATATCCTAGTTTTTATGGCCTGCCTGCCAAAAGATGTTAAAATTAAATGGGGTGAGGAGTGAGGATGTAATGGAAGACTTTTTGGCTTGGTGTTCTCCCTCACCAGGAAATGATGCAATCTTTCAAAGATCTTTGGTTCACTGTTTGATTATACATCCAAAATGCTTCTCTGAATTGTAAAGACTTTGTAAATCTCTGCAATGGAGTAAAGCACTCTCTAAGATACTCTGTGAATTCTAGAAGAGCCAAACTGAGTATGGCAAGAGCCTTGATCACAGTGTTTTGACATTTCTTACCCAGCTGATTTCAAGTAACAACAAAATATCTCAATAGCAGTTTACTGTTAAATCTTAGTACATTAACATTTTTGTTGGGAAGATTCATTTATTCATTCAACAAAAGTGTTTTGAGTGCCCACCATGTATACCTACAAAGAGATTTAAATCTCCTACTTCTTATTTCCACTAGGCTAGTTTATCCACACTGCTTGAAAAAAGGAGAAATCTTTATTACTTACCTCTCATTCAATAGCATCTTTTCAATGAAAGTGTTCCCTAATCATTTCAACTAGAAATTATGCCTCTTCTTTATACCATATGGTCTCATACGTCATTCTTGCATTTTATTTAATTTAGTTTCATATCTTATCTTTCAATTTAGTCCAGAAGCTCCTGCAGGGCAAGGATCCTTACTATGTATTTCTATTCACTCATTCATTCATTCATTCATTCACTCATTTATTCAAAAAGAAAGGTACTGAGCCAGGCTTTATGTGAAATGTAAATATAAATAAGACATATTTAAGACATATTAAGACATATTTCAAGACAAATATAAATAAGACATAAACATAAATAAGACATAATTGATACCATCATCAATTTGATTTTTGTTTAATTGGTGAAATAAGACATGTAAGTAATTACCATGGCATGGGTCCTATACATTTTTTTTTAGATTTTAAAAGTGTGTTAAGCAGAGCTGAAGATTTTCCCCAGCATTTTTGTCCCCTGCTGCTTTATAGACCTCACAAAATTTAATATGATGTCATGGACCACGTAGGAACTAAATAAATATATGTTAAATAAATATTTGTTTAAAAAATTTCAATATTAGGCCCATCAGATTTCCCTTTTTACTCATACATTTCACAAAGCTACCCACTGTGATACTTTATTACATTTGCATTTTCAGATTCTGGTAGCTCATATCTAATATACAGAGACAGAAATCTTCATAAAAATATAAGCAATATGTAGATGGAAAAGCATTGAGCTTAAGTCAGGGAATCTGTGCTGGGCTTTGTTTCATCTATTTCCTAGTTGTGTTAAATGAATCTTAACCTCTGACTCTGGGTCTCATTTTCCCTATTTGTATAACAGGGATAGTTAATAATTACCTGACAATGTTGTTGTGAGACACAAATAAAATAATGCATTTGAAAGCACTTAGAAAACTGCAAAGAAGTTTAAAAATGATATTGTGAGTTCACAGGCTATGTAAGGTGGGTGAAGTATAGCATGCAGTAAAGGACAATAAGAATATGCCTTGCTGCTACACCTTGCCAGCCTGTCTTGCCATTGGCACCTATGAATTTAGAAAATTACATTTTGTCACTGAATTTCAGCTTTTGTTTTGTTTTATTTTTAAGTTTTATTTGTTTATTTTAGAGGGAGAGAGAGAGTGCATGAGGAGGGCAAGGGGCAGAGGGAGAGAATCTTCAAGCAGACTCCTGGCTGAGCAGGGACCCTGATACAGATTTCCATCCCACCACTCCAAGATCATGACCTGAGCTGAAACCAAGTATTAACACTCAACCAACTGAGCCACCCAGGGGCCCCTGAATTTCAGCTTTTCTACACACAACCTGAAAAGACACTTTATAAATGTAAAAGGCTTAATGGAACCCAACATTCCATGATCCTAATAATACTTGCAAAATCTTCAGAGATCTTTATAATAAAGGTAAGAGGCAAATATACCCTTGCTACTCAAGTATTAATAGTAGCTCTTAATTACAGAATATTTTCCATGTGCAAAGCAGTGTGTAAAGCA
The DNA here is from genome assembly GCA_002007465.1 of Ailurus styani. Classification (NCBI taxonomy): domain Eukaryota; kingdom Metazoa; phylum Chordata; class Mammalia; order Carnivora; family Ailuridae; genus Ailurus; species Ailurus styani. The sequence goes on along the minus strand of LNAC01001157.1, from coordinate 32,217 downwards.
CTCTATAGATACTATCTTAGCATAGTATATGGGTAGACACCTCAAACTGCAATCAGAAGATGCCACATGATATGGACCACACTATAGTATAGAATGAGCTCTGCATCTGAAGACCTAGATATGGGGCGCCTGGATGGCTCAGTGGGTTAAAGCTTCTGCCTTTGGCTCAGGTCATGATCTCAGGGTTCTGGGATCGAGCCAAGCAGGGAGCCTGCTTCCTCCTCTCTCTCTGCCTGCCTTTCTGCCTACTTGTGATCTCTCTCTCTCTGTCAAATAAATAAATAAAATCTTATAAAATAAGACCTAGATGCTAGTCTAGTCCTTATCTCTTAACTAAGTGACTTCTAATACCTGCTTTCTCATCCATTAAAAAATGAAATGGTACTGTTAATCTCTGCACATGAAGTTATTGTGAAGACTGAATTTAATTGAGGGAATTGAATTTAATTGAACTAAATTAGTTTTATATTTAACTGAATTGAATTCAATGTGCAGAGTGTCTGGCTCAATAATAAGTGGTATTTGTTTTTTTTTTCATCTCTTCCACCCACTAGCAAATTACTTTAGGCAAACTACCTAACCTCTGCAGACTCCAATTTCCTTATCTGTAAAATGGGGATAATAATGTTACTCTTGTTACTGTTATATTGTATGAAATTTGATAATGTATAGTCTGGAAAATACTATAGCTATTTTAATTCATAATATCACTTCAGCCTCTTTTTCTTCTATTAATTTATTCTTTATACTAACCACAATAAACTACCAGTATATGCTCTCAGGAAGAAAATTCTGGAATAAATTAAAATTCCAAGAAAACTGTGTATTTTATCACCAAGAGAAGTTCTCTCTCTTGGGTTATGTCAGCGGCAGCCCCAGAGCGATCTAACTTGACAGTATGATGCCATGTGCATTAGTGTCAGCAATCCCTAGGACACTCTGGGCTGCAGGACACCTGGGGCCCATCTCCTTTTCTAACAATTCACTGGACAGCAAAGAACAGCATTCCCAGATGTTCACCCATGCCATACCCACCAGGACTGAGAAAGATTACAAGAGGGATCAATATAAGTTCCTTCCTCATGACGCTAATAAGGAGCAAGGGAGTTAGAGAGGCATCCTGTTGAAGTGGATAAGTGTTATGGGAAGAACTGAAATAATTAAAGCATTTTTTGCTCACAGTTCTAAAGGTCTGGGCTCACTGACATATACTTGAACAACTTTTTGTCCTCAGCTGTGTGTGTAAGTTAGACATTTCTAAGTTAAAATGATTCAAGACACTACGAAGCACCATTTCTTAAAGAAAAGCCAAGCTATTTATTCTTATTCTAATTAATACCAGTATCCAGACCAAAGGAAATATACTGCTTAATAGGCCATATACAACTCCTTGAATTTGACAAACATAAACATTAGTCATAGGCTGTAAGAGTGGATTCATCTTCTAAGAAGAGAATTTACTTAAACAACGTTTCGAGTGACATGTTTACATTTTTGATTCTGGTGGAGTGAAATGCTGAAAGGAGTCAATGTCAGTAGATTGAAGCAATATGGAGGGTGTACTAGCTGCCATTTTGTATGATATGAACATCCTAGATATAGGTATACATGCAATCATGAATTGAGGAGGAATCAGTGGGAAATTGTCAAAATTTTTAGTAAACCCCAATTTTAATGCCTTTAACACTTGCTACTGTTCAGGTTTTAATCACATAAACCATCTGTTAATATTAATACAGCCATATGAATGATATATGTAACAGCACTCTTTACTGAAAAACATTTTACCAATGTTAGTTATTATACCTCTTAACCCCCTATGACAACGGAGTCAGTGATATTTACATACCATTCCATGGTCCACATATTAGGCTGCTTGTCAGGTTCAACATAAAGTATTTTCCTCCTAAATTTAATTTGCCTCCATCCAATTAGAAACAATCTTATTTTTCCTACATTCCCACTAAATTCATCATTGGCTATGTTATAATATTTGCCACAGTCTACAGGTATTTGATATGTTTATGTATATGTTCAGCTTCCAGATAAGACTCATGAAACCTGGAAGGCAGTTCCTATCCTGTTCATCTTTGTGTAAGCTGTCCGGCTGCTTCTCTATACTGGGAGTTTACACCTAGCTGGTATTTAATTATCTTTTAATGATTAAAAAAATGTTGCTCATTGTGTCAGTTATATTTTCTGATGGTGCTACTTATTTTCTGATCCTTAAAGTAAGATAATTATGTAACCCATTCTTCCCTTTTATAAAAACATATGGTTATCTACTAGGGGGACACACGCAACCAGATTGATTTTGTGCCTTTTTCTCAGCTACACAGGACATTCCCTCCTGCAGTTCTTGGGGTGATACTTTCTCCCCATGCTGTCTGTGGTAAGTGGCAAGCAGTGCTTTTCCCTAGTGAGAAGGAAGTCAATAGGCTGTATTTTACTGTGACAGCTGGACCATTTGACTTGAGTCTTATTACACTTGATGGCTACCTTTAGGGAATGTCTTTTTCAATTGTTTATTTTCCAAGCCTCTTGTCAGTTCAAACTATAGAAAACAAAAGGGGAACCCACATTTCACTAATCTGCACCCACAATATGGGATTTATGGAATTCACTTTATCAATCCTGGGCCCAAGAAGATAATTCAATCAAATGAAATCTACAGATACTTACTGAGTACCAATAACTTTATGAAAATGGCATAAAAATTAATAAGCTAACAGTCCACTCATGGATATTATATTTAGGACATAATAAGTACATACATAAAGATTTGAAGTTATCTGAATTACTTAGAAAAAGAAGATTTAAAAAAAGCCAAAAAAAATCCAATTTGGGTAAGATTTTAGTAATGGGCACTCATTTCAAGGAAGGCAATTTGGCTGTACTTGTCAAGCCATTTACTGAGTTTTTCAAGGGGGAAACTATTGACATTTCAGAAAAGCAAACTTCATTGCATAGGACTGTTATAAGCATTACCAGAGATTTATTATCCCTGACCCTTGGACACTGTCATTCTGACAATAAGAAGTGCCTCCTTATATTTCCAAATGCCCTGGAGGGTAGCACCCCCAGTTGTGAACAAACTGTATCCATCAAAATAGGCTAGATTATGCTATAGTAACAAACAATCTCATATCTCAAGGGCTTTATACGACAAAGGTTTATTTCTCTTTTATCCTACATATACATATACATATACATATACATATACATATACATATACATATACAGCGAGTCAAGAGGAATATTCTGCTCATTATAATGACCAGGGACCAAAGCTGATGAAGCTCCATTGCAATATGTGCATGTGCAATCACTATGGCAGTGGTGATCATGCAAGGGTTGGTATGTTGCAGAAGAAGGGAGAGTGGAGCAGGGGCGTTGCAGCTGCAGATGTCAGAATGAGTCAGCAAAGTACAATTCTTGAAGGTGAAGGGCACTCCTTAAATCCCTGCATTCTATGGACCTTGTTTTGCCCCATGAAAAAAGAAGGTAAAGTGATATAAGAAAAGCCACCAAAAAGCCACGTATGCAGGAAGCACACTGTCTCTGTGCCAGTATAGGAGAAAAAAAGACTGAATTAAAAAAGAAAACCTCCAAAGTTGCTTATTCCATTCACTGGAGAGAAAAGAAGTCTTCATGAACTCACATAAGGCTTCTTGAGCTAAGAGGATAATCACAACTGACCTGCAGTTCAGTTCTGGCTCTGTCCTGATGTAACCTGATCTTTTTTTTTTTTTTGAAGATTTTATTTATTTATTTGTCAGAGAGAGAGAGAGCACAAGCAAGCAGAGTGGGAGGCAGAGGCAGAGGGAGAAGCAATCTCCCTGCTGAGCAACGAGCCAGATGCAGGACTCGATCCCAGGACCCTGGGATCATGACCTGAGCTGAACACAGAGACTTAACCCACTGAGCCACCCAGGCGTCCCAACCGGATCTTAATATAAATGGGGAAACCCACCCTTTCAAAGATGCTTAATAAACAAGGGAATCAAAACAGGATTTTCAGGATACACTAAAGAAAAAAAGGGAAAGAATGGAAGAAGCAAGGAAAATAAATGGTACATTCATAAAAACATCTGGAAATATATTGTCATAGAGCATATAAGAATCATGACCAAATATTTCTTCCCAAATTTTAAAAATTTAAAACCAGTCAATTCTATGAAGCAAGAGATCAAAATACAAATAAAAGAACTTGCATACAAGATAACTAGACAATAGGAAAAGATGAAATATGAGTTGTCAGAACTCAACTGAAGCAATGGGAGAAAACAAAAGTATCAAAGGATTATAAGCACAAAAGTAGAGGAATACGAGAACACACATTGCTATAAACACGTTAAGGATCAAAGCTAAAATAAATAAGAAAACAAATGGAAAGAATTTGCAAGAAAATTAAAGATAAAACAGGGTATATAATTGGAATCCTTGAGGAAAAAACACCAATACTAAAGAGCAGATCCATGTTGGCAATGGCACAAGAGAAAGAAGTACTGTGATGGTTCCTTTGCTGACACCACACTATACTCCCAGGGCACAGGTGAGGGGTTGCATGCTTCATGTCACACTGCCTTGTCATTCTCCACATGCCAATGCTACAGCCCATTGCTCTCTGGTCACTGTCTTTCCCAAGGTCTATAGAAGTAATGACAACATCAACAAAGGAGAGCACATCACTAGCTGCAGGAAAATATGTGGGGTCTATTTCTTGTCACAAAAAGGCAAACAAAAAAACAAAACAAACAAACAAAAAGGCATTTCTGAATCCATGAGCTGACGTGGCCTGAATAGGCCCATTTATCATTGGAATTGCAAATGGACTATAGCACAAAATAGCTACTGCTTATTCTGGAGAGAGGGAAAAGAGAGGAACACGTGAAAGTATGAAAGTCCAACAGAATATGGACAAGAATGTTACTCCTCATCTTTAGATACCTCCAACCCTGTACAGTGGAAGTTAAAAGCCCAGGTCCTTTATTTTTTTTTTCCCCTGGAATGGAATGGAGGCTCACCACAAAGACATACCTTCATAAATCGGGGGGATGGTAGTTATACAAACTTATTTTTTAGATTCAGTAATAGAATAAGCTAGCAGAGGCAAGCATTAGAAACAAAGCTCCAAAATATGATCAAACACTTATAAATGAGCAGATAACCAAAATTATATATCTAAAGAGGCATGCGGCATTCCTAAAAAATGGTCAATCCTCAAAAAGGCCCAATAAAAAAGGAGTCATAGGTAGATGCTGATTTTCTAGGGAAAAATCAAAGGTATGGAGCTTGTGTTCACATGTAAAAACATATCATCAATCTAGCAGAAGTGTGAAGCAAATATAGGGGCCATCCAAGGACATGCTGATACCCAGTTTTCTTTTCTTTAATCTTCCATCTTTAAAACTTCCTTAGAGGAATATTCTTCTTCTTTTTATGATTTTATTTATTTATTTGACAGAGAGAGAGAGAAAGCACAAAAACGCAGAGTGGCAGGCATGGGGAGAGGGAGAACCAGGCTCCCCACTGAGCAGGAAGCCAGTCATTGGGCTCCAAGGATCCCAGGACTCCGAGCCAGGACCTGGGCCAAAGGCAGATGCTTAACCAACTGAACCATCCAGGCGCCCCAGGAATGCTCTTCTTGAGAATGTTCTGAAAGGACTTATATTTCAGTAAAATAGAAGAGCACATGAGAGAGGAAAGGAAGGGAAATAATGTAGTTCATACACAACAACAACGTGCAGAAAACCACCTTGCCAGGATACTCCCGTGAAGTGTCGGTATTTCAGAAGAAAGTGCAGACCCTGAATTAAGAAACGATCACTGTGAAATATTCAGCATACCTGTTTTGGTAAAAACGAAAGCCTTAGCGGTTCAGTTTATCCTATTATAAATCAAATAGCTACTAGGAGATCTGTACCAAGAAAAAAATATTTTTCTTTCCTTTGGATTAAAAATGTATTAAAATGTATTTTGTGTACTAATCTATAACATCATAAAGGGTCATTCAACACCCAATTTTTTTTCAACACCCAATTTTTAATGAAAGCCTAGAGCTCTCTATAATCATTTTGTTATGCAAATTTCATTCATTCATGTGAGATGTTTAAATTACATACCTTTCTAGATTAAACTGTATGTACCACTTTTTGAGATTCTTTAAACATAAAGGTTACATTAAGACTAACAGAACTCTTTAAATTTCTATTTTATAAGGAAAGAAACAAATGATTAGTTTTTCTTTTTTCTTAATTATCAGTTCACATAATTAATCAGGATGCCTTGGTAAATTTAACTTTTTTATTTATTGCATAGTGCATTATTTTGAAAATATGCAATGAATTATCCTTTTGTCTTCAATGATGAGTGAGTGGAAGTAATGTTAATTGGCTGTGTTTGGTGGCAAGAAAACAATAAAATAATTAATTGTACCTTAAAAGGTATAATTCAGATCAATAGTATTGAAACAAAGATAAGTGTGTGTATGTGTGTGTGTATACAACATAAATATATTTGCCTCTAAAATATGGTATTTTATAATATATATAATAAATAATATATAATAACACAAATATATAATAATATGTATATCATTGTTATTGCCTGGAAAACTGAGCTAGAATAGTCAACAAAGATAAATGTCCTGGTAAAACGTTATTGGATTTTAACAACTTGGAAGGGAAGGGAAGGGAAGACAAGGGAATGGAAAGGAAGGGAAGGGAGAAGAAAAGTCACTCAGGCATCTAGGCAAAAAGATCTAGTCACTTATATCAGAAATTAAATTGACCTGGCCTCAGAATATTCCACAGCAATATTCAATGTCAGAAAATTGTGGAGTAACATAAACTTCTTAAGAAAAAAATGTCCTGGAGAGCCTGGTTGGCTCAGTCAAGCATCTGACTCAGTTTCGGCTCAGGTCATGATTTCAGGGTCATGGAATCAAGTCCTGGCTCAGGCTCCATGCTCAGCAGAGAGTCTGCTTTGGATTCTCTCTCCCTTTGTCCCCACTCCACTATGCACACGCTTTCTCTCTCTTTCTCTCTCTCAAATAATTAATTCTTTTAAAAAAAAGAACATATTTCTAAAATACAAATATAGAAATGTGTCAGAGAACCTCCTTCCACACATCCCCTCCTTCCCCCACCAAAATAATAAAGTTCTTGGGCGCCTGCATGGCTCAGTGGATTAAAGCCTCTGCCTTCGGCTTAGGTCATGATCTCAGGGTCTTGGGATCGAGGCCCACATCGGGCTCCCTCCTCTCTCTCTGCCTGCCTCTCTGCCTACTTGTGATCTCTCTCTGTGTGTCAAATAAATAAATAAAATCTTTAAAAAAATAATAAAGTTCTTGAATTAGACAATTTCACAGGGAAATTCTAACAAAACTTTTAAAAAACAGATAATCCCAATGGTATTCTAACTGTTCTAGAGTACAAAGAAGGAATGCTTCCAAATTATGTTTATGAAATCGATATAAAAGTGATCTCCAAAGTCAATAAGAATTGCACAAAAAGATAACTATCAATCACATTTCAAAAGTTCACCAGAAGGCCCTAATAATTCAATGTTAGGCTATATGGAAATCAATAGTCTTCTTGTATTCAAACAACAACTAATTAGAAGACACAGCAGAAGGAGAAATTCCTTATTTTCAATAACAGCACAAAAGATAAAGTGTCTGAGAGGAAATGTGTGAGATCATTATAAAAAGGCTTTAAAATGTTACAGAGGAACACAAAATAAGATATGAACAAAAAAAAAGCACTCCATGTTCTTGCATAGGATGACTCAGCATCATAAAGATGTCAATTCTCCCTAAATTAACCTACAATTTTCACACAAGTCATAAAAACATCAGCATAATTTTGTCAGAATAATCAAGCTAAGTCAAAAGTTCATGTGGGAAAATAAACATGTAACAATAACCAAGAAAAGTCTAGAACAGGGGAGAGCCTGTCTCCAAGTATTAACACAGTGCAAAGCTTTAGTAATTAAAATACTGTGATACTGTCACATAAATAAATGGACAAATAATGGAACAGAATGTAAGTCCAGGGATAGACATACATCTATACATGGTATTTTAGAAAGTGGGGTATTTCTAATGGGTGGGCAATGATGGATTATTTAATAAATAGAGTTGAGAAAAGTGTATTGAGGAAAAGAAAAGGGAAAAAAAGCTGATTCCGTTCTAACACCTAATAATAGGAGAAATTCCAAATATGTTTTAAGTGTTTAAAGAAAAGATCAAAATACCAGTGGAAACCATAGAAAGTAGAAGGCCTCTCTAACTATGACATGAACCTCAGAAGCTATAGAAAGAAAGATCGCTAAATTCAATTAAATGTTTTTAAAATGTTTGTGGTAAAAAGTACAAGCAAAGTTAAAAGGGAAATATCAAATTGGGAGAAAATTATGAACTTATATCACAGACAAAAAGTTAATCTCTCTAATGTATAAAAAATTCCAGAAGTCAATGAGAAAAAGACAATTCAATGAAAAAAAATGGGTAAAAAATGGGGACAGTTCACAGAAAAAGAAGTATGGACCATCCGTAAACATATATTAAGAATATCACTAATAATAAGAAAAAGAAATTAAACCACTTTTACTTATCACATTAATAGAGATCAAAAGTTATTAATCTCACTGTTTGTGGGAATAGGATAGAGAAACATCTCACATTTGGTGAGAGTGTAAATTAGTACATCTTCTATAAGGGAAATTTAGTAATGTCTATCAAGATTATAAATACTATAACCTTTCAGAAATATATTCTAAGATATATTTATATGTTTGTGATATGACGTATGTACAAGGTTATTTACTGTGGCACTATTTGTAATACCAAAAGACCGGAAGCAACTTAAATGTCTATTAATGTTCATGAATATGAGACCACTTAAATACAGTATAGTACAGCCATACAATGGAATACTACAGAGCCTTACAAACACATAAAGAAGCTTTTTACATATTGGCTGATATGGAATGAACTTCAAAGTCACTGGAGGAAAGAATATACGTATATATACAGACATCTCTGCAAAGATACACAAGAAGCTGATAAAACTGGCTGTGTTAGGGAAGGGGAACTGGGTGGCTGGGGGACAGGAGAGCAAAGGACACTTTTTAACCCTTTTGCATTTTTAAAATTTATAAATAAATAGGAGAGGTCGGAAGCCTTTGTGAGTCATAAGTGCCAAAATGAACTATAGAGATAATAAGTAGTAAATAAATAAATAAATAATTACAATAGAATGAAATAAAGTTATCTTTCAACCTTCCCCTACTATTTCTTTCCTGCAAAATTCACATGTCTTCCCCAATTATAGTTTTGAATGCTTTGGTTAGCCTCCATCCTTATCCTCAGATCCTACTGTTTCATTTATCTGAGATGTGTCAACATTTCTAATAATTTTCCAATTAAAGTTACATCTCAATCTCACTTTGACATCTCAATTTCAACATGTGCTATGTGCAATAACAAATCTGAAATCATTTACTTGAAGCAATCATAAGAAAAGAAGCACACCTTTTGGAAGATACTTAAAAAAAAAGTAGTTAAAATCTTCCCTGCTGTTTGGAAAATGTGTCATGGGCCATTTTAATAATACTTGTTTAGAGAATTAAATATGCCCTCTTCTGGCATCTTTAACTGTAATATGCACAATAAAGAAGGTAAGCTTTTAGATAAAAGATGACTTAATAAAGTCACATCTTTGATAGTCATGGTGTCCATGGAGATGCACAAACCTATATACCACGATATGAGAAAATATTAAAATTTGTATTTCTATCATTTTATCTTATCCTCATAATGTATAATGTATAATTTGTAAATAATAAATAGGCATGCATGAATGTTATTGTGTGCTAAACCTTTTTTTTTTTTTTGTGCGTGTGCTCAACCTTTTTATCCACAGAAGTGTATAATCAAAATATTTGGTAACTGCTGTCAAATGATGTTTCTTTTTTTCGCATAAATAAGGAGAAATCACATGCACTATACAATGTTGAATCAAGCATAGTGAAAAGTAGCAGCTACAAATTGTATATTTTTAAGTGAAATGCTATTAAATTCATTTAGTACAGAACTGCTAGCACAATGTTAACTGAAAAGAGATATATAGTAAATAATAGAACTTTCAAGTTAGGAAGAAGTGTTAGTTATCACCTATTCCAAATCTCCTAAATACAAACATGAGATAACTACAGGCTAGAGAGAATAAATAGCGTTCTCTATGTCATATGGCTGACTCATGGTGACAGAGCCGGTTATAGAACCCAAATTTTCAAACCCTTTGTCTTTCTACTGGACAACACACAGAAAGAGAGAGAGAGAGAGAATGAAATGGAGTGGGTCTTTGAAATTAAACATCAGGCCAAGCTGTGTTCTCATGATTATATTTCCTCCTATTATTTTCTTTTCACCTATTTATCCATACCTTTATTTTTATCTTTTTGTAAGCTTTCCCCAAATCACATCCCATTTTAGAAAATGAAAAGGTGAATTTATTCTTTTATCATGCTAATTTTTAAGCCATTCTAAAGGAGAAAAATTAAAATCTGAAGTTAATCTTGTTCTCACCCACCTCCTCTAACAGAAATGACCTCTGAACTCTAAGTGCTTTTTTCTTACCAGTAATCCTCTGAGAACAACCAAGAAAAAAAAACAAAAAACAAAAAACAAAAAACATATGCAACTTTACCCAAGAGAATGAAAGGTGAAATGGGTTGGGAATGGATGCTATAACAATTGAATTGCAAAGAAGCAATCAAAATTAAAAGTCTATTCTTAAGGGATGGTAAGAATGTAAACCTGCAAGAACAGATCCTATATCAGCTCTCAGAGTCCATTAGCCTGATTCTGAGTTGTACTCTCTCCACGGCTCTCAGAGTCGAAACAGTACCACCAGTATGACAAGATTGAGATCATGATGTTCAGAAAAAAGCTAAAGAGAAATGAGAAGTATTTATTCAGGTAACTCAAACCCATTTTTAATATCTTGATTGTATTTATGTAGTCCCCTCACAATATTGATAAAGAAAATTTTCAACTTTGAATGTTTCCTGCTCTTGAGCTTCCAGGGAAGCTATACTTTGTTCATTTTGCATCAACAATATGTACAGGTGGCATATTAAAAAAATGACTGTATTGACACAGGCATTGGTTTCAACTATGGCTATGTCACTTAACAAGTTTTATCATTTATTGGGAAACTAATATCTTCGTTGGGTTGGGAAGATTAAATGGCATAATGCAGATAATCGCTTAACAAAGTGTCTAGCATATAGTTAAGCACATATAAAACTTAACTCTTTTGAGTTACACACCTCCAGACAGGTGAAGTGACATGCTCAAGGTCTCACTTTTTGTGCTAGGAAAGAAACTTAGAAACCCAGACTCCTCCTCCAAGGAAACTAAGAATTGAGACATTTAGGTGATTTCTAAATCATAATCCTGAAGGTGATTGCTGCCAGATGCAGGGATATATGGCCTCCAGCAAGGCCAAGTTTGTAGCCACCCAAATCCACAAGGGAAGGCCCGCCACCATCTTTTTCCGTTGGAGGCAGATTGGAACTACATTTCCCAGCGACCCTCAAGCTGCTTCCGGTGCAGTGCGCCGGCGCTCTGCTTTCCGGCCGTATCTTTTACGTGAGTTCTGTCCGAAGACTCCCACAGCTGAAGCCGAGCTGCTGAACATGGGTTCTTTCCTGAGTCAACCTCTGGAGCCCATCAAGGTCGCTGCGCCTCCTGAGGCCACCCGCTCCGCCGAGCCCCTGCCCCTTGCTGCCCCTGGAGCGCCGACCTCTCCAGCGGAAGCCCCTGTGTTTAATAACTGCTGGAGCTGTCGCGTGCTTTCAGGGGCAGGGCTGATGGGGGCGGGCGGGTACGTCTACTGGGTGGCACGGAAGCCCATGAAGCTGGGATACCCCCCGGGCCCAGGCACTATTACGCAGATGGCCGTCGGCATCAGTGAGAGTCGGGGCAACGCAGGGCCTTCGGGCAGGGGGAGCGGGAGACGCGGGTGGCAGCCCCTGGGCGGGGGGGCGGGGCTGGTCACGTGGCGGAGGTGCGCCGAGGGAGACGCGGGGCGGGGAGAGGAAGTTGTTGGGACGCTGGGCTAATTTGACAAAAATCAAGGTATTGAGAACTTTGACGGCCTTCGATCTTTCTCATCCTAACTGTAGCTATTAGAGATAGGTATGATTATAATCTTTTTTTTCAGCAGAGCAAGCTAAGACTCAAAGACTTAAGGTGCGGTAATCAGGACGTGACGCCGCCGGCACCACACCCCATTTTTCTCCTCCAGGAAGTCTGAATGAGGGTGCATAATTTTGGCTTAAGAAATCGGACTCTGAAGTCACATCTTAGACAGGAGTTGTGACCCCACGTTCTGTGTGTACCATGGATAAAGTGGCCCACAGTCCTTATCTGTAGCAATAAGAATAATCTGAGTCTTACTATAAATGATTGTTAAGATGTCTTAGACTAAAATGCAGTAATTCTTTTTACTCTTCAAGCCCGTTGAATGGGTAGGATTTTAGGTTTTCAGATCGCTTACCTTTTTAATTAGATTCCCCAAATCAGTTCTCCTTCCTTTCTTACTTGGGGAGGCGACTGATTTTTTTTTTTTTTCTCTGAACTTTTTTCCTTTTCTGAGTTTCACTCTTAGGAGAGAAATGTAATGGTAGTGTATCTTCTGGGAGGGTTGTGAGCATTAAATAAGATGGCATATACAGAAGCACCTAAAACTGAGGTGTAACATACATGTAAGGTACTATTTGTTTGTGTGTTTTCTTCCCTAGGCATTGCTTGTTGGGGTGTAGTCATCCTTTCAGACCCCAAAGGGAAGGCCTTCCGTGTTAATTGAAAGTACTACCAGTGAATTTGTCATCTGTCCATGTCCCCAGGACACCAGAACAAGCGTGGGACTTACGGAGATCCTGGACAAATGGACACTGACAGACTTTAGTCCTGAGGATACTGCAAGACTGAAAAAAAGAGCAAATGATAAACCAAGTTGGAAAATGAACTAAACTATTATTTTAAATAGTTATCTTTACTTTTCCTGTAATTGGGTCAACACCTAATAACAGTCTAACACTGGATTGGCATTATGCAATGTGCAGAAGTACATAAAACTTTTTATCTGTGTACTACTCATAATTTCCAAGGCATTATCAAATGTATCACCTTATGAGAGTTTCAAAGCTACACTTTTTCATTGGTGGTAAGTGAAACTTAAAAAATAGTCCTGGTGGTTTGCCCAGGGTCAGTCAGCAAGTCATTGGTGCATCTAGGACTTGTTCAGTTCTCGTTCTAGTCTTTCAGAACTAGGATGATTCCAAACAGGCAAGAATTACCTTTATGAAACAAAAATCAGTATATAATTAAAAGTACCAGAAAATTTGCAGGAAATTCACATTTATCATTAAAAACAAAACATTTGGTTCTTTGTCCACAACCACTGGAAATGATTCTGTGATGAAACTGACATGCTTTTGAGATAATGACTTAAAATTGACAGTCCATTTCTAACAGAAGTCTGCTTCCTACCAAGTTTTTTTTTGTTTCTGAAATACCCTAGCTTTTCTATAAAATTATACATAACTGTTTTTCAGAGCAGAAAGATAGTCAAGTTCAGCTGCCAGTCACAGTGTGTAAGTTTTGAAAGATTTGTGGAGCAACTCCCATCAGAGCTATTACTCTAGTATGTAGAAGTGCCTGGATCTAACGCTGATTGTTCCCAACATTTTTTTAGGTTAAACCAAAGTACATAAATCTAACTTTTGGTCTTGGATTGACCTACTGGATAAATAGAAAAACTCTTAAATAATTCATAATTTTAACATCCCAGAATTTGTACTAGTCTGTAAGCAAATAAGAGCTTTTTCCAAATATACTTGTCTGCTGATTAGAGTATTGCCAATGTATGTTTGGTTCTTCCCAACTTGGGGCTGTTTAACTAGGTTTGAGTAAAATAATTCTTTACTATGTCTGTGGGCAGTTAAGTGGGAATAACACTCCTCCCAAAAAAAAAATAAGTTTAATTTGAAACTAATAGTTTTCTTTCTTTTTCTTTTTTTCTTTTTTTTTAACTTTGGAAAAGTTGCATTGATTTATGCCAGTGCAAAGTCAGAAATCTAATTTGTTTTAGGGATGAGTCTGATCTTCAGAGTCAAAAGGGATATACCACTTTAGTCCTGCAGTGCAGGAAGTACACATAGTATTGCTATTATCTTCCCTTTTGTTAGGGATGAAGTGGGGTGAGTAGGATAAACAGGCTCAAAAATCAGTGGATTATTACTCAGTAATAGTAACTCATTACTCAGTGAAGAACACCTTTTTAATTATGATTCATGGGCTTTAGAATCTCTTTATGGTATGGAACTGAATTTGCAAAGACCCATAGTTTTAGCAAAGCAGAAGAGAAAAAGTACAAATAAGGGTAATTTAAAATGACCTTACAGTTTTCCTTGAAACACAAACCAAAATGTGAACATACATGTGAACATTGACAATGTTCATGATGTCCAAGGTATCTATTAACTAAACCTTTACATAGTACAAACTTTAGTAGCTCAGTAATCAAGAAATTATTATATCGGGGCACCTGAGTGGCTCAGTTGGTTAAGTGGCCAACTCTTGATTTTGGCTCAGGTCGTGATCTCAGGGTTACTGGCCCTGAGTCGAGATTCTCTCCCTTTCCCTTTCCTCTTCCCCCAGCTCGCACTCACATACTCCTTCTCTCTAAATAAATACAATCTTAAAAAACAAAACAAAAAATGTTGCAACACATCTCATGGCCCCTTTTTTTTTTTTTTTTTAAGATTTTATTCATGAGAGAGAACGTGAGAATGAGAAGGGGGAGAGGAAGAATCAGGCTCCCTTCTGAGCAGGGGGCCTGATGAGGGGCTCAATCCCAGGACCCCAGAATCGTGACCTGAGCCAAAGGCGGATGCTTAACCAACTGAACCACCCAGGTGCCCCTCTTGTTCCTTTTGTGTATTGCATTGACTAGCCTGTAATCCTGTGACCAGCTACCAATATGTCTTGAACATGTGAAAGGACCAAATATAGATTGATCCTCAGGATCTTGCTATATGTTGGGAAGGAGAGGTGAGGGGTCTCTCTTCCCAAGCCAATTGCTTGAGACTGCTATTGCTGGCAGCACTTGAGTGTACCAGGTGCAGATCAATCTAAAAAGTTACGGAGTTTCACCTGAGACCAATTCTGCAGACCATATTTAACAGGTTAAACGTTTAAGCCGTGATTTGCACTTCACCTCCACCCTCAGCATTTGCTCTTTGTTTAGCCTGGCTGTGTCTGAATTAGGGGCCTCTTGAATGAAGCCAGCTGATTTCATAACAAAATAAATTGCTCCTAAATTAAATATATGTTCAGGGCAAGCATATGTTCAAGTACCTCCCCAAAACCGGCCTTTGCCTCAACTGATTTATTACCAAGACTACATTGATCAAACCAACAATTCTCAAATCTTGGTCAGGAATAGTAAGCAATTTTGAGTTGAAAAGTCACTTTTATTTTCAGTGACAGATAAGTCCAATGATCATATAGGTGTTAGGGGCACAGAGTCAGAGGTGAAAGACTTATAATTACAGATCATTCAGAAGTATCCTAAGAGCACGGGAAGAAAATATGTCACTCTTCTAAATGTGTGTCTCTTGGCCTTTGAGATATTCAGCAACTTGTCGTTCATTTGTAGAAGGAGTGTAGAGAAATAACCCAAAGGGCAAATGTTAAATGCAGCAATGCTGCTAAAAAATCACTGCCCAGTCTTGTGACTGAACGTGCATGTGCTTCAGGAAGTGGTAGGCAGGATTCTTATGATGGTCTAGATCCCTGGTGTACACACACTTTCTCCCAGTTATTCAAATACCATTCTAGGTGCCGCTGTGAAGGAAATTTGTAGATGTAATTAAGGTCCCAGATCAGTTAATCTTAGGGAGATTATCTGCATGGGTTAATCACATGAGCCCATTAAATCTTGTTCTAGAGGTCAGAGGTGGGAGAAGTTAGAGATTAGAAGCAAGAGGAGGATTCAATGTAAGATAAGTTCTTGCAGGACTAGAAGAAAGCAAACGTCCCCATGAGCTGCCTCTCGGGGCCATGTGGCTAAGGAAGCACAGGCCACCTGGAGCTGTTGAGAGTGATGGCTACAAGGGAAACTACGACCTCAGTTCTACAACTACAAGGAAATGAATGCTTTCAACAATTGTAAGCTTAGAAGAAGGCCTTATGAGGCCAAGAACTGCAGCCCCAGCCACCACCTTGGTTTCAGTCCAATGAGAGACGCCAAACAGAGTATGTAGTCATGTTGTGAGAATGTGAAATAAATACATTTGTTTCATTTTAAGTCTCCAGGTTTGTGGCAATTTATTACACAGCAATAGAAAACAAAGACAATGAGTCAGGTGTGTTTTGTGGCATCATAGCCATAGTAGATAGAATGCCAGACCAAATATGCACCCCTATTCTGGGTATTCAGGAATTAGCTAAAAGAGGCCATCAAATAGCATTTGTCTTTACAGTTACTGTCTTTACTTGTTCTTTTACTGGTAGCTTTCTTGGATAGCTTTTGTCTTCTGTTTTCTAGCAAAATTATTCCACTGTTGGATATATATATATATATAGTTACAGCACCCTTTTTATGTGCCAAGTGTTATGCTAACTGCTTTGTAGGATTTGTTGAATCCTCTCAGCAGCCCTGTTTTACAGTTGAGGTAACCAAGAAGGCCTGAAGCAGGTAAAAATTTTCCCAAAGCCTCAGGCAAGGAAGCCGTAGTAGCTTGGTGAAGAGTGTGAACTGGAAACTAGGGATTCATGTTGTTATAGTTGCTTTCTTAGCATTCATTCTCAAAATGTTCAGATGTCAAAATTGGAAATTTTGAATTCTGATTTTCTATTTTTAACTTGGTTATACCTTAGTTTAACATGGATCATTAATCTCTTGGTTTCCTCTTTATAATTGAGATTCTATCACTTAACACTCTGACAGCAATTTGCATATTAATCCAGGACAAGAAATTCACATCTCCCTGAGCAGGCTCATACATTTCCATGACTTTATCCTAATCTCTCTCCTGACTTTGGACGATTCTCCTGAACTTCACACTCTTATTTCTCAGCCACAGTAGGGCATCCTATTTGTCTGTCTACAGACACCAGCATTCCAACTTGTCCCAAATGAACTTACCTGACCTCAACCTACTTCTCCTATTTGTTACCTCTGTTCATGGCATTTCCACCTCATCAGCTGACCATGCTAGAAACTATAGAATTCATGCTAGAAACTATAGAATAATCTATGGCTCTCTTTACTCTCATTCTTTACCTCTGATCTGTTAGCAAGCCCTGCTTATTTTAACCCTTTAACACTTTCCTGGGCATTCCTGTTGCTATTGTTTTGGATGCCTTATCATCATTCCTAATGTAGATTGCTATAATAGATTCTTAATTTACACTTGCTTCCAGGAAACCCCTCTCATCCTCCCTCTCACTGTAACCAGAGTAACCTTCAAGCACATCTCACCTAAAAACCTTTCAGTATCCCTGCTGCACACAAGGTGAACTCCAGACTCCTTCACAGGAGAAAGAATGCCCTTCATTAGTTCACCTTCCATATCCTTCCACCTTCATCTTCTAACACTCCTTGACTTGTTCCTGCCCATGTTCCTGCCATTCTTCGTTAGCCAACTCTTCCTAAAGACATCACTCTCCATGCCTTTGCACCTGCTGTTCCTTCAGCCAAAAAGAATATCCTTTTGTCTCTGATCTGTCTAGAAAAATTCCACTTGTCCTTCCAAGCCCAGCACAAATGTCATCTCTCTGGCAAAGCCTTCCCTGAAAAGTCTTTGTGTCATTACTTTCAGGACTGCAACCATTACACTTTGTATAAATTTCCATCACTACAGTTAAAAGATTGCTCAGTAATTATGTATGCATCTGTCCCTCCCCACTGATTGTGAACTCCTCAAAAAGAGGATTGAGCTTTTGTCATCTTCACGTTTCTGGTCTCTAGCACCAAACATGCCAGGTACTTGGTTCATATTCAGTAAATATTAATGAATAAGAAAATAAAGCATTGAACAAACTAATGAGGAAGAAAATGGCAATGTTTCTTCCATTTGACAACCTCAGTGTATCTCAGGTATGATTCCAGGCCCAGCAGCATGAGCACCACTTATGATCTCATTAGAAAGTCACATTCTTAGCCCCATGCCAGGTCTACCACTCAGTCAGAAACCCTGGGGGTGAATTCCCAATCTATATTTTAACAAGCCCTCTGGCTGATTCAGGTGAATGTTTAAATTTGAGAACCACTGGTGTTTTTGAATCTGACTGATGTGTACAGCAGATCTCAGCTGTAATGTAATGAAAACAAACAAAACATCTGACCAAAGCCATGAGACCCAGGTTCTAATCTCAGTTCTGCCACCAGCTCCAATCAGCTCTTGGGCAAGACACTTAAACTTTTAGAACATGTTGCCCTCTGTGAAGTCAGAAGACTAGGCAATCTCTAAATTCCTTTTCTTCATGAAGGTTCTCTTTTTGTATGAAAGAGATGTACTCTCTGATGCCAAAAGACAGAGATGGTCGTGGAAAACAGAAAACAAATAGCACTCTCTGCCATGATGGTGTGAACCTGCCACAGAAGCTCAGATCATTATTCCCACAAGTTCACTCTTTAGTAACCTGAAGCAGCAAATGCTTCATGCTTCACAGGAATTTAGTAATCCCTCACCCCAATTAATGCACCAACCAACCAACCAATTTTACAGGGGAGGAACGGGGTCCCTTCTGACCCTCTTGTGATCAGATCATTCTTGGAAGCATGACATGTGATTACCCTCTCCTGGTGTGTATAACTGCTCAAACATTCAAAGAAAATATTGGAAATCAGGAAGAATTGAGATTGGTGGTGGTGTGGTAGTGTATGTATGTGTGGTCTCTATTTCCCATAGACCCAAATAGGAAAATCCCTCCTTCAGTTTCACTCTGCATAATACTGGTTTAGTGATGTGAATTAAATTTAATATGTTATATTATCCAGGCTGTATCTAGAATAACAATAAACCTCAGCAAAGGAAAATATTCTGTCAATGAGTGGGCAAAGCAGATGAATAAAAAATGCATATTCTGCCCCATACCAGAGGTACCAGATGGTGTATATATACACACACACACACACACATATATATATATATATATATATATATATATATATATTTGTTTAGAGAAATATATATCTCATATATATAAAATATGTTTTTGAATATATATTATATATGAATCCTTAAAATGAATATATTTTATAAATATATATATAATACTATATATATGTGTGTGTATATATGTATATATATGTGTGTGTGTGTGTATATATATATATATATTTTAGATGATGTCTACCTATATGTGAAGGTAAGTGGACACAATAAAGTCCCACAAGTGATTTTATCACTCTAATGGCTAACAACAAAAATAGTCCTTTAGGCCTGGGACCTGAAGCCAGTACTGGCAAAGCACTAGATTCCAGTTGTGTTATCACCAAAAAAGTTTCAATAACCAAAAGAAATATGGCCTCATTTCCTTCAGAGGGATTATCATTTTCAGGTACCTCAGAAGCATTAGATTAGATTAAGATTCAGTCCAATATGCATTTCTTAGCTTTTGTTATATGCCAGATACTCTGCTTGGCGTCTTAGGAATATTACAGGGTTCCTCCCCCTAGAAGTTGAGTTTAGTGGGAGAGACAGATACTTTAAAAAGTGATTATTATATAAGTAAGGATTATATACTGGGTGCATGGGAGCAAGACAGAAGGATATTTTAGATCTTACTAAACAGGTACAGAAATTAAGTCTGTTATCTTATCTGGAGCAAAGCTCAATCAGGAGTCAGACAAATTCTGGATCACCAGGAGAATGAATAAAGCAGACATATGTCAAGAGGAAGGGCTACCAACACTCCTATCTATGCATGTCATCAAACAGAAACTCTAAGGGGAAATTCTCAGAGTTCCTTGACTTGGGGTTGCTCTAAGCAGCATGCTGTGCAGCCGTGCTTAGAACTCTGTGACAGGGAACTGCTAAATGCCTGTCAAAAAAACCCTTGACAAGTGAAAGACAGGGAAACTGGGGGTTTGGGGAGCTTTTTCTCCCTCCTCACCAGCCTGTGAACACCTGTTACTAACGGAGCAAGCTGAGAGACACATTTGGCACATGTTGGCAGCACCGTCAGAATCAGCCCCTCCTCACGATTTAGATTTAGTGAAAATGTGATTCTTTTTCTGTGGCTTCTGCTGCACAAAACCCATTTCAGTTCCCTTTGCTGTATAGTTATCAGAAGTGAGAGGGAGAGATGATAAAACTCAAGCCAGTTATATCATGGCTGAATATAACCATGCCAAAAATTTTGGCAGCATTCTTTTTGAGGTGAGAAAAATCACACTAACACCATTTGTGGGGAGTTTTTCAAGTGACAAACACGTTCATGAATCCATACAGTTGGCTCTGCAACAACCTAAGAGAATGGGTCCCCCATTTTCTCCTATGGTCCCCATTTTACAGATAAAGAAATGAAGGTGGCTTCAGGAGGGTGAGGGACTGTACAATCACCAGTAAGAAGTAGACTTGATTGTGGGAGTGCAGGTCTTTGGCATCTTTGCGGGTTCTCGAAGAATTCAGAGACATGTATCTTCTTGAATTCTAGCCTTCCGGGTAGAAAGTAGTTTAGGTTACATCTTTCAAAGCAACAGAAATTCAACTTGTCTTTCTCAAAGTGCATCAACTGTTTTTGGAAGCCTGAGGTTCACAAGGACTGGAACAATGCCAGGGGAAGGTGTGCTGTTAGTCAGCCAGTTGGAAGCTCTCTGTCCCTAAACAAGCTTATAAAATTGAAAAGTCATACCCACCAAGTTTTGTGAGGACAGAATATTTAATGAACATGATGCACCAGACAGTCAATGAAGATCAGAATCATAGTTTTAAAAAATACAAATAATATATGACTACTCCATTTGCCTGTTGATTGAGGACTCAGGGTCTGGATGTGGGGAAGGGACATCTCTCCCAGTGTCTGTGGAATTGAGTGTTTTTGGTCATATCATGTATCATAGACAGATGCCAGAAAGGCAGAATTAAAAACAAAAAAACAAAACAAAAAAAACCTTGAAAACCTGCACATTGCTCAAGGCATATCTGTACTTGCAGTTTGGCTCAGTTTATTCCAATTTTTTACTTTAAAGTGTTTTATTTAATTAGAAATGTAATTTAAAATAAACAGCAAATGAAAAATAAAAAAAAGAAAAATGACAAACTCTATCTAGAAAAAGTTCTTTTCTGAGGGGGCTCCAGAGTTGGCTTTACAAAACACCAGCTGCCGGTTTGTTTTATTATTACTTGGTTTAAATATATCTATGGCTGAGGGGGAGGAGGGCAACTGACAGCAGCTTTGGCTTCCTGCAATGCTTGATGCTTATTTCACCAAGTTGTTTGTGGGACTGACAAACTTTTCCTTGACATGAGCTCTAAATGAATCCCTAAGTCGAATCCTTTCTCCAGCACTTATGGACTGCCTCACTTCCTCATTTGTAAAATAGGGATGATCTTACCCATTTTTGCCTGTCTATGACTTTTTCACATAGATCAACTAAAACAAATGGTTATGTAAGTCTTCGAAACTGTGCATAGGACCCTACTAGTTTTACTCACATCTTTCATTCAGTTGTACTTTTTCAAAAATAAGCAGTACAACTCTTCAGAAAGAGAGTGGTGCTACCAGGCATTCTGAATCTAAAACCTTCCAAGCTATCCTGTTCCTGTGCAATATTAGCTATTCTCCTTTGGAACCAATTTAGCTCTTCAAAAACACCACTCTGATACCAATTCTTGCATAAATACCATGATTTCTTGGAACTTACTTTCTAAGAGATAATCTTATTAAGACTTAGAGCTTTGAATCCCTCAAATTAGAGTATGAAACATCATGTCTGCTCCTTCCTTCTCCAAATGGCTTACATACTGTCCTGTGATTCCTCTTCCTTTCCCTCTGATTTTTGATGTGAAATATGGCATTTCTTCCCACAAGGATGCCATTCAGATTCCCAGCTATTCAGGGGTATGGCCACTTCTCAAAAACTGGAGTAAAGGGGTGCCTGGGTGGCTCAGTCAGTTGCCTCTTGGTTCGGCTCAGGTCATATCTCATGGGTTGTGGGATTGAGCCCCAAGTTGGACTCCATGCTCAGCAGGGAGTCTGCTTGAAGAGTGGCTTCCTTTGCCCCTCCCCCAACTCATGGGCTTGCTCTCTCTCTCTCAAATAAATAAATACAAATCTTAGAAAACAAAAACAAAAAACACTAAAGCTCATTACTGAAATAACTTCATCTTAAAGAAATTGGAGTCAAATAGAACATCCCATCTGGGCTTACTAGGCCACTCTATTCCTGGTGCACTTCCATGAAGTTTTACCTACTAAAGCCTTATGTGATGTTTAGCCCAGTTAATATTGATATCATTCCTTGAACTCAACTCTCTCCTAGGGTGTTGGCTGAGGAGCTCCAGGTGATACTCTATATATATATGAACTTTAGCTGGAACATCATGTCTACTTGAGGGCTTTTCTTTTAAGGTTTAGAAAACTATGCTGATCTTTAAAAGTTATTATAAGAACTTTGTATTCAGGATTTTCTTTTACTGAATATGGCTTTCACTTATTTTCTTGAATGCAGATTATATATGTATGAGAAATATATATTACATATATTTTATATAAGATATTTTTTAATTAAATTATACTCAAATAAGATGCCAATTTCTGACAAGTCTGTTTTATTTTATCTAGATATAGCCAGTATGGAACAAAGAAGGAGGTACAAGTTTATTTTCTTTATTTGGATTCCAGGTAACATAGAGTGTAATATTAGTTTCAGGTGTACAATACTGTAATTCAACACTTCCATACATCACCCAGTGCTCATCATGACAAGTGCACCCCTTAATTCCCATCACCTATTTAACCCATTTCCCCATCCACCTCCCCTCTGGTAACCATCAGTATGTTCTCTACACTTAAGAGTCTGTTTCTTGGTTTGTTTTCCTCTTTTTTTTCCTTTGCTTGTTTGTTTTATTTCTTAAATTCCACATATGCCTCAAATCATATGGTATTTGTCTTTCTCTGATTTGCTTAGCATCATACTCTCTAGCTCCATCGATGCTGTTGTGAAAGGCAAGATTTCATTCTGTTTATGACTAATA
The DNA here is from genome assembly GCA_002007465.1 of Ailurus styani. Classification (NCBI taxonomy): domain Eukaryota; kingdom Metazoa; phylum Chordata; class Mammalia; order Carnivora; family Ailuridae; genus Ailurus; species Ailurus styani. The sequence continues at coordinate 8,928 of LNAC01001157.1, read as the reverse complement.
ATAGTCCATTGTGTGTACCACCTCTTCTTTATCCATTCATCAGTCCATGGACACTTGTGCTGTTTCCTTAATTGGGCTATTGTATATAATGCTGGGATATTGTAGATAATGCTGGTATAAACAACCAGGTGCATGTATCCTTTGAATTCGTATTTGTCCTCTGGGTAAATACCTAGTAGTGCAATTGCTGGATTGTTGGGTAGTTCTGTTTTTAACTTTTTGAGGAAACTCCATACTTTTCCAGAGTGGCTATGCCAGTTTGCATTCCCACCAACAGTGCAAGAGGGTTCCCCTTTCTCCACATACTTGCCAACACCTGTTGTTTCTTGTGTTGTTGATTTTAGCCATTCTGACTGGTGTGAGGTGATATCTCATTGTAGTATTTTTTTTTTTCAGGTAGGTTCCATGCCCAATGTGAAGCCAATCATGGGGCTTGAATTCATTACCTGAGATCAGGACCTGAGCGGAGATCAAGAGTCAGATGCTTAACCTACTAGGCCACCCAAGTGCCCCATCTCACTGTAGTTTTAATTTGTACTTCCCTGATGATCAGCGATGCTGAGCATCTTTTCATGGATCTATTGGCCATCTAGATGTCTTCTTTGTAAAAATGTCTATATATGTCTTCTGCCCATTTTTAATTGGATTATTCATTTTTGGGGTGTTGAGTTTTATAAGTTCTTTATAAATTTTGGATACTAACCCTTTATCAGGTATGTTATTTGCAAATATCTTCTCTTATTCTGTAGGTTGCCTTTAGTTTTGATGACTATTTCCTTCACTGTGCAGAAGCTTTTAATTTTGGTATAATCCCAATAGTTTATTTTTATTTTTGTTTCCCTTGCCTCAGGAGACATATCAAGAAGAACTTGGTATGGCTGATGTCAAATAAATTACTGCCTGTGATCTCTAGGATTTTTATGATTTCTTGTCTCATGTTTAGGTCTTTAATACATTTTGAATTTATTTTTGTGTGTGATGTAAGAAAGTGGTCCAGTTTCACCATTTTGCATGTTGCCATCCAGTTTTCCCCACACCACATTTTGAAAAGACTGTCTTTTTTCCATTGGATATTCTTTCCTGCTTTGTTGAAGAGTAATCATATAGTTGTGAGTTTATTTCTGGGTTCTTTATTCTGTGCCATTGATTTGTATGTCTCTTTTTGTGCCAGTACCATACTGTTCTGATCAATACAGCTTTGTAATATAACTTGAAGTCCAGAATTGTGATACCTCATGCTTTGCTTTTCTTTTTCAAGGTCGCTTTGGCTATTTGGGGTCCTTTGTTGTTCGTACAAATTTTAGGATTCTTTATTCCAGTTCTGTGAAAAATGCAGTTAATATTTTGCTAGGCATTATGTTAAATATGTAGATTACTTTGGGTAGTATAGGCATTTTAACATTATTTGTTTTTCCAACCCATGAGCATGGGATGTCTTTCCATTTCTTTGTGTCATCTTCAATTTCTTTCATCAGTGTTTTATAGTTTTCAGAGCACAGGTCTTTCACCTCTTGGGTTAGGTTTACTCCTGGGTATCTTATTGGTTTTGGTGCAGTTATAAATGGGATTGATTTCTTAATTTCCTTTTCTGCTGCTTCATTATTGGTGTATAGAAATGCAAGATTTCTGTACATTGATTTTGTATCCTGTGACTTTACTGAACTTGTGTATCAGTTCTAGCAATTTTGTGGTGAAGTCTTTTCCAGGTTTCTACGTTGTGTATCATGTCATCTGCAAATAGTGAAAAGATTTATTTCTTCCTTGCCAGTAAGATGTCTTTTATTTCTTTTTGTTGTCTGATTGCTGTGGCTAAGACTTCCAGTACTATGTTAAATAGCAGTAGCTAGAGTGGCCATTCCTGTCTTCTTCCTGACCATAGAGGAAAAGCTCCCAGTTTTTCCCCATTGAGGTTAACATTAGCTGTGAGTTTTTCATATATGGCCTTTATTATGTTGAGGTGTGTTCTCTCTAAACCTGCTTTGTTGAGGGTTTTTATCATGAATGGGTGTTGTACTTTGTCAAATGCTTTTTCTGCATCTATTGAAATGATCATATTGTTTGTACCCTTTATTTTATTAATGTAGTGTATAATGTTTGTGAATACTGAACCACCCTTGCAACACAGGAATAAATCCCTTTTGATCATGGTGAATGATTTTTTTAATGTATTGTTGAATTCAGTTTGCTATCATTTTATTGAGAGTTTTTGCATCCATATTCATCAGGGATATTGGCCTGTAGTTCCCTTTTTTAGTGAAGTCTTTATCTGGTTTTGGTATCAGGATGATACTAGCCTCATAGAATGAATTTGGAACTTTTCCTTCCTTTTCTATTTTTTAGAATAGTTTAAGAGAAATAGATATTAAGTCTTCTTTAAATGCTTGATAGGATTCATCTGTGAAACCATCTGGCCGTGGACTTCTGTTTGTTGGGAGTTTTTTTGATTACTGATTCAATTTCTTTGCTGGTTATCAGTCTGTTCAAGTTTTCTAGTTATTCCTGTTTCAATTTTAGTAGTTATATGTTTCTAGGAATCTATTTCTTCCACATTGTCCAATTTCTTGGCCTATAGTTTTTCATAATATTCTCTTATATTTGTATTTCTGTAGTGATGGTTGTTTTTTCTCCTCTCTCATTTGTGATTTTGTTTGGATCCTCTCTCTTTTCTTTTTGATAAGTCTGGCTAGAGATCTGTAAATATTATGAATCTTTCTAAAGAAACAGCTCCTGGTTTCATTGATCTGTTCTATTACCTTTGTTTATTTGTTTCGTTTCTGTATCATTTATTTCTGCTCTGATCTTCATTATTTTCTTCCTTCTGCTGGCTTTGGGTTTCATTTGTTTTTCTTTTTTAGGTCTTTTAGGTATAAGGTTAGGTTGTTTATTTGAGATTTTTCTTGTTTCTTGAGGTGAACCTGTGGCTATATATTTCCCTCTTTGGACTGCTTTATTGCATCCCAAAGGTTTTGGACCATTGTGTTTTCATTTTCATTTGTTTCCATGTATTTTTTTTAAATTACTTCTTTGATTCCCTGCTTGACCCCTTCATTGTTTAGTAACATACCACCTAACCTCCATGTATTTGTGGTCTTTCCAAATTTTTTCTTGTAGTTAACTTCTAGTTTCATAGTGTTGTGGCCAGAAAAGTTGTATGCTATGATTTTATTCTTTTTGTATCTATTGAGGCCTGATTTGTGACCTAATATGTGGTCTGTTCCGGAGAATGTTCCATGTGCATTTGAAAACAATGTGTATTCTGCTGTTTTAGGAAGGAATGTTCTGAATATATGTGTTAAGTTCATCTGGTTCATTGTGTCGTTCAAAGCCATTGTTTCCTTATTGATGTTCTGTTTAGATGATCTGACCATTGATGTAAGTGTGGTGTTAAAGTCCCCCACTATTATTTTATTACTATCAATTAGCTCCTTTATGTTTGTTATTAATTGTTTTATATATTTGGGATCTCCCACATTGGTGCATAAATATTTACAATTGTTATATCTTCTTGTTGGATTATCCCCTTCATTATGATATAGTGCCTTTCAGTATCTCTTGTTACAGTTTTTGTTATTTTTCTTTCAAATTTTTATTTAAATTCTAGTTAACATATAGTGTAATATCGGTTTCAGGAGTCAAATTTAGTGATTCATCACTTACATATAACATTCAGTGCTCATTATAATAAGTGCCCTCTTTAATACCCATCACCCATCTAGCCCATCCCCCATCCCACCTCCATTCATCAAACCTGTTTGTTCTACATCATTAAGAGTCTCTTATGGTTTGCTTTCCTCTCTCTTTTTTTTCCTTCCCACATCTGTTTTGTTTCTTAAATTCCACATATGAGTGAAATCAGATGGTATTTTTCTTTCTTTCACTGAATTATTTCACTTAGGTTAACGTACTTTAGCTCCATCCAGGTCATTGCAAATGGCAAGATTTCATTCTTTTTGTTGGGTGAGCAACATCAGTCAATGGACATTTAGGCTCTTTCCACAGTTTGGCTATTGTTGATAGTCTCTGTTTTAAAATCTAGTTTGTCCAATATAGGTGTTGCTACTCTGGCTTTCTTGTGACATCTATTTGCATGACAAGTGTTTCTCCATACCCTCACTTTCAATCTGGAGGTGTTTTTAGGTCTAAAATGAGTCTTCTATAGGCAGCATTTAGATGGGTCTCTTTTTCTTATCCATTCTGAGACCCTATGTCTTTTGGTTGGATCATTTATTTCATTTACATTCAAAGTAATTATTGATAGCTATGTATTTATTGCCTCTTATTACTTATTTTGTCATTATTTCTGGAGATTGTCTCTGATCCTTTCTTGTCTTTGCCACTCAAAGAGTCCCCTTTAACATTTCTTGCAGGGCTGATTTAGTGTTCACACATTCCTTTACTTTTTTTTTTTTAAGATTTTATTTATTTGACAGAGAGAGACACAGCGAGGGAGGGAATACAAGCAGGGGGAGTGGGAAAGGGAGAAGCAGGTTTCCCACTGAGCAGGGAGCCCGACGCAGGGCTCCATCCCAGGACCCTGGGATCTGACCTAAGCCGAAGGCAGACGCTTAACGACTAAGCCACCCAGGTGCCCACATTCCTTTACTTTTGTTTTGTTTTTGTTTCTTGTTTTGTCTTTTATTTTTGGTCTGGAAAACTCTTTATTTCTGCTTCTATTCTGAGTGATAGACTTGAAGGATAGAATATTCTTGGCTGCAGATTTTTCCCATTCAGCACACTGAATATATAATGCCACTTTCTTCTAGTCTGCAAAATTTCTGTTAAAAAATCTCCAGCTAGCCTTACGAGTCTTCTCTTGTAAGTTAAGGAACTTACTCTCTTTTGTCTTGCTGCTCAAGATTTTTTCTTTATCACTGTATTTTGTAAATGTAATTACAATATGTCTTGATGTTGGCTTGCTTTTGTAGATTTTAATGGGAGTTCTCTGTGCCTTGTGCTTTTAGATATCTGTTTCCTTCCCCAGATTAGGGAAGTTTTCAGCTATTATCTCCTCAAATAAATTCCCACCCCCACCCTGTCTCTCTCTCTCTCCTTCTGGGACTCCTATGATACAAATGTCATCATATTTGATGGAGTCACTGAATCTAGTCTCATGTTCCAAAATTCTTCTTTCTCAGATCTTTGGTCAGTTTCATAATTTTCCTTTACTTTTTCTTCTAGGTCACCAATTCATTCCTCTGCTTCTTCTGGCCTGCTGTTCACTGTATCAAGTATGTTTCCAATCTCATTTATTGCATTCTTCATTTCTGATTCTTTTTTTAACTCATTTATCTTTGTGGTAAGAGTCTCCTTGATGTTTTCTATTCTTTTTTCAAGCCTAGCGACTATCCTTGATTGGTACTTTAAATTCTCCATCAGGTGTGTTACTTATATCTGTTTCGCTTTGATCTCTCACTGTGGCCTTGTCTTGTTCTTTCATTTGGGATAAATTTCTCCACCATGGCATTTTGTCTAAGTCTCTACCTTCTCCTCTATGGTAGGAAAGCCAGTTATGATTTCTGCTCCTCAAAGTAATGACTTTATGAAGAAGAGGTCAGGGCCTGGCACTTCAGGGAATGCCTCTGGCATGTCCTTCATGTGTTTTGCTTGTATTTTGATGGCTCTATCCTTCAGGCCAGACATCTGCAGAAGCTCTTCTTGCCTGCTGTGGGCAGTGTTTAGTCTTTGGCTTGAATGTGATGAGTTTTAACTAGGTGTGTTCTAGTCTGTATATAAATGAGACCTGATACTACTTTTGTGAGAACTGAGGCCCTGCAGAAGTCTCTGGTCAGGAGACATGGTGTAGGCAGAGGTTTGTGCTGGTCTTCTGGGAGAGGGGCCTGCCATGCTGGTACTGAGGCAAACTTGACTGAGAGGGGCAGTCTCAGTAGAGCACACGGGTGTTAGGTTTGATGTAAGCGAGTTAGGCAGGCAGTGTCAGCACTGTGCTGCTTCCTGCAAGTGGCTCTGTGTTTATGCTGAGGGGTGGAAGAGGGAAATGGTGCCAGCCAACTCCTTTATTCCTGGAAAGACATCTCCTTGAATGCAGCCTCATAGGGAAGCACTCTGAGAAGAGTGAATAATCTCCCCTCTGTGTGATCCAGGCATTCTTCAAATTGTTCTTTCCACACTGTCTGCCCTCAGGAGCAGGGCAGTGACTTCTAGGCTCTAACACAACTAAGCCTGCTGATTTTTAAAACTCGAGGCTTTAAGCCTCAGTGGTTGTAAGAACTCACAAATTTCAGCCCCTCTCATTTTCCAAGCCAATGGCTTTGGGGAAATGTTGTTCTTGGGCATTCCCCTGTATGCTCCTCTCTCTCTCCTCCATTTCCACAATCACAGCTCCCTCCCCTCTGCAGTACCTGTGATCCCTTTCTCCCCTAAACCACTCTGTCTCCACTTCCTACTTTCTTTCATGGGGCCTCTTCTCTCCCTTTAGTTGTGGAGTTTGTTCTGTCCTTCTTCAGGGTGACTTCTGGGATATTTAGATGATTTGATAGTTGTGTTTGTGGAACGAGACAAGCCATGGGTCCTCCTACTCCACCATCACCTTCCTTTTGACCAACCAGGACCAACCAGATTTAATTTTAACCAGAATTAAAAGTTTAGATTTTAATTCTCAGTGGTCTTAGATAAGTCAATGGTAATGATTCTCAAATTTACACCTCTTGACCTAAAGTCTTCCTGAGCTCCAGAGTCATATATTCAATTGCCTTTTGACATAGCTGTTTGGATGACTAATAGGTGTCTTGAATTTAACACTCCCAAAACCAAAATCAAGAAATTCTTGATTCTCCTTTTACTTCCCAAATATGCTTTATCTCTTTGCCCCTTTCTTAAGAAGTGGCATCACCATCCTCTCAGTATTCATATCAAAAACCTAGAAATCATCTCTGACTCTTCCTTTTCTCTTTTATTACATACTTTTAATTAAACAAAGAGGCCATTTTACTGAGGTTGCTCTAATGTCATGATAGCCTACATAAAAAAAATGGAAATCTAAACTTGTAAATACCTCAAGGTAGTGAAATCAAAATGTGCAGGACAACCAGTCACAAGGAGTCAAATATGCTTTAAGCTATAGCCAATCAATAATTTCCTCTTTGTTCCCACACTTTCTATTATATGGGTCTTTTCTCTGGCTTCTGTCCAAAGTGCTCCTAACCACTTCTGGTTTAGCACTGCCTGATTTGAATAATTTTTTACTCAAATAAACTCTTAAAATTTTTAATAGGCCACAGTTTATCTCTTAATACATTCAACCCACAGCAAATGCTGTTAATTCTATCTTCAGGATATTCCTAAAGTCTGACCCCTATCATTACGTATGTCGTCCTGCTTCAAGTCACCACAGCTGTTACCTGGCCTATTATAATCCTCTCCTGACTGGTTTTCCTTCTTGTTTTATACCTCCTACACTTTCACCCCACATAGCAGCCAGAATGACCAATTCAAATGTAAATTGGATCATGTCCTACTCTTTCTTAAAAGCCACCAATCACCAATCTTTTCCTATCACACTTAGAATAGATTCTAAGCTGCTGCTGCTGCTGCTTATTTTATTTATTTATTTATTTTTTGCCTTCGAGATCTTATATGATTGAGCCCTGGATAGTTGTGTGATCTCATCTCACACATTTTACAGAGTTCCAAACATATACTTTGCTGTCTCTCAAACACACACATAACATCTCATCTCAGAGTCACTGACTGTTCTTTGCCTGGAACTCCTCCCCTCAAATAGTCACATAGCTTGTCCTTCACATCAGTTGGATACCTGCTCAAATTCCCTAAGAGTGCTTTCTGTCAAATCCAGAAGAGCTCCCACTTCTGCTCCAATCACTCATTTTTTTGTATTCTTTCTCTTCCTAACACCCATCACTACCTGACATTCTGCTCAAATACATACCCACACTTGTTCATTCCTCAGATGTAAGTGTCATGAGGATAGAAACTTAGAGTACTGAGTTTACAACTTTATTCCTGGTAACTAGAATGGTACCAGGTATTCAGTAAGAGCAAGATGAATAATTGTCAATGAATGAAAGCATGCAGGTTTTGGGCCTGTTTCTTTTCTGTAAAATATGGGTTTCAATCAGATGATCTATAACAATACCACTAGCCTTAAAAGCCCGTGATTCCTTGCTTTATTTTTTGGTTTAGATCTTGCCGTATTATGCACAGAAAGTCAACTGTGTCAAAAATACAGTAGTATAGGAGGCAATGAACTAGCCAAATAGCATCTTACAGTAACCCTTCAGAACTTGCTCTTAAATTTTCTTCTGATTAAATGTCTCATTCCTTAGAATTTATGTTTATGGAATATAAATTAGTATAGCTAATATCATGGGTACAAATAATCTGAGTGTGCCCAATTAAGCAAACCAAAATGCTGGTGAGGTCTGGAGGCTTAGGACCAACCTTCCTATTTCCAGAGTGCTTTATACATGTAGCGACATGAGCAAGGACAACCTCAAATCATTCTTTTTGAGGTCCTAATTTTCAGGTATTTCCCAAGCAATGTATTATAATCAGATGAACAAACTGGTTCTGATTACCTGTTCCAACACATCCTGTAGGTGTAGTCAAATCATAAATGATCTGAGCTTCACCTATTGTATGGATTGACCAAGGGAATGAAATAGCTTTATGCAGAAATCAATCTGTGTTTAAGGTAGGGAAACAGACTAAGAGACTTCTTTCATAATGTTCATGATAGCCATCTCTTTTTGGCTTCCATTCAACATGAAGAACTTTGAAGTGAATTTAGAATAATCCCAGTACTTCTCTTTACTAATGAATAAAGAGTGGCACCATTCACTTTTAAATACCCTTACTCTTTTTCTTTTTTTTGGATTTTCTTCTTTTTTTATTTTATTTTATTTTATTTTATTTTTTTAAATTTTATTTTTATTATTTGCCCAAGGGGTA
>LNAC01001156.1:305114-320015 GCA_002007465.1 Ailurus styani | reverse complement strand
GTTTTGGCGGGAAGGTCCGCCATCTTGGACGGGCTTTGGCGGGAAGGTCCGCCATCTTGGACGGGTTTTGGCGGGAAGGTCCGCCATCTTGGACAGGTTTTCATTTTGTATAGCTTCCATCTCCTGCCAGCCCAACAAAAATCAGTTTATTTTTAAGATGGAAAAATATGACAAATTAATGACAATGAAGCAAACAATTATCTACTATCCTAAAAATTAAAATTAGTAAGTTAACTATGAAATGTGAATATAAATTTTACACTATAAATACCCAAGGTCAAAGACATCACTTTAATGTGCAGGGAAAGCCACAAGAGGGCACTCCATTACTCAGATGTGGTTTATTCCCACAGTCACGCGGTGGTTTGACACTCATTGGCCCTCTTTCTCTGTGCATGTTATGTTCTCTTTTCAGTTGCAAGTTGCTCTAGGGCAAAAAGGTGCTCTTTTGAAAAAAGCGAGGACTCTCTAGAAGATCCTATCCAGAATCCAGAATCAGACTAGAGGAGCACCCTATCAACTTTGCTATGTTCGAGGATACAAAGCCATTTTCCCTATCCACAGCTCACACAGACATGCTTTCTGCTTTTTGCTCAATGCTCGTGGTGGTCCTGCTAGTAATTCTCAGTGAGTAATGTTTCATTTTTTAAAATCTATTTTTTATTAAGTTTTGAATTTTAATTCCAATATAGTTAACATACAGTGTTATATTAGTTTCAGGTGTACAGCATAGTGATAACAATTTTATACATTATTTAGTGCTCATCATGATATCGGTACTCTTATTCTCCATCACCTATTTGTCCCATCCCCAGTCCCCCACCTCTCCCTGGTAACCCTCTGTTTGTTCTCTATAACTAAAAGTTTGTTTTATGGTGTGTGTGTCTCTCTTTTTTTCTCTTTGTTCATTTATTTTGTGTCTTAAATTCTACAAATGAGTGAAATCATATGGTATTTGTCTTTTCTGACTGGCTTATTTCACTTAGTATTATACATTTTAGATCCGTCTGCGTGGTTACAAATGACAAGATTTCATTCTTCTTTATGGCTGAGTGACATTCCATTGTGTATATATACACCACGTCTTTATCTTCATCTGTTGATGGACACTTGGGTTGCTTCTATAGTTTGGCTATTGTAGATAATGCTGCAATAAACATAGGGGTGCATATATCCTTTTGAATTAGTGCTTTCATATTCTTTGAGTAAATACCCAGTAGTGTGATTAGTGAGTCATAGGCTAGTTCTATTTTTAATTTTTGGGGGAATCTCCATACTCTAGTAATGTTTCATTTTTTAAAATGATTTTCTATTCCTAGGTTTGGGTGATGATATCTAGCTCAATTTTCTCACTGGGGACTGTCCTTTTGTTCATAAATTCCTAAATAACAAAATCTTCATTATTTCAGGAGAGACCAGTGGAGACACAGTGACCCAGACAGAAGGCCTTGTTACCCTCCCAGAGGGGACACCGCTGACCCTGAACTGTTCCTACCAGAGCATCTACTCCATTTTTGCTTTCTGGTATGTCCAGTACCAAAACAAAGAGCCCAAGCTCCTCCTGAAGAGCTCATCAGAAAACCAGCGGGTAGAGCATCATGGTTTTCAGGCCAGTCTTTTTTTTTTTTTTTTAAAGATTTTATTTATTTATTTCACAGAGGGAGAGAGATCACAAGGAGGCCGAGGAACAGGCAGAGAGAGAGGGGGAAGCAGGCTCCCCGCTGAGCAGGGAGCCCGATGTGGGCCTCGATCCCAGGACCCTGAGATCATGACCTGAGCCGAAAGCAGAGGCTTTAACCCACTGAGCCACCCAGGCGCCCTCAGGCCAGTCTTAAGAGTGACAAGTCCTTCCACCTGGAGAAACGTTCGGTGCAAACCTCAGACTCGGCCGTGTACTACCGTGCGCTGGGAGGCACAGTGAGAGCAGCCGCAGGGGGAGCTGAGCGCAAACCCAGAGGGGCGCAGCAGGGGCCTGGAGGCCAGACTGATGATTTCTCTTGGGTCAGTGTCCTGGGCTGGGCACTGCTAGAGGGGAGGAAAATATTCCAGCTCGGACGCCTCTGTGCTCAGGAACCCTGGTGCTCACTTTGAGTGAGGGATGGAAATAGGTGATCTAGGTGAAAACTTGATTTCTAATTTCCAGAAAAGTTCCTGCTTTCAGTCAGGATGCCATTTCTTCATGCCAGGTTAAAAAATATCCCATGGTAACCGTTAACTGAAGTTCTGTGTGGATCTGGTGCTAAGTAAACATGTGGATTTCCTGAGATAGTTCCATCCCTGAGACAGGAAATCTGCAAGGATCTCATCACTTTTAGGGAAAACAGCTTATAGACTAAATGAGAGATCAGGAATCTCGTCCCACTGATTTAGTTTCTTTTCTCCGGGTCCCAGCTTGACTGAAATAATTGACTTAAAACATTATGTATGCGCTAGGTGTACAATGTGTTGATTTGATCCACGTACACGTTGCAAAATGTTCACCACTATAGGATTAGCTAACATCTCCTTCCAGTCACATAATTATCATTACTTTTTTTGTGGTGAGAACATTCAAGATCTACTCTCTTAACAATTTTCAAACTTGAAAATTGTTAACTGTAACCACAATGTTACATATTAGGCCCCCAGAACTTATCCTTTTTTTAAACTAGAGGTTTGTAGTCATTAGTCAAATCTCCTTATTTCCCCCACTGCCCCTCCCCCACCGGCACCTGGTAACCACCATTCTACTCTGTTTCTATGAGTTTCACTTCTTCCGATCTCATACATAGGTGACATCATACATTATTTGTCTTCCTCTGTCTGAGTATACTAGATCTCATTGGAATACTGTTCTATCTCAACTATAGGTCCTCCTCCCAGGAAAGATCCTACAGTGTCAATGTGTATAAAAACATAGACGAGGGTGAACTGTTTTTCTTAGTGGTTGGAGAGTCAAACTAACATAATGGTTCGGCGTTTCTCAGGCCCAGGAAACAGAGAATCAGTCCCTTACCATAAACTGGGCACACATTTTTGATTCCAGCACCAACCCCCTAATTGGCTTAAGGATACTCAGAGAAGACCCTGGGAGCTGCAGAGGTGACCTTATGACTTCAGCTGGGCTGTGATGATTTATATAGACAGGGCTGGGAAAACCTAGACAACATTACCTACAATGCTTGTGGATGTCAATTACAGGGGTTTCACGTGGCTTTTAACATGATTTCAAAGACTTGATAAGCTAATGATCCAAATACTTGATGTTAGACTGAGCTGTGTCCCTACCATCCCTACTCCTCAATCCACATATTGAAGCCCTAACCCCTAATGTGACTGGATTTGCCTTTAAGGAGGTCATTAAGGTTAAATGAGGTAAAATTTTCATCAGATCTAGTGATTCTGGTATTTTTAATGTTTGGTAGGTTTCAAGTTTGGTAAATAAAATACCCCTTAAAATTTGGATTCTTTCACAACAAAACCAAACCCAGGCTCGTAGGTACAGAGAACAGATTGGTAGGTGCCAGAGGGGAGGGGGGTTGGGTGGAGCAGAAAGGACAAAGGGGATCAAGAAGTACAAACTTTCAGTTATAACGTAAGTAAGTCATGGGGATACAACGTACAGCACGGGCATTATCTCAGTAACGTTGTACTAACTTTGTAGGGCGGCAGATGGTAACTACACTTATTGTGGTGATCACTTCCCAATGAGTACAAATACTGAATCATTATGTTGTACTTTCAGTTATATTATTACTTTCAGTTGTATCTCAGTAAATGTAAAAAATCATCATTTTTATAGATCAAAAGTGGTTTAATAGAGGCAATTTTATTTGGCTCAATCTAATACATAGATTACATTAAAATTTTTGAATTCTTTTGATCTCATATATCAGTATAATAATTAACCACAATTTTGTCTAGTTCATTGCAAAGGAAATAGGCAGCTTTTTGTTCCCCCAGAGGAAGGAGTGGAGACTCAGTGACCCAGAGGGAAAGCCAAGTGACCCTCTCAGAAAGGGCTTTCCTTACTGTAAACCACTCCTATGCTGCCACAAAAGCGCTCCTCCCTTTTCTAGCATATTTGGTATCTTGGTGAAATTATGCAGCTGTCTTGAGAACCACAAAAGAAAATGAGGTGGAAGCAACAAAGATTTTGAAGCCACAAATGAAGAAAAAAACCACCTTTCACTGGGAGAAACTTTCAGTCCCTATGCCAGACATGAATGTGTGCAGCTGTGCTGAGTGACGACACAGGGAGAGGCTGCAGGGTTGCCAGGCACAAGCCCTCAGAGGGCCAGGCGGGACCCCTCTGTTGAGGACTGTTCCTCATGAGTCATCCTGGCTTCAGGAGAGTCTACTACGGTTTGACCTCACGTACTCTGGCAGGTGCAAAGACCACCCAGATCAACTCTAAGGACACAGTGGAAGAATAGGAAGTGAATATGCCCTGAATTTAATTCCCCATTTTAGAAACGAGAAATAAGGCCTGGCTTCTTTAATCAAGGATCAGTGGTGGATATACCTAGAGGGTATTATGTTAAGCAAAGTAAGTCAGTCAGAGAAAGACAAATACCATATGATTTCACTCATATGTGGAATTTAAGAGACTAAACAGATGAACATAGGGGGTATAAAAAGAGAGGCAAACCATAAAACAGACTCTTACCTAGAGAGAACAAACTGAGGATTACCGGAGGGAAGGCAGGCAGGGGGATGGGCTAAATGGGTGATGGGGATTAAGGAGGGTACTTGTGATAAGCATCTGGTGTTGTATGTAAGTGATGAAGCACGAGGCACCTGGGTGGCTCAGTTGGTTAAACGTCTGCCTCCAGCTCAGGTCATGATCTCAGGGTCCTTCTGTGTCTCCCTCTGCCCCTCCCCCTGCTCATGCTCATGTTCACTCTCTCTCTCAAATAAAAAAATTGTAAAAAAAAAAAAGTAAGTGATGAATCACTAAATTCTATACCTGAAACTTCTACACTGAATGTTAACTAACTAGAATTTAAATAATAACTTGAAAAAGAAAAAAAAAATCAGTGATCTCTCTCTCCTTCTTCCAGACAAAGTACAACCCCATGACCTTGGCCAAGGTCACCTAAAGAAATAGCAATGTGTACGATTTTTTTCTTTAGAGACACAACACGAGATAGATGGGGTTGCATCTGCATAATGTCTGCCTGACAGAGGAAGGGTTATTTCCTAGGGAGCACAGGAAAGAACCAAAGCAACTATTCTTAGGGAAAGAATAAAAGGGAGGAGGGAGAAACATAATTCCACATGCAGGCAAAGAACGGAAGGAAAATTATAGTTATCATAGCTTCTTTTGGAGCAAATGAAACAGCAGTCATGGACCAGTGCTCTCAGAAGTGGACACAAACTCATAATTGAAGAGGTGCCTCATGCCCAAATCCTATACACACTCCTCCCTCTCTTTCCTCCCCTCCTTACTATATCCTGATTAGCCGGCTTCCTTTTTCTTTTTCCTTTTTTAAAGATTTTATTTATCTATTTGAGAGTCAGAGAGAGTGAGCATGGGGCCGGGGAGGGAGAGAGCGGGAGGCGGCAAGGGGGAGACATGCTGAGCCGGGAGCCAGACGCAGGGTTTGAGAGCATGACCTGAGCCAAAGTCAGACCCTTAGCCAACTGAGCCACCCAGGCGCCCCTTGATTAAGCGGCTCCTTAAACCCAACCCTTGGGACGGATGGCAGTGTCCATAGAGTCTGAGGAAGGAGAACACTCAGGCTCAAATTCCTCATCAGAGCACAGTGCAGGGGTAGTGGTTAGGGAGGACATCATGCAGCTTCCTTCACTCCTTTCAAGGTTTTTTCCCTCAAGAAGACTAGTGGAGAAGTGGAAGGTGACAAGGTGGGTAGAGGAAGAGGGTGGGGAAAAAGAACAATCTCTGGATTGCGTTGCAGATATTTCTGGGGTCTCCTCAAATATGGGAGTCACTTCCCTCAGATAGTACAGTCACTCAATGAATATTGACTTTTTGGCGCATCAAAAGAAATTTGATTTTCAGGGAGTGGGAATGACAGAGACTTTCAGTGTGTCTCCATGTCTCAGGAACTGCCGGGGAAGACAACTGGGAAAAGTCCTGAAAACACCATTAGGAGGGAAGGGTCCTACCCCTTTGATGTTTCCTTTTCCTCTTGCTCCATCCAGGAGTCTTTTCTAACATTTCCATTTCTCACTGGCCATCTCTGTCAGTGTTATGAATGAGCTGATAACCTCTCTCTCATTTTAATTCTAAAATTATTAGTTCTTCCTTCGTGGTTTAAAATTTTAAAATTCCTTTTTAATGAAAAATAATATAGGTACCTGGTAAACAAAAAACTTGAGAGCAAGAAGACATACAATAAAAAAATCAGTAAGTCCCAGATGTTTGATTGAACAGAGTTGATTGAATATTTATGTTGATCTCTGCAGCCTCCTGAAAGCCTACTAAAATGTTAATAAAGGATTTCAAAATATATATAAACACATAAGCACAAAGTGACCAGGAAAGATGGTGGCAGCTTAGAAGACATCAAGACGATGTTTAAAGGGTGGAAAGTAAGTGGAGAAGAAGTAACTGGTTTAGCAGAGGGATCATGACCTGAGCAAAGGCAGATGCTTTACCTACTGAGCCACCCAGGCATCCCTCTTTCCATACACTTCTAGGATTTTTTAAATTCTTGGTGTTTAAAAGTTTTGCAAGGATGTGTTTAAGTGTCTTTTTTATTCAGCAATATCTACACTTTTGGGCTATTTTAATGTAAGTATAGGATGTCCTTTAGTTGTGGGAAAATTTGTTCTATCATTTCCTTGATAAATTTCTCTCTTGTTCAATACGACAGATATTATTATTTGCTTATTTTATCACCTAGATTGATTTTTCTATGTAGTATTATATACATATTTTTGATTCTTTGTCTTTTTCTTCTGTGTCTTGAAAGATTTTCTTAATTTTGTTTTTCAGACCATTTACTGATTTTTTTTTTAAAGATTTTATTTATTTATTTGACAGGGAGAGAGATTACAAGTAGGCAGAGAGGCAGGCAGAGAGAGAGGAGGAAGCAGGCTCCCTGAGCAGAGAGCCCTTGTGGGGCTAGATCCCAGGACCTTGAGATCATGACCTCAGCGAAAGCAGAGGCTTTAACCCACTGAGCCACCCAGTTGCCCCCATTTACTGATTTTTAAAAAAGATTTCATTTATTTATTCGTCAGAGAGAGAGAGAAGGAGAGAGCACAAGCAGGGGGAGGGCAGGCAGAGGGAGAAGCAGGCTTCCCACTGAGCAGGAAGCCTGATGTGGGACTTCTCCCAAGACCCTGGGATCATGACCTGAGCCGAAGGCAGACACTTAACCGACTGAGCTACCCAAGCATCCCCCATCTACTGAGTTTTAAAAGGGGTTGGCAACAATATTTTTAGCTTCTAAGAGCTCTTCCTGATTGTGGAATCTTTGTTGTTGAATTTTTTCAAGATATGTTAATTAAGATACTTTTCAATATTCTCTTTCATTCTTGGAATTTTCTGTTTCCTTTTCTGTCAGATTTTCTGACTTCTTGTTTTGTTTTGTTTTGTTTTGATATTTACCGTTTGTACTGGAAGGAAGGAAAGATTCTTTACCCTTCAAAGTCTTCCAGCTGGACAAAGAATTAAATTTACATGGGACAGATCAGCAGGAGAAAAAAACCAAAGTTTTATTATAGGCACACAGAGGTCTAATAATGAAATTGAGACTGAAAGGAATGTCCAAGGTTGACAGTTTTAATACTTTTTAGACAAAGACAATAAATCTGTGAGGAACTGACTGTGAAAACTTAACTTCGGGAGGGTCAATAGGTAAGGAATTCTAAATGGAATTTGGGCTGGATCGTAGATTAGTAAAAAGTAACAAGTGTTGCTTTACGGAGTCCTTGTCTCTCAATTTCCTTTCTCTGGTGCTGAGGCTCTCTCTTTATCTCCTGGTATAGGAAGGGCACCTTTCACTGGGAGGTTTATTTCCTGCTTTCAGGGGGAACAGAGAAGGTCTGAGTGTCCTTCACTCAGGACAAACTGTCTCTTAAGTAATTTTTATTTAAAATAATCAGTGTAGGGCACCTGGGTGGCTCAGTGGGTTAAAGCCTCTGCCTTCGGCTCAGGTCATGATCTCAGGGTCCTGGGATCGAGGCCTGCATCGGGCTCTCTGCTCAGCAGGGAGCCTGCTTCCTCCTCTCTCTCTGCCTGCCTCTCTGCCTACTTGTAGTCTCTCTCTCTGTGTCAAATAAATAAATAAAATCTTTAAAAAAAAATAAAATAATCAGTGTACTCAAACAGCACATTTTGGGCAGCCTGCCCTTGGCCCCTACAACTGCTTGCTTTACACCTCAACAAGGGACTTTATTTAGGGAGGATTCTGAAAAATTATTGGTCAGCAGTTGGAGCAGCAGTTGGAGATTGATTAGAATCGGGAAAGGCTTAGAAAACTCACGGTCGTGTTAGTTTTGGCAACTATTTATAAATAGCGCAGGAAAATGAAGAGTTGGAATTCATCAGTGTTTTTCCAAAGACTGTCTCAACTGTAAAAGTAGACTCCTATTCTTTCAGGAATTTAAATTCTACAAATTGACACCAAAAATTTATGGATGTAATCTCTTTTGCTGCTTCCAGCTATGGACATTTTTTTTTTTCTCATTGCTTTCACCCTGTTCTTGTTTGCTTTCACTGTGGCAATATTAGAGATTGATTCGTACATGTTAACACCATTATAATTAATCGTGTAGTAAATTTAGCAATGCCAAATTCTGCTAGAAATACTGAACAGAATTGCAGTGGACACTACAGGTCACTGAATCCAGTATAAACTTATAACCCAGTATAAACCTGTTTTGTGTAGGATGGAAAGAACTGTGTAAGAAGCTTTTATGGTCCTTGCGTTCTTGAGGTCTTGGAGAAAAACAAATACTCCAGAGAAAGGGAAGATGGAGAAGAAGGGAGTTTTCTAGCTGCTTTTTGGCTTACTCTCTAATGTATAGAAAGATAAGTACACAGGAGCCCTCAAAGTATAGAGAGAATAAGTAGATCATCACCAAGGTACATCAGGAAAACAACAGTAGTTTTTAGGAAACAGTGATATAGTTACACATAATAAATATTTGAGTGATTGCTGGAAGGGAATAAGGAAACTAAGTGGAGCATTACAGATATAAAATCTGGAATAAGAAATGTGTATTCATTTAATGTCCTTCTCCCTCCCTACTTCCCTTTTTATGTTTGGATGATAATCTCTTCTACCTCTATTTTCAGGTGACTCACTGTCATCAGCTCAACTACATTGCCCAGAGGGACCGTGATGGGCAATTTATGCAGATTAGTATGAGAAGGAAAACTATCAATTTCTTTTGATTCTGAACTCAAGCTAAGTTTGAAGAAAAATAAATTTTACACCAAAGACCCCAAGCAGTTGGGAGATCGTACCCCTACCTCCCGGAACCCTAACTCTGCCTGAGAAATCAAAGTAGCTTGCCTTCCTCCCTCCCTCCCTTTCTTTTATTAATAGCTTGTTATTTATTTATATGATTATATATGATTTTTGTGAGAAACTTTCTACAATAAAGAATTATATTAAGAATAAGGTGAGAATCCTGGGTTATTTTATCAATAAAACAAATAATTCTAACTTTTCATGTGATTCACTGGTCTTAACCACAAAATCCACCACTCAGAAGCGGCTAGCCCCATTGAAAGGTGGACTATCTTACTGAAGACTGAATTACAATGTCAGTTGGGAGACACACTGACTGGATGGGGCTTTGTTTAATAGAATTCAACTTGTGCTTCAAATCAGAGACCACCGTATGTTACCGACTTTCACAGAGCCAGAATCCATGGATCCTGGGAATCAAAAGGTAGATGTGGGAGTGGCTCCTCTCACTATTACACCTAATAACCCACCAATGGACTTTGAGATTCCCATCTTGGCCCCTTTATGCTGTGCTGACTTGGAAATCTTAGTCTTCAGGGAAGAATTCTTCTGCCAGGGGACAAAAAAATGGCTCTTCTCAGGGGATGATGAGAGTAACTCTTGGACATTTTGGGCTCCTCAACTGTTGATCCAACATGAAGAAAAATATCTACTGGCTGGAGTGGTAGATCCTGACTGTCAAGAAGATATTGGGTTGCTTCTACACAAGGGGAGCAAGGAAAGCAAGGCATACTATCTATGGAGCCTCTTAGTACTTTCATGGCTGATGGTAAAGCTTAATTCCCAAACCAAAACAGGACAAGTGAGAACTCAGATCTTTCTGGAATGAAGGTTTTGGTCACTCCACCAAGCAAAGTTTTTGGCCGAGGGCAGGGAAATAGAGCATAGAGATGGGTGAAGAAAGCCATAGATATCAATTAAAACCTGTGACCAATTACAGAAGCAAAGTTGTAGTACTTTTTAAAGTTGAGGTATAATTAACCTACAATGTTATATTAGTTTCACACGTACAACGTATTGATTTAACAAATTCCATACATCACTCAAAGTTCCCTACAGTAGGTGTAGTCAAAGTTGTAGTATTTTGCTTATTTTCCATTTGCTTGTTATGTGTATTTGTATATGCTAAATCTTTCCTTCTTCTCTCCTTCACTTTTCATTTTACATACAAGTTATTGGAAAATAACTTTACAATTTAGTATATAGGTAACAGAATTTTCAGAGGGATTCTAAGTTTGAAGAGTTATTAATCAGTGATGGCACAACTGCAACTAGGCATCTCCTTATTCTGGGGAAAAGGGTGAGAAATTCTTCCCTTGTAAAGAAGGATAGCTGTACCTTGAAGGAGGTAGAAATATTGAGCTGTTTTGTTGTTCTATGTGTTTCAAATATGTGTTTTAGAGGGTTACATATAGAAGCTGAGTTCAAAGGGGTGGGATCAATTTATTGATTCTCAGCTCCAAATTCATCTTTTGCTTGTTCTTGAAAATAGTTTTGAGCCCTTCAAATATGTTTCTTTGCCAGTCGGCACAATGTTAAACTTTTCAGGAGAGAGTGCAAGAGGAAAGGGTTTCCCGTCCTGGTCTCTCCGTGCCCTCTTGGCAGGACCCTGCAGCATGGGAGGCTGCTCCAGTGATGAGCTCGTGCAGTGCCTCTGCCCTGGGGGGGGGGTGCGGTGCAGTGGCAAGCAGCACCCAGGGAAAGCAGCGTCCCCGTCCTCCCCATTTTCAGGTGGTTTTAGAGAAGAGTGCCTCCAGTGAGACACTACCCTGTGAACGTCTTTTCCCAGCATCCTAAAGGACATTTTTCTGGCAAGTTCTAAAGGATGGATTTCCATCAAGTACCGCTGTTACAGCACCATAGTGACTTCTCTGCCATCCCAGGGAGCCAAAAGCGTGTCTTCTCCAAGAACTGAGTCTCAGCCCTGGAGTGGAGTGAGGACCTCTTCCTTGCATGTTCTATCCCCATCATGGGAGTAGTGGCCACACTTTATAGCTGCTATTCCTAGAGAGGTCTCTTTTCTTCCTACTAGCCATTTCCTTTTTACTCCAGTACTCTCTTACAGTTAATAGTTCTGTATATTAAGCTTTCCCTATTCAGTTTACTGTTCAGTTTCTTTCTCCTGATTGGACCAAATTTGTTAATTCAACAGGGAACTCAAGCAGCAGGAGAGGATTCTCCATCTTTCCTTTCCCAACTCTGCCTGAGAAATCAAAGTGGATTATGCTTATTTGTTGTTTTATATGATTATTATATAATTATGAGAAACTTCCTATGATAAAGAATTAAGAGGAATTTTGAAATATTATGAGTTATATGAATTATCAGTGAACTTAATTTCATTTTTTCACATTTTATATTTGACACAAAATTTCATTATACAGCAGAGGTAAACTGTAACCTTTTAACCATATTTTATTTATTTTTAAGAAAGATTTTATTTATTTATTTGAGAGACAGTGTGAGCAGGGGAAAGGGCAACGTGAGAGGGAGAGAATCTCAAGCAGACTCCAACACGAGTGTGGACCCCAGCATGGGGCTGGATCTTACCACCCCGAGATCACGACCAAACCTGAAACCAAGAGTCAGACACTCAGCTGACTGAGCTGCCCAGGTGCCCCAACAATATTTTATTTTAACTTAAAACACAAATGAGCTTTCATTCTGTAATGAAAATGTGTCTGGAGATTGTAATTCCAAGTCATCTTGTTGCATGTAACTCCCTTAATATATCCTTATTTCTGACTCTAAAATGGGATGGAGGGGCACCTGGGAGGCTCGGTCGGTTAAGCGTCTGCCTTCAGCTCAGGTCATGATCCCAAGGTCCTGGGAAAAGTCCCACATCAGGCTCCCTGCTCAGCGGGGAGTCTGCTTCTCCCTCTGCCTGCCAATCCCCCTGCTTATACTCTCTCTCTCTGAAAAATAAATAAATAAAATCTTTAAAAAACAAAAAAACAAAAATATGGGATAGAAAGGCAAAGATAATTTTTTTGGAAGATTTTATTTTTAAGTAATCTCTATATCCAGCCCGAACCCACAACCCTCGAGTTGCCAGCTCCACTGACTAAACCAGCCAGGTGCCCCAAGGCAACGATAATTTTAAAACAATCTAAGGGCAGAATACTTCTAATACCTGAGCAAGGTTTCATATGTTCCTTCCCAGTCACCACCTTCCTGAAGACAATGACGATTCTTATTATTATCACCACAGATTTATTTTAACTGTTGTAGAACTTTAAATTAACCGAATCATATGCTAGGTACCCTTTTGTCCATGGTTTCTTTCATTAAACACGATTACTTATGTTCTTGTGTGTATCATTCATTCATTACTTTCTACTACTGAGTATCCTATCAAATGAATATATCACAATTTGCTTATCCATTCAGCTGTATCCACCACTGATGGACACAAGATCTGGTTAAGGGTGACATCTCTAATTCCATTCATAAAGTTTCAAGGTACAGACTACCCTAGATTTTTATATTCTTTTGGTGTAAGAGTAGGGTGTGTCTCTAAAATATTTTAGCCAAAACATATATCTTAGATACCATTATTTAAAGACCCATGTTGAGCACTTGGCTGGCTCAGTCAGTGGAGCATGTGACTTTTGATCTCGGGGTTGTAAGTTCAAACCCTATGTTGGGTTATAGAGATTTCTTAAAAAAACAAAACAAAACAAGATAAAACCCATGCTAACATTCATTTTGCTATTTAACATGCCACTACTTTTGTCAATAAAAACCTAACATATGGTATGCTGTGTTATTTAGTAAAGTTTCAGGAATTGATGAAGATGTGGACAGGTGAATTGTAGTTTCCTGTGCCATGGCATTCTATTACAATGCAAGCTGATCTCCCCTGAAATTTTTTTTCTTGTCTAGGGCAACTGCCTCTCCTTAAAGTTGAAGCTTGATTTAAGTGACACACATACGTGAGTGCCACTGAGTTGAAAAAGTTTTAATGTAAATTACACATCCTAACACTTTGATATACAGTTGACCCTTGAACAAGGTGGGGAAGGAGGCAGTGCATGGTCACTGACTCCCTGCACGATGTCCCTGACCTTCCCTCTGCCTGATGTAATTTTCACTTACTAGCCTTGTGACTCATTCTTTCACTCTTTCCTAGTCTCAGCTCCTAGAGAAACATGTGCACATGTGAATAAAGAAGAATGCTCAGAAGGGTTTATTTTTGTGTTGTGTTTCATAGATAAAAAAATCAACACCTTAAGACTTCATTAATAGAGGAAGGGATGTATAAACGGTTGTATATTCATACTATGGAATACAATGCAACAGAGAGATACATGTGTGTTAACATAAAAAGACTTACAAGATTTATTATTGAGTTTATAAAGCAAGTTACAGGAAAGTATGCACAATATGTATCATCTTGTATTAAAGCACTGTAAATAAAACTGTACTATACATTTTCTGTGGATTCATATATTTGGTATATGTGTGTAATCTACAGTAAAACACCTGGAGGCATCAACTCCAAAATAAATTAGGAAAAGGTAAAAATTGAGAGTGGAAGTCAAAGGGGATTTTAGTCTTTATGTAATGTTTTATTCCTTTAATATTTAATGTATTCTAGAATTCCTGTTAATGTTATTATTAATAACAAGTAATTAGCTACCATAAAGGTTTATGTTTTACTCTATTCTTCCCATCAAAAAGGAGGACAAGAGAGAATGATTACCTTCTTCATAAAATTTTGTCCAACCACCTCACATATAAGTATTTCTCCCTCTGGGATCATAAAGCTTTTAGTTCATACTCTTCTTAGGGTCCTACTTTTTGACTCTACTGTAGTTCTGTATATTTTTGTCTTCCCCAGTAGACTGTAAACTTCTGTCTCATCCTTTGTACATATTCTTAACACCTGGTGAACTACCTCAGTTATGGTAAAACTTCAGCAAATGTTTATGGATTTATTTTGAACTATGTAAAAGAAATCAAATAGCACAAGATGAGAACTGACAAATTATTTTACGATATTGATTTTCATGAAATTCCATTTTATTTTATTTTATTTTTTTAAAGATTTTATTTATTTATTTCACAGAGAGAGAGAGATCACAAGGAGGCAGAGAGGCAGGCAGAGAGAGAGGAGGAAGCAGGCTCCCTGCCAAGCAGAGAGCCCGATGCGGGCCTCCATCCCAGGACCCTGAGATCATGACCTGAGCCGAAAGCAGAGGCTTTAACCCACTGAGCCACCCAGGCGCCCTGAAATTCCATTTTAAAAGTAGGATTTAGTACACTTTTAATCCCCATCCAACCTAAGCAGTTACTTTGTTTTCTGATCATCTCCCTTATCAAGAAGCATGGAATGACTAATGGGGCTGGGGGTTTATGTCTGCTGAGTTACTTCGTCTCAACTGGTCTTCGTTTATGTTTTAGTCCACTAGGGGGCACTCTAGGCTTTACCAGAAATGAAGATCCCAGACCCGCCCCCGCCCCCGCC
>LNAC01001156.1:180189-304863 GCA_002007465.1 Ailurus styani | reverse complement strand
TCCCCCTCCTCCCCACGTCCCCCTCCCCTTTCCCCCTGGCCCTCAACACCCGTAAGAGAAAGTTGAACAGTTAGAGTTCATCTTAGATTTTCAGTTCTGCCATTCCTTATCAATTTCAAAAACTTGGAACCTGTATCTGTGAGGATGATCTGTTAGGATGATTCTCGAAGCAGAGGTATGGGAATAGGACTATTTCTGGACACTTGTGAGGAAGTTCAACAGAAAGCGTCCCATTATCTGTTTTCAATTTTTTAATTGTTATGAATAAAATACCCCAAACCCACTGACCTAGAAATTATCTCAATACCCTAGATTCACGGTTCTGTGTAACCCCGTTTCCTCACTGACTCTTCTAGAAAGCATCATTCGCTTTTCCTCACCCACTAACACACACATTTCTTACATAAAGTGTTTAAAGAAAAAAAACCCCCTTATATCTTCCCATATTGGAAATATTACTCCTACCTCCCCTCACTGTAGGCAAGCAAGCACCATTTTGGAGAGATTCCTCTGCACTGTCCTGGGCCACTGTGGGTGGAGTCTGGAGTTCTGTGATTGACAGAGCTGAGGTGTGATTGGTGCTCGGTGATTCTGTTGGAAGGGATCGAGGCTAAGACACAATTTCTCTGGATTCAAGACTCTATTCTCTGCACAAAGGGGTATCAGAAACTCAGCAACTACACAAGGAATCATGAGGAGACAGCGGGGAGCTCTGCTGGGACTCCTGTGGCTCCAGGTTTGCTGTGAGTGGGGACGTTCCAGGCGGGGGCTGGGGAGTGGTCCACAGTCCACAGTGTTGCAGGAGCTGACACTGAGCTCCTAGAGAGCCCTACATCCTCGGGGGTGTTTCTTGGGACTTTTTGCAGGTTTGAAAACTGGGTCGGTGACTCTCCAGTGATATAATTTGTGTTTGTTTTCTCCTTTCCACACAGTGGTGAGAGGGGTGAATGTGGAGCAGAGCCCTTCAGCCCTGAGCCTCCAGGAGGGAGACAGCTCTACTCTGAAGTGCAATTTTTCTAGCTCAGTGAACAATGTGCAGTGGTTCCGACAGAATCTCGGGGGTGGTGGCCTCACTCGGCTGTTTTACATAGCTTCGGGGATGAAGCAGAGTGGAAGGTTAAACTGCACAGCGAATACTAGGGAACGGACAAGCATCCTCCACATCAGGGCCTCCCAGCTGGAAGACTCAGCCACCTACCTGTGTGCGGTGGAGGCACAGTGCTCCCTGGTGATCTGCAGCCTGCACCCAAACTGCAGCTGGGCCTGCAGCCCCGGCCCTTCCACCAGGAGGCCTTGCACAGCAGCCTTGTGCAGTATGCTTGGACCATCTGAGGCTCTTCCGGGCTCCAAAGTGGGTGGCACTAAACCTTGACAATAAATTATTACAAAATAAAAGTGTGTATGTTGACATTGCATAAAGCATATTGGAAGGATATTATTCTTAAAATGTTTAGAAGCTCTGGATTTTAAAAATTACTGCAATGTTGGAAAGCATATGTCCATAGGCTTAGAAATAGAAATTTAAGGTAAAGATAATAGCTTTTTCAGTGAAAAAGAATACCATTTTCAGGTGAAGTTTGAACTTATTCAGTGAACCAATTTTTAACACAGAGGATAATCTAAAATTAATTTGTCTCGTAACTTAAGACATAATAAGATGATAAACAAGCATTCTGAATTATATACAAATCATGAAGCTGCTTTTTAGTTTCCTATATACCCTCTAAAAGTTATAGAAAATGTCAGAGAAAACAAAGTGCTGCTGTATAAATTTACATTTAACATTAAATTCAGATTTACATGAAACTGATTGGTATGAAGTTAAGTCATTTATAGAACAATTGTTCCACTAGAGACATCAGCTCTAGATTTATTTTATGTATATTTCAACTAATTTATCAGATATTTATGCTAATTTTGTCATAGCATATAAAATACTCTTTAAAATCTGTGATATCAGTTGCATCAACAGAAATATCCTTCTTAAAGTTAAAAATGATCAAAAATTCTGTTTGTAGCATTGTATTTACCAACAGAAACTGACATTGCTTTCAATTATATTGATTGAAATGAAGTTACTAAAAGTATTAATTTTGGTAGCCAATATATTAATTTAGAAAAAAGCAAGCCATTAAAATATTATTAAGATATTATACTACCAAAGTATTATTATTTATTGTATTATACAAAAATTTTAAATATAATTTTTCTAATGGTTTTTTTGTAATTTGTAAATTTATATCTTATGTACCATTAAATTTCTATTGTTTTATAAGTAAAAAGATTTTTATCTTTTTAAAAAAGTTTTAAAGCTTCTATTTATTTATTTGAGAGAGAGAGTGAGCCGGAAAGAGTGAGAGGGAGAGAGAAGGAGCGGAGGCAGAGGGAGAAGCAAACTCCCCGCTGAGCAGGGAGCCTGACATGGGACTTGATCCCAGAACTTGGGATCATGACCTGAGCCCAAGGCAGATGCTTAATTGACTGAGCCACCCAGGTGCCCAAATAAAATAAACATTTTTAAGAGAGCTTTATATTTTATTACATAATGTAACATTTTTTCCCCTGCTTTTTGAACATGGGGCCCCAGATTTTCCTTTGTCATTGTGTACCACAAATTAAATAGCCATCTCTGCCTGGGAATTTTGAACACCTGAGTTAAACTTGAATGAGAGAGCCAGATGCTAGAAAGCAATTAGGCCCTTGAGAAAGTATTTTTTGCTTTACATATGTATGAGTAAGCTTATCTACCACAGAGCCAACCCTATCTCACTGCCTATGGTGAATATTATACCCAATAAGTAAAGTTCCATTTTATTCCATTTGTCTAGAGATCCTTGATCCATCTTTGGTCTCACAGAAGAAAAGAAAACCCCGAGAGGATCTTACCCTGAAGACTCTGTCTCTGCTTCTGAAGAGGCCTCAGGGTTGGTTAGGATCAACCTCAGACCCACTAGGTCACATGTGGCTGTGAAAATGATCTTGGGGTTCCGTGATGCAGTCAATTTCTCCCCACTCCAACACCAGTGCCTATTGTACAAAACCAGTCCTCAATAAATATTTGCTTTGTTATATGGAACAAAAGAAATTTAGAGCTGAAAGAGCCCTTAGAAATCCTTTAGTCCAATTTCATTTTACAAAATACAGACTGTATCCAAGTCGACAGTAAGGAACAATTAGGTAGTGAAGGAGCTGGGGGAGAGAGAAAGTGGGTTTCCTCACTTCCTCTTTGACATTCTTGTCCCTGCCTCCTTGCTGTAGGACCGACCATCCTGCTGGGTAAAGAGGACGTATCTAATGCAAGCGCAGTCACTCAGATCTCTGCAGTTTGGGTCTGAGAAAGTTGTGGTTCAATCAGTTTGAACGTCTGAATGGAGAGTTCCAATTTGTGTAAATGTCTGAGACTGTGGGAAGGAAAGAAGACTTAGGGTGAGCCACTGTTATTCTACCAGCAAATTATCCATCACTCACTTTTTCTGTAGGAGAAAGCCAGAAGTTATGGTACCATGTGAACACCTACATGTGTTTCTAGGGACCTCTTCAAAATAGCAAGTATATTTATTATCCCATCTCTTGAAGGCAAGATATGAATCCAGAGCATCACTAATACATTGTTATAAAATGTAAGCACTGCAATTAGAAGACTAAGGGGGAACATCGTCCTCATGCAGCTGGCCATCCATGAATGTATTAGATAAAATCTTTATAGGTCGGGCGCCTGGGTGGTTCAGTGGGTTAAAGCCGCTGCCTTCGGCTCAGGTCATGATCCCAGGGTCCTGGGATCGAGGCCCACATCGGGCTCTCTGCTCAGCAGGGAGCCAGCTTCCTCCTCTCTCCTCTCTCTCTGCCTGCCTCTCCACCTACTTGTAATCTCTCTCTCTGTGTCAAATGAATAAATAAAATCTTAAAAAAAAATCTTTATAGGTCAACAATATTTGAAGATGAGTCAGGCAATATTCAATGAAATAATCATGGGACTATGAATTTTGTCCAGAAGATTATTATTATTATTTTTAAAGATTTTATTTATTTATTTCACAGAGGGAGAGAGATCACAAGGAGGCAGAGAGGCAGGCAGAGAGGGCGGGGGAGGGGGGGAAGCAGGCTCCCCGCTGAGCAGGGAGCCCGATGCGGGCCTCGATCCCAGGACCCTGAGATCATGACCTGAGTCCAAGGCAGAGGCTTTAACCCACTGAGCCACCCAGGCGCCCTGTCCAGAAGATTATTATACTTGTGCTATATATAGTTCACTTATGGAACACTGTGCGAGATAGAGCTTATTTCAAACTATAACATTCAGTTCTGGATAACATAACTCCAAAGGGCAAATATTGACTTAACTATCTGTCTCCAAGAAGAGGGAAATTCACCCAAAGAAGGATTTGGGAATTCTAGCCTATGGAGGATGGATAAATAAATAGAGGAAGATTCTTTTAGAATGGAGAAATTTTACATGTGTAAAGACACATTTTATGTTCACAGACACACTTATATGTTGATTTTCATTCTTCATCATAGTTGTCCCTAAATTTCCAAGGGTGTGAAATGTGGATGAGGATTGTATTTATTCTGCACAACTCCAGAGGACCAGTGAGTATAAATCATAGAAAAGGGTTTCCACTTATGGAGGTAAGGTAGTGTTGATTTCTCATGATCACTAGCATATTTGTACTGTTCCCCTAGCAGACATAACAATATTTAGGCTTTTTTAGATTTTTTTCCTTACATATGTAATTGGAAAATATCCAGTTACTAAAGTAGCCGAGAAAGGGTTTTTGGCAGAAAGGGATAATTCTTGAAATCTACAGGACTGAGGAACTTTATCAATGTCTTGGGGAAAGGATACTCTAGTGGAGTTTGGGAGAAAAATGACGGAGTAT
This sequence comes from Ailurus styani, assembly GCA_002007465.1. Lineage (NCBI taxonomy): Eukaryota > Metazoa > Chordata > Mammalia > Carnivora > Ailuridae > Ailurus > Ailurus styani. The sequence goes on along the minus strand of LNAC01001156.1, from coordinate 299,986 downwards.
GGAATGTGAACCAGAAATGGCCAAGGCAGCAGAAATCTCTATGCTAGGAAAGTTGCCTCACACTTTAGAGGAAATTCCACTAAGGATTTGAGTCAGTTACTTCATTCAGGACCTGGCATTCCCTTTGATACCAGAAAATAAAAGCACGCGTAGAATAAAGGTATATATGGCTACATTTTTTGAACCTGAAGCCCAATGTAGTCTGAGAATTTCTACTCTTTCCCCTAAAACTTTCCGGTATATAATCCACGTAGCAATAGGAATAGATTTTTTTTTAAAGATTTTATTTTTATTTGAGAGAGACAGAGAGAGAGAGAGAGAAAGAGCATGAGAGTGGAGTGAGAGGCAGAGGGAGAAGCAGACTCCCCGCTGAGCAGGGAGCCAGTTGTGGGACTCTATCCTGGGACTCAGGCATCATGACCTGAGCCGAGAGCAAGATGCTTAACCAACTGAGCCACCCAGGCACCTGGGAATAGATTTCTTAAAGCATGTCAGATTTCTCATCACAAATCAACCAAGTCTATGGGTCAAACTGTTTCCTAACTCATGGAACTCCCCCCAACCCCATCATTGAGATTTTTATGACTGTCCTCTTGATTGAGGGAAGAATCTACATTTTGACTGTTGGTGCTGTCAATTCTATGGGAATTGCAAGGTCACAGGTGAGACCAGCTTAGAAAAGCACAGTCTGAGATCAGAGGCACTGGAAATATCTAACCTTTGGCTTCTGTGTCCCTTTTAGAGTTTTTCTCTGTAACAGACAAATAAGGATGGTAGATTTGGCAGAAGGGAAAGGTTCCATTTTCTGTGTTTAAGAGAGTGAATCACGATTCCTTGGTGATATTTATTTATTTATTTACTTATTTGAAACAGAGGGAGAGCATGAGCAGGGCAGAAGAGACAGAATCTTTTTTTTTTAATCATGTTATGTTAGTAACCATACAGTCCATCATTAGTTTTTGATGTAGTGTTCCATGATTCACTGTTTGTGTATAACACCCAGTGCTCCATGCAATCCGTGCCCTCCTTAATACCCATCACCAGATTACTCTTCCCCATGCTTTCTAAAACTCTCCATTTGTTTCCCGGAGTCCATAGTCTTTCATGGTTCGTCTCCCTCTTCGATTTCTCCCCCTTCATTTTTCCCTTCTCCTAATGTCCTCCATGCTATTCATTATGTTCCACAAATAAGTGAAACCATATGATTTTTGACTTTCTCTGCATGACTTATTTCATTTAGCATGATCTCCTCCAGTCTCATCCAAGTTGATGCAAAAGTTGGGTATTCATCCTTTCTGATGGCTGAGTAATATTCCATTGTGTATATGGACCCCATCTTCTTTATCCATTCATCTGTTGAAGAGCATCTTGGCTCTTTCCACATTTTGGCTATTGTGGACATCGCTGCTATGAACACTGGGGTGCATATGGCCCTTCTTTTCACCACATCTGTATCTTAGGGGTAAATACCCAGTAGTGAAATTGCTGGGATTCTTAGGGTAGCTCTATTTTCAATTTTTTGAGGAACCTCCACACTGTTTTCCAGAGTTGCTGCACCAATTTGCATTCCCACCAACAGTGTAAAGAGGATTCCCCTTTCTCCACAACTACTCCAACACTTGTTGTTTCTTGCCTTGTCGATTTTTGCCATTCTACCTGGTGTAAGGTGGTATCTCAATGTGGTCTTGATTTGAATTTCCCTGATGGCTAACGATAAAGATGATGATGATGATGATGAAGACTTTTTCATGCCTGTTAGCCATTTGTATCTTCTTTAGAGAAGTGTCTGCTCATGTCTTCTGCCCATTTTTTGATTTGATTATCTGTTTTTTGGGTGTTGAGTTTGAGAAGTTCTTTGTAGATTTTGGATATCAGCCCTTTGTCTGTAGTGTCATTGCAAATATCTTCTCCCATTCTGTAGTTTGCCTCTTTGTTTTGTTGACTATTTCCTTTGTTGTGCAGAAGATTTTTATCTTGATGGGGTCCCAAAAGTTCATTTTTGCTTTTGTTTCCTTTGTCTTTGGAGACGTGTCTTGAAAGAAGTTGCTATGGCGGATGTCGAAGAGGTTACTGCCTATGTTCTCCTCTAGGATTTTGATGGATTCCTGTCTCACATTGAGGTCTTTCATCCATTTAGAGTTTGTCTTTGTGTATGGTGTAAGAGAATGGCCCAACTTCATTCTTCTGTATATAACTGTCCAATTTCCCCAACACCATTTACTGAAGAGACTTTCTTTCTTCCATTGGATGTTTTTTCCTGCTTTGTCAAAGATTAGTTGACCATAGAGTTGAGAGTCCATATCTGGGCTCTCTAGTCTGTTCCATTGGTCTATGTGTCTGTTTTTGTGCCAGTACCATGCTGTCTTGGTGATCACAGCTTTGTAATATAGCTTGAAATCAGGCAACGTGATGCTCCCACCTTTGTTTTTCTTTTTCAACATTTCCTTGGCGATTCGGGGTCTTTTCTGGTTCCATACAAATTTTAGGATTGTTTGTTTCAATGTTTTGAAAAATGCCATTGGTGTTTTGATTGGGATGGCATTGAAGTATAGATTGCTCTGGGTAGCATAGTCATTTTAATCATGTTTATTCTCCCGATCCATGAGCATGGAATGTTGTTCCATCTTTTTGTGTCTTCTTCAATTTCTTTCATGAGTTTTTTGTAGTTTCTAGAGTATAGATCCTTTACCTCTTTGGTTAGGTTTATTCCAAGATATCTTATGGGTTTTGGTGCTATGGAGAGACAGAATCTTAAGCAGGCTCCATGACCAGCATGGAGCTGGACTTGGGGCCCAATCTCACAACCCTGATATCATGACCTAAGCCGAAATCAACAGTCAGACACTTAACTGACTAAACCACCCAGGTGCCCCAATTCCTTCCTGATTTTAAACATGTATACCAGGCCCATCACTGATAAAACAACAACAGGTTCTACCTCTTTTGAACTTAATAGTGACTCAGTAGTACGCAGAGGTATAAATCTTAAATTTTACATTCTTACTGTGCATTTGATCCCTGATCTAAGATATAACTTGCTTGACTGATTGCTGCTTTGATGCATGTGAGTCCTTCAGAGACACAGGCTAAGAGAAGAGCATTTCCCCAGTGAGTTCTGTAGAGACGTGACCACAAGATGGCAGTGCACCTGTGCTGATGCAGAACACGTGGAGGGCTCATTTTAGTGCATCTGATGGACTAGACTATGGCAGAAGCAAAGTCTTTTTCTTATTGGCTGGTAGACAATGTGGGAAAGTACTGTGTTAGAGGATAGAAGGGACAGCTGATTAGAGAAGAAGCTGAGCTGGCTGGAGGCTGCAATTCTGAACCTGATCTTAACTGGGAGGAACCATGAAGACAGCCTTGGGAGCTTTAATCGTGTTCTCGTGGCTGCAGCTGAACTGTGAGTTTTCATGGGAGACAGAGTATGTTAGTGGATATTCTTCAGAAGTCAAGACTGGCTTTACTCAGGTTTCCTCCCGTTAGTGTAGAAAAAGAGCATTCTGAAGCACAATAACCTGGACTCTCTTGTCCTTTCTCTGACCTTTTCTTTCTGCACAGGGTTCAGCCAAGGAGAGAAAGTGGAGCAGCATCCTTCTACCCTGAGTGTGCAGCAAGGAAGCAGCTCTGTTATCAACTGCAGTTATTCAGACAGTGCCTCAGTCTACTTCCCTTGGTATAAGCAAGAACTTGGAAAAGGTCCCCAGCTCCTTATAGACATTCGTTCAAACGTGGCCAAAAAAGAAGACCAGAGACTCACTGTTTTATTGAATAGGACGGCCAAACATCTCTCCCTGCACATCACAGACACCCAGCCTGAAGACTCAGCTGTGTACTTCTGTGCAGCAAGCACACATTGCTTCCCGGGCACCTGCTGCCTGCACTCAAACCTGCGACTGGGGCAGCCCCCTGTCCTTTGACACAGACCTTCAAGTATAGCTTTTGTGCTGTTGTTTGTCTACAAGTGGAAGCTAATGTATTAGACATTAAAGCTTGTATGAGGAAGATTAAGCTCATGATGACCTGGACAAAGTTAGAACATTTTGTTAGATGACTGTTGCTTAATGGATTCTTGTAGGCAGTTAGTAATGTTTTATTTTGAAATTCGGGTTTTAAAGATGACTTTACATTTGCTACTGAGAACCCTATCATACAAAAATTTGAAAAAAATTAGCACATCCTATTATGGATAAACTTTTAACTCTTGTCTTTCAAATTTATAAATGTTACTTTTTGCTTGTTATAAAACATAACATGCTAAATATAGAAAATATGTAAAATATAAAGAGTGAAATTGATAATTCTGTACCTGATAATTTATTACTAATGTTTGGTTTACTGTCTTCTTAAAATATAATGTAAGTATGATTCTGATTTTTTTCACTTAATGTTATATCAGGTATTGAGTATTCTCAATTTTAAGAAGTAATATCCTCCTCCAACACCTGCTTTTTAATAGCTCCATGAGAGATTTTCAGAAATCACAATTATGTTTTAAATTTTCTTCCTCTTCTATATTTCTGGGAAAATTTGACAGCCCTTTCTTTTTTTTTTTTTAAGATTTTATTTATTTATTTGAAAGAGGTAGGGAGCACAAGTAGGCAGAGCGGCAGGCAGAGGGAGAGGGAGAAGCAGGCTCTTCGCAGAGCAGGGAGCCCGATATGGGACTCGATCCCAGGACCCTGGGATCATGACCTGAGCCAAAGGCAGCGGCTTAACCGACTGAGCCACCCAGGCACCCTTGACAGCCCTTTCTATGCATTCTGATTATTTTACTGTTGAGAAAATGTGAGTTGGAGTTTTCTTTAAAGCCCAGTGATGTTATATATTATTTGTATATTTCAGGGAAATGAAAAGAGGTGATTTCTTCAAGAATATGAGTTGAGGATTAGACTCTTTTCAAATTTTGTTAGTATGTGTTCACATTTACACTCATAATTTAGAAGGAAAAGCTGTATCTTTCAATCATTATTATATAGCACAAACTTTTTTACATAGTTGATCATCGGTAGATATTTATTAAAGGAAGAAGGAAAAGGTGAGTTCTGCTATATATTTAAAATTATTTATTTAGGCTTTGAGATTAAATTAAATTTATAAGTTAACTTGTGATGAATAAAATCCTAAAAGTCTGTATTTGATTATTGAAGAACATAGCATTTCCTTCCGTTTGTCCATGTCTTTCTCAATAAAGCTCAGTTGTTTTAAGGTAAATAAACTTATTTCTAGACATTTAATTTTTATTGTTACTTATGATTGAAGTATTTCTTCCTGGGATATGTGGGAAAATTTTTATACACATTTTTTTTTAGATTTTATTTATTTACTTGACACAGAGGGAGAGATTACAAGTAGGCAGAGAGGCAGGCAGAGAGACAGGGAGAGGAGGAAGCAGGCTCCCTGCTGAGCAGAGAGCCCGATGTGGGCCTCGATCCCAGGACGCTGAGATCATGACCTGAGCCGAAAGCAGAGGCTTTAACCCACTGAGCCACCCAGGCACCCTTTTATACACATTTATCATGCACCTTACTCAAGTCTTACTAGTGGACTGCAGAAGGCATTGAGATGAATATTTATTATAGATAAAGCTTGTTACAAATGTCTCTGTCTTCATGTTTTGACTGAATTAAATATTACTTCTGCAGTTTCTTTTTAACGATCTTATTTATTTATTTGACAGAGAGAGATCACAAGTAGGCAGAGAGGCAGGCAGAGGGAGGGGGAAGCAGGCTCCCTGCTGAGATTCCTTTCCTTGAGAAATATATTAAAGTTGAATAATAGGAGGAGAAATTAATTATATTTCCCATTTACTCAGCTAGCTGGGCATTTTTTAGATAGTTACAGCTTACCCCTTAGAGAGGAGGTCAGTTTGTACTGTATGTGATTCCATCGTATTTCATGCAGACATATGCAGTACAAATTCTGAAGATGCTTAAGCCAATTTAGCTGAGGCTACAATGATTTTGAGGCAATGGTGTTAAATCTTGGCTACTGTATCAAGAGACAGACAATGATAGGCAATGGATCTTTGCTGTTTGCCATGATGTGGAGGAATATCCTTAGGGCACACCCTTACTTTTAACGTATATACACAGAGAAAGTTCTATTACAATCAATTATTATATGATCAACAGTTCTGTGGAGGTGTATAGGGTCACCTAGGGTATATTTATTTATTTATTTATTTATTTATTTATTTATTTATTTTAAAGATTTTATTTATTTATTTGACAGAGAGAGAGAGAGAGATCACAAGCAGGCAGAGAGGCAGGCAGAGAGAGGTGGGGGGAAGCAGGCTCTCTGCTGAGCAGGGAGCCCGATGCGGGGCTCGATCCCAGGACCCTGAGATCATGACCTGAGCCGAAGGCAGAGGCTTTAACCCACTGACTTGCCCAGGCGCCCGGGTATATTCCTTTTAGAACTGAGCATACAGACATGGAAGCTGACTGTGGTTCAGCTGAGGTTTTCTGTAAATTCAAAATTCAAAAAATTCTGAATTTTCTATAAATTCAAAGGATTGATAACCTAATGACCAAACTCTGGTGTCTATTTTGGCCTTTCTGAACAGAGCTGAGCTGTGGAAACTAAAGTGAGGAGGAGACCTTGGTGACAGGCTCTATTGTCTGAGGGCTGCAACCTGAACTTTTCAACAAAGAATGATTAGATTTTTCTGCTTTTGGCCCCAACATAGGCATCTGTACAGACTTGGGTAGGAGGAGGAACACTGGCATAATAATAGGTGCATTGAAAGAGCTACAGTGAATGTCTAAACATTTTGCCTTCTTACCGCAATGTGATTATTTCTACCTTAGGTGAAAGAGCAGCACATGTAGTATGAAGATACACGATTCCTAATCTTATGTTGTTTTCATAATCCATTACATGGAGTATTTTTATGTAGATGCTACCCACCTACTTTCATCACAGATGCAATGAATGTACATATTATAGTAGGTTAAACTGTCAATCTTCATTTCAGTATAAAAATGTACACATTCATTTTCAGATGTAATTGTTTCCAAGTTAAGGGTTGTTGAATGCAAAAGGGTGTGGGGTTGTGAGACTTTCACTGGGACAATGAGAACTGTGACATGATCCACACAACTTGCTATACCAAGAAACCCCACAGCAACACATGCCCAGCAATCCTTCCCTCACCTGTCGGGCTCTCCTCACAATACCAAGCCCTGATACTGAAGAAGAAGAAGAAGAAGATGAAGCTGAAGAAGGAGGAGGAGGAGGAGGAGGAGGAGGAGGAGGAGGAGGAGAAAGAAGGAGGAGGAGAAGAAAGCATTTTCCATCTAGTGGGAGAATGCAAACATGTTGCTCTCCAGCCTTCTCAAGGTGGTCATGGCTTCCACGTGGCTAGGTAGGGAGAGCCCCTGTGGGAATGTGCCTCCTCTATGACCTGAAACAGGGGAGATGGGCAGTTTTGCAGGTATTGTGGCAAGGAGGGATAGTGCTGTGTAAAATAGAATTTCTTTGTGCCATATCAATTATTTTGAAAACCCTGATTGCATTTCCTCTAGGTTCTCATTGACTTAAAACTATTTTGCTTTTTTTTTTAAAGTGTAGCTAATGACTTCCTGCATCCATGTGCTATACTATTTATTTTCCACCCAGCATCATCCCAACCTTTCTGGGTTTGTCTCTGTGTATCAGAATAGAAGTTTATAGCTGCTTGTCCCAAACTCCTTTCTAGCATAGTTTTGAGGAAGGTTCTGGCAAAGTGATTTGGAAGGTAGAGGAGAAGGGAAGGGATACCTGAACCCAAAAATATCCAGGTCTAAGTTTCTTACTTCACTCTGTTTCTGGGAAACCGTTCCCATGTTGGCTGCGGACTCATGAAGCTCATTGAACTGGATCTGTGGAGAGTCACTTCCAGGAAACAGCCTGAGGTAAGTTTCCATCTATGTGTCTAGAGATAAATGTTTACAGGGCTTTATGAAGATGCGTCTCTCTCCAGAACTTTATTCTGATAATCCTCAGAAGGTTTTTTTGTTTTGTTTTGTTTTATAAAACAAATGGTCATAAAATGGGAACTAAAGGAGTGTTTGTTTTTGTCTTTGGTGTATTGTAGAAAAGACCTGTTTTTAAAATTTTCTTTAGTCACAGGGACATTTTCCCATGTGGACTCCAGACCTTTTCCCCTGATATTTGATGACCATATTGGCTGGAGGGCAGTTATCACAAATGAAATTTCACAAACTGGTGTGGGACTGGCTATAACGAAACCATGGTAGGGAGCTTAAAAAATTACAAACTTGTGGGTCTCGATCCTGCAAAATATGAGTCCTGGAGTTAGTGGTGGGATCATAGGATGCATAATTTTGAATCACTGGTACATTGGTTTTACTATCATCTATTGTATGAATGTAAGGTGTTATGTCTTTAGCAATTTGAAAACGTGGGAAGAAGGGAATCCTAAATTTTGCTCCAGGCATTTGATGTAAATCCACATCTTCAGGGTTCCCTACCCTGTGGAGGAAGGTTATTTGATTAAAAGTATGGCAACATAATGATACACACGACAACAGTGAAAAGAATCCTTGAGGCTAGATATCCACTAAGTATATGATTAATACTTGTTGCCTGATTCATGTATACTAGTTATGTTATATTAGAGTCATTGAAATGGTGGAATAAGGTATGGATCTCGGATAATTTCTATAGGGATTAGATAACTGTAATTATGATTTTTTCTGGCTAGGATTCACATTTTTCACTTTTTAAATGATTTTGAAATGCAAGGATATTTGAATATTGACAAGATAATGTGACTTTTTTCCTCCTAAAAAGCTTTTTAAAAAAATTAAAAAAAATTTTTTGAAGACTTTATTTATTTTATACATATAGAGAGATCACAAGTAGGCAGAGAGGAAAGCAAAGAGACAGGAGGAAACAGGTTCCCCGCTGAGCAGGGAGCCCGACATGGGGCTTGATCCCAGGACCTGAGATCAGGACCTGAGCTGAAGGCAGAGGCTTAACCCACTGAGCCACCCGGGCGCCCCCTAAAAAGCTTTTATTAAAAATATTGCATTCCTTACAATTGGTATAATTTAAGACTGAGGAAATATTGTATTCTAGTAGTAGTGATTCCTCAATCAAAGGCTGTTTATTCATTGTTTTTGTTTAATTTAGCAAATATACAGTGAACATGTAATGAATGACTAGTCCCTGTTCCATATGTTTGGTGCGGGGCTGAAAAGTGAAGAATAATGAAGTTACTTCTTTTTACTTCCTTTGATTTCAACTTAAAACCCTTTTCTGACGTTCTATTGGATTATTGGCTGGCTCTGAATGGATATATGAAAATATAAAAAAACCCTGTCTTTTTTAAAACACTGGAGAAAATGGGTATCTTCTCAGTTACAGAAATGCCCTGGGGTGCTGTGTTAAAGAACTTACATATCAGGTACAGTCTTAAGAAAAAGTAGACCCTAAAGGTTAAGATTGCTGTTGTTCAGAATTCCAAGGGCCACCTGAAGACTGACATGTGCCTCATGAAGTCAGGGATGAAACAGATGGCTGACTTGGGGAGGATTCTGGCCAACATGCACGCATTTCAGTCCCTGTCCACCAGGGGGTGCAGCTTCTTGCCACAATCACATTTCCTGTGTGAAATGTGAGCTTCCACTGATCATTGCTCTGTCACTCCAAACTTTCTTCATGGTATGAATGAAGAACAGTATCTAGGTGACACTCCAGAGATGAAGTGTTCTCCAGTCTTCGTGACCGTGGTACTTTTAATGCTTGGTAAGTAAAATTCCTCTTAAAATTTGGATTCTTTCTTCCACTGTGACAGAAAGCCTTTAACTATAAATTTATCCAAGAACTTTATGCCCAAGGTGACACAGGTCTCTTTTCTTTTTCCTCAGGAAGCCTTTAACTATAAATTTATCCAAGAACTTTATGCCCAAGGTGACACAGGTCTCTTTTCTTTTTCCTCAGGACAAATCCATGGAGACTCAGTGACTCAGACGAAGGGCCAAGTGACCCTCTCAGAAGAGGCTTTTCTGACTATTAACTGTACCTATTCAACAACACTTGGGTATCCCACTCTTTTCTGGTATGTCCAGTCTCCCGGAGAAGGTCTACAGCTCCTCCTGAAAGCCTCGAGGGACAAAGAGAAGGGAAGCAACAAAGGATTGTGTACTACTGTGCCATGAATGACACAGTGATGGGGACTGCAGGGGGAGCTGAGCACAAACTCTGAGCAGAACAGGGCCCTGGATGCTGAGCGTCTCTGACTGATCCACTCTGGTTCCAGTACAGTCTGTGGTTGTTTGTTCCTCAGTGTGTGGTTGATACACAATCATACAGACTAGAGCATAGGAACCAGAAGTAACATTTTCCAAATCCAGGTGTTCCTTAGTGATGTTGAGAACAGTTTGATGCCAAGAGTTCCTCAGCGAGGGCATAAGTAATTTCAAGGTAAAACCATGTAACAATGAGGTGGTCTCTTGCTCATCCTTGCAGTGAACGTCCAGCCCCACAAGTTGTTCAGGGCATCCTGGTGGGTATTGCTCTGTCTATGACACTTTCAGAGACACACAGTGTTCCCGAGAAGGTGGGATCTGCCCAGTGTCTTCCTGACAGAGTACGGCAGGAGAGGTGATGGGAGATCTTCAGCCCCAAACCAGGTTTTAGTAGAGAAAGAAGGGAAGGGAAGAAAGGCGGAAGAACACATGTACCCGAACAAGGAAAAAAGAGACCAAGGACCTCTGCCCTGCTTTCTTTTCTAGTGAATCAGGTGGCAGACTCTGGCTGATATTCGGCATGAAGGCTTGGGAGCAGAAACAGAAGGGAGGATGTGACTCAAGTCCTGGCCAGTTAAATAGATCAACTGGCTCTCTGACAGTAAGAACTCAAGTGAGATCGTTCTCAGTGCCCAGAAAATACAGTGAGAGAAAATGCTCTTGCACTGATGTTTCCTAACAATATAGATAGGCAGGTGACAGTGGGAGAGAAAACCTATAGATTTCTCTAACTCCTGTTTTGCAACCTCTCGCAGAGAGCCACAAATCATGGGATTGGGAGAATGCATAGGGGTAAGTGAAGTTGTATAAAGAATAATAGAAAAGCAATGTCTGTGTTGCACTGACAGACTTTGCCAATATTGTTGCAATCTTTCTTAATTATCCTCCCTTTATCTGCAGATTTTATGAATGAACTATGATCAGAATATTAATACACTCCCTATTGTATTAGATATATATTCTTGGTATAAAGTAATTTTTTATTTAATTGGTTTAAAATGTAAATTTTATAATATAAATGCATTCGAAAGTATACTTTAAACAATTCAAGGGTATATAATAAGAGTTTTCCTCAGACATTTGGATAAACATGGTAAACTAGGAGGACCTGGCTGGCTCTGTCAGTAGAACTGAGACTCCAGATCCCTTGGTTGTAAATTTGAGCCCCATGGTGGGTGTTGCGATTACTTAAAAATATAATCTCTAAGAAACCCCATTATTAACCCACATTAATAATACACATTTATCTCTTGAATTCTCTAAAACAGAACATACACTCCCAGTCTCCTCACTATATAAGCTGATTTCTAAAAATATACCTCTGCGCCTCTATCCATACTCTGGTTTGAGTGCTCCCAGTTCATGAACTGTCTTTTTGGTGTGTGCACAAGACACTTGTACTAATTACCGCTTTGATGAAGTTCACTGGATTGACCTGGGCTATCCCGAAGTTTTTGACACCGGCATTTGGTGGTGTTGGTGTTTTAGATTCTGGTCGTTGTAACAGGTGAGACCTGTAGTGTCTTATTTTTTTTAAATTTAATTTGTAAAATGTAAAGAACATTACCATTAGATAGAACCTCTGAAAAATTTTTGGTGTATGATACATGATTGTTGGCTATGAGTACAATGTTGTACAGTAACCCTCTATTCTTTCATCTTGCTCATGGATCAATAACTCTCCATTATCCTGTCCCCAGAGCCCATGGCAGACTCTTCTTTGATCCACTCTTTGATTCTATGAATTTGACTATTGTAGATACCACATTTAAGTGAAATCATGCATTATTTGTCCATACATCTGTTGCTGGACATTCAAGTTTTTCCTTATCTTGGCTATTGTGAACAGTGCTGTAATGAACATGGGAGTGCTTAATATCTTTTCAAGATCCTGATTTCAATTTTTTAAAAGATTTTATTCATCCATTTGACACATACACAGAGAAACAATAAGCACAAACAGGGGGCAGCAGAGGGAGAGGGAGAAGCAGATTCCTTATTGAGCAGGGAGCCTGATGTATGGCTCAATCCTAGGACCCTGAGTTCATGACCCTAGCCAAAGACAGACACTTAACTGACTGAATCACCCAGGTGTCCCTCTTTTTTTTTTTTTTTGAGTGGGAGAGAGTGAGAGAATGAGTTGGGGGTGGGGAGGGTCAGAGGGAGAGAGAGAATCTTAAGCAGGATCCATGCTCAGCACAGAGCCCAACGTAAGGATCCATCTCAGGATACTGAGATCATGACCTGATTCCACATCAAGAGTGAGATGTTTAATCAACTGAGTCATGCAGGTTCCCCTCAATTCTTTTTGATAAATATTCAGAAGTGGGATTTTTAGATCATACTGTAGTTCTATTTTTAAGTTTTTGAAGAACATCTATACGGTTTTCCATGATTACACCATTTTCCATTCCAACCAACAGTGTGCAAGTGTTCCAATCTCTTCAATCATAAAAGCCCTCATAAAGGTTTATGCGTATTCTCTTCTATTCTTTCACCAAAAAGGGGAAGGGAGAAAATGATCGCATTCTTCATAAGATTTTGCACAGTGACCCAAATTACAAGCATTTCTACCTCCACTGGGATCGGATAGATTTTACTTTTCATCCCTCTTAGGGTCCCCCTCATTGATTCTATTATAGCTATGTACATTTTTGCTCCCTGTAGACTGTAAACTAGTATGTTATTCACTTTATGTATTATTTTAAAAAATTCATTCATTCATTTGTTCACTCACAGCTTTTATTTAAATTCCAGTTAGTTAATATACAGTATTATATTAGTTTCAGGTGCACAATATAGTGACTCAACACTTCCACAGAACACCTGGTGCGCATCAGGGCTCGGAGAGTCCTCTATCTCCTCATCTATTTAACCAATCCCCAGCCTCTCCCTCTGGTAACCAGCAGTTTGTTCTGTTTAATTAAGAGTCCGTTTCTTGAGTTATCCCTCTCTAATTTTTTTCCCTTTCCTTATTTTGTTTGTTTCTTAAATTCCACAAGAGTGAAATCATATGGTGTTTGTCTTTCTCTGACTTATTTCCCTCAATATTATACTCTCCAGCTCCACTCATGTCTTTGCAAATGGCAAGATTCCATTCTTTTAAACTGCTGAATAATATTTCATTACTCTTTTATATATTCTTAGATCTAGTAAATTACCCCATTGAAACTAAAGGCTCAATAAGTATTTATGGATTTCTTTTGAACTAAGGTAATGAAATCAAATAAATAGCACAAGATGAGATTTACCAAACTAATTTTTGATATCAGCTTCCATGAAATGCCATTTTAAAAGTAGGATTTGTTCACTTTTAATCCTCATTCAATCTAAGCGGTTATTTTGTTTTCTGACCATCTACATTTCCTTCATCAGGAAGCTTGGAACGTATGGGGCTGGAGGTTGTCTCTGCTGCGCGGCTTGGTCCGAAGTGTCTTTGCTGACAGCTTCAATCCTCTAGGGGGCACTCTAGGCTTTACCACAAACAGATTCTCTGATGGTCCAAGGTTGAACAGTTTAAAGAGAGAACACATATCATTTGAGCCAGTACAATTATAAATAGCAAAGGTTGGGGGTGGGGAGGGGGGAACAGAGTTTGTGTAAAGTTCATCTCAGGTTTCCAGTTCTGCCGTTTCATATCAACTTCAGACATCTGGAGGCCGTGTCTCTAGAAATCCATTATACAGTTAATACTTCACAGGTAGCAGGATAGGATTATTTCTGGGCATTGTGAGTATATGTAAACTCCGCAGAAAACATCTCATTACCTCTTGTCAATTGTTATGAATAAAATACTCCAAATTTACTGGTCTTGAAATTATTTCAAAACCCCAGATATCTTAACATTTTCATGTATCTCTGCTGAGAGTGGAGGGAACAAGAATGAAGTGAAGAAGAGAGGAAACAATAAGGAACACAAAGAGAAGGAAAGGGAGAGGACAGCATTGACTGTGACCAACCATGTGTGGCCTGGACAGACGCAGCTGTGTGGGTGAGCAGGGTTCACGAATTGGACAGGAGAAGTGGAGAGGCGAAAGGTAGAGAGGACATGATGCATACATCTTATTTTTCACCAACCAAATTCTGTGCAATGATAATGCAGATGGTGACTGTCTTGGTTTCTAGAAATGTCTTGATTTCAAGAAATTGTGGTTACTTCAGCAATACATAATGCATGCTATCAGATAATTTTCTTTTATCAGTATCTTTATATAATTGAATTCTCACACTGTCAAACTATGCAAATTGGGGAATGGAGACACTTTTCACTATGATTCTTCTAGGTTTTGTGTAATACCCCTTAGGTCCTGAATCTTCTAGAAATATCATTCACCTTTCCTCACACACACACTAAGCCACACATTTCTTACATAAAGTGTTTTAAGAAAAAAACCCTTCTTATCCTCCTATATTGGAAATATTGCCTCTACCTCCCTGCACTGTGGGGAAGCACAATTTTGGAGAGATACTGGGCCACTATGGGTGGGGTCTGGAGTTCTGTGAATGACAGCACCAACCTGTGATTGGTGCTCAGTGGTTCTTTTGAAATGGTATGACTGTAAGAAGATGATTTCTCTGAATCCAAGACTCTGCACTCTGCACAGCAGGCAGAAGTACCTCATCAACTAGACAAGGAATCATGAAGAGACACTGGGGAGCTCAGCTGGGCCTTCTGTGGGTCCAGGTTTGCTGTGAGTGGGGGATTCCTCATGGGTACTCGGGTGGAGTCCATAGCCCACAGTGGTGGGGGGAGCTCTGAGAGGGTCCTACAACCTCCGGGGTGTGTCTCAGGATATTTTACAAGTTTGGAAACTGCATCGGTGACCTCTTGGTGACATCACTTGTGTTTGTTCTTCTCTTTCCATGCAGGGGTGAGAGGGATAGATGTGGAACAGAGCCCTTCAGCCCTGAGCCTCCAGGAGGGAGACAGCTCTACTCTGAAGTGCAATTTTTCTAGCACTCCAGACAGTGTGCAGTGGTTCCGACAGAATCTCGGGGGTGGCGGCCTCACTCGGCTGTTTTACATAGTTTCGGGGATGAAGCAGAGTGGAAGGTTAAACTGCACAGCGAATACTAGGGAACGGACAAGCACCCTCCACATCGGGGCCTCCCAGCTGGAAGACTCAGCCACCTACCTGTGTGCGGTGGAGGCACAGTGCTCCCTGGTGATCTGCAGCCTGCACCCAAACTGCAGCTGGGCCTGCAGCTGAGCCTGCAGCCCCGGGCCTTCCCCGGGGTGGGCATTTGCTCCCACTGCAGCCTTTGCATATTTTCAGATTTACGTTATAGCATGTCTTTCCTCCTAAAATTAGATTCAACAGGGTTGTCCTTTCACTTGTTTTTCTTGCCGTTCTTCTTTCCCAGAAAGCCCTTTGCCTGTAAAAAGCTCTTCGAAGGAGCCATTGGAGCAAGTGACAGAGATGCCCTTATCTAGTGCCCTGGGAAAACAGATCTCCTGGCAGCTAGCATAAAATTTATATGTATATTACTCAAGTGGAAAAAGCTTGAAATAATAATGCTTTAATTATGCTTTAGTTTATAATTATTAATTATTAATGCTTTAATGTTTAATGCTGTGCTATCACTGTCTTGAAATTAATGCTAATTTTGTCTTTGTACTTGTCTTGTGTAAGTGAGTCCCATAAGTGGGAGGAACAAGTGCCTGAGCAGAGAGGTACATGGGGCGGCAGGACACAGGCAGGAACACATACAGGCTCAGGGTCTGGGTCACAGCAGGCAGTGTGGGAGCTGAGCACTTGGCAGGGCCACCTGTGGTGTCTGTGCCTGCTTTGGACTAGCTGGGCTTTGACATGCAGCAAAGGGTGTAGTAAATACCATCAGGAAATTACAACAATTTGGAAGTGTATATATAGACATCTTTTAATAAGGTGGTTTGGCAGTTTCTTACAGAACTAAACATACTCTTACCATATTGTCCAGCAATGGCTTTCCTGAGTATTTTTACCCAAAAGGCTGAAAATTCTTGTCCACACACAAATCTGTATACAGGTGTTTTATAGCAGTTTCACACATAATTGCCAAAGCTCGGAAGTAGCAGCGTGTCCTTCAATAGATAAGTGAATAAACAAATGGTGGTACATCCAAACAATGGAATATGATTTGGTGCTAAAACGATCAGAGCTATGAAGTCATGAAGAGATAGGGGAACCTTATATGCATTTTACTAAGTGAAAACAGTCAATCTGAAAAGCCTACATAGGGTATGATTCTGATCCTATGACATTCTAGAAAAGGCAAAACTATGGGGGGAGTAAAAAATTGTGGTTGCCAAGGGTTGAGATGAGCAGCAGGGATGAGTAGAGCTCAGAGAATACTTAGCGTAGCGAGCCTAGTCTCTCTGATACTATAATGGTGGATACATGCTTTATATACTTGTTCACACCCATAGAATGTAAAACAACAAGAGTGAACTTAGAAAAACTGTGGGCTTTGGTTGATATAATGAGGCAATGTAGGCTCATCCACTGTGAAATATGTCATGGGGAGGGTGATAATGGGAGAGGCTATACCTGTGTGGGGCAGGAGGTACACTGGATACCTCAGTCCATCAGCCTCGTTTTTCTTTGAACCTGGTTGAGATGGTTAAAAAGAAGAAAGTCTTTAAAACATTAAAATCAGAGACATGAAACTAATATGTATGAAGCTTTTAAAGCATTTTAGAAAAATGTCTCCCCTAGAAACACTACCTAATGATACCTTTTCCCTGCTTTTTGAATAAAGATTCCAAATTCTCATTTTGAAATGACCTCGAAAATTGCATATGCATCCCTGACTGGAAATTTTGAACCTCCAAACTAAGGTTTCAAAGAGATACCTGGAATCCAGAAAGCCATTAGGCTCTTTTAGAAAGTGCTTGTTGCTTTCCATATTAGTAAGCTCATCCACCTTCTATGGGTTGTCTCAACTGGGGAATTTCTTTTTTTCACACAATATGTAAATTATATGAAATAAAAATATGTAAGAAATATGTCTCCAGAAGAACATCCTACTTACCCATGGCTGAGCTATGGAGCCCCCTGGTTTCACTGTCTGTGAAGGAGTTTACATTCAGTGAACAAAGTCCCATTTTTTACCATGTTAATATTAATTTATTTTCTCCTTGATACATTATTGATCTCATAGGAGAAATGAAAGCCCAGATTGAATCTCATCCTGAGGACCATGAAGAGGTTTCTGAAGAGGCTTTAGCCATTGGTTAGGACCAATCTCAGAACCACTGGAGCACACGTGGTTATGCAAATGGTCTTGGGGTCCATGATCCAGGCAATATCACCCCACTCTGACACCAGTCCGCAGTGCATACAACCAGTTCTTAATAAATATTTGGTTTCTTATATAGTATGAATGAAATTTAGAGCTGGAAGCAGCCCTTAGAAATCCTTTAGTGCAATTTAATTTTATATGTCAGAGACTGTAACCAAGATGACTGTAAAGAACAATTAGGTAGTGAATGAGTTGGGGGAGATAGAAAGTGGGTTTCCTCACTTCCTCTTTGACATTCTTGCTTCTGCCTTCTTGCTGTAGAACCAACCTACTGGGTAAAGAGAACATGTCTTCTCACGCTCAGCCACTTAGACTTCTGCAGTTTGGGTCTTAAAGTCGTGATCCAATCAGTTTGAACACCCACATGGAGCGTTCCAATTTGTGTAAACACTTGAGACCTTGCGCAGGAGAAGAGACTCAGGTTGAGTCACTGTTATTCTACCAGCAAACTCATCCATTCATCATTGTTTCTGTAGGTGAAAGCCAGAGGTGATGGTGCCATGTTTGAACATCTGCATGTCTTTCTAAGGACTTTCCCCAAAATGGCAAATATATTTATTATCTCGGGTGGACATCCCTTGAAGGCAGGGTGAGTATAATGAGCTTAACTTACACATTATCTGCAAAATGATAATTGGAATTGGAAGACTTCTGCAGCATGAAAACCAGGAAGATGTTAGATGAAGTTTTTCTAGGCCAATACTTGACAATAAATGAAGTAATATTCTGTAAAATCATCATGGAGCTGGGAATTTTTCCAAGGTATGACCTTTATCTGTGCAACAGTTAATCCATGGAAGAGAGTCATTCATATGAATGGTCACATTCAGTTCTGAGAGTCACACCTAAAAATTGCAAAAATTGACCTTCCCTCCAGTAGAGGGAACTTTGCCCAGAAAAGAATTTGAGAATTCTTATTTTATGGGGAATGGGTTAGAGAATGGAAGAGTCTCAGAATTAAGAAGTTTTCCACACATAAAACACTTTCCATATATATGCATATGTTTATATATTGAGTTGATGTTCTTCACCATAGCTGTCTTTAAATCTTTCATGGTAGGAGAGGAAGATGAAGATAAGTTTTATTCTTTGTCCTTTTGCATATCTGAGAGTAGGACAGAAAAAGGACTTCCGTTTTTGGAAATGAGGTAGTCTTGGTTTCCTGGAGACCATTTCTCCTGATCAGTGCTTTAAGGCCATTTTCTTGTTGGTACCATTCCCAGAGCACAAGTGATATTTATGCTTCCCTGGATTTTTTCTCGCAGAGGTCATCAGAAGGTTCTAAGAAATTCATGTGAGTGAGAAAGGGGTTTTGGAAGAGAGAGATAATTCTGGAAACTCACAGGACTGGAGAACTTTATCAGTGAGTCTTGGGGAGAGAACACTGTAGTGGCATTTAGGAGAAATATGATGCAGTCTGGAATGTGAAGCAGTGTTGGCCAGGAAGTGGGAAGCGTGATAGGATGGATGGCTGATACTTTAGAGGAAATTTTCCTGAGGCTAGGAGTTGGTAATTGTATTGGAGGACATACCATTTATTTTGACTTGGGAAAATGAAAGCACTTCAAGAATAAACTCATATGGTTCTATTTTCTGAGTTTGCAGCCTGCTGTTTTCTCAGAATTTCTACTCTGTCTTTCAATACTTTGCATTATATAAGACACATAGCATTCAAATATATTTCTTAAAGCATGTCAGATTTCTTTATGCAAATTAGTCCAATATTGGGTCAAACTGTTTCCTATAGTTGAATAGTAACAACTGATGGAAGTTATCCCCCTGCTCCTTTATCATTGAGATTTGGTCCTTTACTTTTTGTCACAGTCATATTAACTGACAAATGATTCTACATTTTGACCGTTGGTATTGTCAGTCCTCTGGAAATAAAGAGCAAAGTCATGGGCAAGACCAAGTAGGAGGAGCAGAGTCTGAGGTGAGAGACATTTGAGATACCAAATGATCTTTTCTGTCCTAGTCTAAATTTGACTTCCATGTTCCTTTTAGAAATAGTTTTTCTCTGTAATAGACAATTAAGAATGGTAGATTAGGCAGAAAGGGAAAGTTTTCTATTTTCTTTGTTTAAGAGACTGAATCTTGATTCCTTCCTGATTTCAAACATGTACACCAGACCTATCATGGAATAAACAGCAATGATATCTATGTCTTTCCAACTTATCAACAGTGACTCAATAATGCACAGAGGCATAAATCCTGATCTCCACATTCTTACCGTGCACTTCATCCCTGATCTATGATATGATTTATTTTGACTGATTGCTGCCTTAATGCATGTGAGTCCCTCAGAGGCACAGGCTAAGAGAACATTTCCCCAGTGACTTCAGTAGAGATGTGACCACAAGATGGCAGTGCACCTGTGCTGATGCAGAACACGTGGAGGGTTCATTTTAGTGCATCCGATGAACTAGACTATGGCAGAAGCTGAGTCTTTTTCTTATTGGCTGGTAGACAATGTGGAAAAGTACTCTGTTAGAGGAAAGAAGGAACGGCTTGATTAGAGAAGGAGCTGAGCTGGCTGGAGGCTGCAATTCTGAACCTGATCTTAACTGGGAGGAACCATGAAGACATCCTTGGGAGCTTTACTCATGTTCTCGTGGCTGCAGCTGAACTGTGAGTTTTCATGGGAGACAGAGTATGTTAGTGGATATTCTTCAGAGGTCAACACTGGTTTTACTCAGGTTTCCTCCTGTTAGTGTAGAAAAAGAGAAGCACAATAACCTGGAATCTCTTGTCCTTTCTCTGACCTTTTCTTCCTGCACAGGGTTCAGCCAAGGAGAGAAAGTGGAGCAGTATCCTTCTACCCTGAGTGTGCAGCAAGGAAGCAGCTCTGTTATCAACTGCAGTTATTCAGACAGTACCTCAAATTACTTCCCTTGGTATAAGCAAGAACTTGGAAAAAGTCCCCAGCTCCTTATATACATTAGTTCAAGCATGGCCAAAAAAGAAGACCAGAGACTCACTGTTTTATTGAATAGGACGGCCAAACATCTCTCCCTGCACATCACAGACACCCAGCCTGAAGACTCAGCTGTGTACTTCTGCGCAGCAAGCACACATTGCTTCCCAGACACCTGCTGGCTGCACTCAAACCTGTGACTGGGGCAGCCCCCTGTCCTTTGACACAGACCTTCAACTATAGCTTTTGTGTTGTTGTTTGTCTGTCGGTGGAAGCTAATGTGTTAGACATTAAAAGCGTATGATAAGACTGTAAGGGTCAGGATGACCGAGACAGGTTAGAACATTTTGTTGGATGATTCTTGCTTTTGGATTCTTGAAGTGATTTAATAATGTTTTATTTTGAAATTTGGGTTTTCAAGATGATTTTATATTTGTTCTTCAGACTCTCTCTTATAAATATCCACTTAGTACCAATATTACAGTCCTTATTATGGATGGGCACTTAAACATTGTATTTCAAAAGTAGCATTTATGAATTTTATGATTCTAAAACATTACATGCCAAACATAGAAATATGGAAAGTACAAAATGAAATGATAATTGTGTAATCACATAATTTTGCTAATATTCCTTTTAGTTTCTTAGAATTCTTATTATAATGAAGATCATGAATTTTTCACCTTGCGTATTTCAATTTTAGCATTCCCATCTTCATTAATTCTTTCCCTCAAACATCAGATTTTTTAATTTTATTTTTTAAGTTTTCATTTAGTTAGTGTACTATAATACCTCTGTGAGGTATTTAATTAAATAGAGTTTCATTTAATTTTGTTACTCTATATTTCAGGCAAAACTTGACCACCATTTTTATGTGCTTTGATCACTTTCTTGTTCAGAAATTTGGTCATGGGTTTTCCTCTGGAGCTCAGGGATGATATGTATTATTTGTGTGTTTGAGGGAAATGAAGATAGGGAGTGATTTGACAATGTGAACTTCAGATAAAACTCCCAGAAATCTATTCTCACTTACAAAATTCTATATCTGTTCACAATAATTCTTTCATACAACTTAGGAGACAGAATTTTTTGTATTTCGTTCATTTCTATGCTTTCAGTACCTAGGAAAACTTTTCCACATAATTGATTATCAGTAGATGTTAATGAAAGAAGGAAAGGACAATTCTGTTACTGACTCATAATTTTAGTTTAAGCTTTCTGTTTGAATTATATTTATAAATTGATTTATGGAAAATAAAAGTCCTTAAAGTGTATATGTGATTATTTGATTGTTTGAGAACATAATGTTTCTTTCCATTTTTGTCTCTCTTTCTTAATGATGCTCTGCTGTTAGAAGGTTATTCAATTTATTCTTGAACTTATAATTTTTTATTATCATAATGAAAACCTTTCTTTCTGAGATATATGGGAAAACTTTTATATGCATGTAAACTGTGCAAAGGCATTTGGACTAATGGCTAATGTAGAGAAGACATGTTACCCACCTTCCTCCACATGTTCACTTTTGACTGAATTAAACATTACTAACCATAACATATATTTAAAAAAATATTTCTCCAGTGCTGCAGAGAAATCAAGGGAATGAAGCAAATTGAGTAAATATTTAATTTCCTCATTCTCTTACCCCTGCTCAAGGGATGCTCCTTTCAAAGTCCCTCCAAGTCTTCCTAATTAACAACGGATATAATTGGTAATTGGTAGGGTGAGAGTGGTTCCTCTTAGCTGAGTTATGGTTGCTGGGTATTTGGTAACTGGCTTATTCTTACTGGGGAAGTCCTCAGATTAAATTCAGCTTATCACATCTGACCAAAGGAGGTTAGGACTGTAGCCGAACAGGTCAATGGGCTTGATTCTTTCCCTCCTTAGACCGCCAGCTCCTGTGCAGTAGAAGGAAGGTGACTCTTGATTGGTGCCTTTCCTCCAAGTCTGATAATGGAGTCAGAAGGAAGCATGTTTCTATATTATTCATTTATTTCCTCTTAAATCAATTAGAAGCAAGAGAGAGGGTGCAGTTCCTACAGGTTTGAATGCTTGATCATTCTTAGGTGAGAATGGATGCAGGGGAAGAGAACAAGTGTTTTAGCCACAGTGTGCAGTGAGTGTGTAGCTCAGATCCAGACACAGTCAGGCTTTAAGCCTTCAGCATGGTTGGCTTATTTGTTTCCTATGTCCTGGGACAAGGTAGTACAAACTTTAAGGCCTTGTCTTGATCCTGTGAAGCCAGACTGGGTGCTGACGGTCTCCTTTTTGTTTGCTTTCTCTAGGACGGTGCTGACTGCATTTGTGTGTGATTTCTCCCAAGCTGGCAGAGTGGGGCTGCTCTCTGCACACGCTCACTAGCTGCTTACAGAAGCTCACTGTTGTTTCCCACCCCTGTGTGCACTGGTGGGAGGCCACAGGGTGGGATGATGTGTGGGTGAGGGACTGAGTGTTGTGTGTCCTTGTGGACCATTTGTGGGGGTCTGAAGGCAGACCATCTCCAGTGGTTCATGGGCAGATTCCACTTTATTTTATTTTATTATTTTATTTTATGTCACCATGCAGTACATCATTAGTTTTTGATGTAGTATTCCAAGATTCATTGTTTACGTATAACACCCAGTGTTCCATGCAATATGTGCCCTCCTTAATACCCAACATTGGGCTAACCCATCCCTCCACCCCTCTTCCTTCTAAAACCCTCAGTTTGTTTCCCTAATCCGTAGTCTCTCATGGTTTGTCTCCCTCTGATTTCTCCCCCTTCATTTTTCCCTTCCTTCTCCTAATGTCTTCGATGCTATTCCTTATTTTCCACATACGAGTGAAACCATATGATAATTGACTTTCTCTGTTTGACTTATTTCACTCAGCCTAATCCCCTCCAGTCCCATCCATGTCGATGCAAATGGTGGGTATTCATCCTTTCTGATGGCTAATAGTCCACTGTATATACGGACCACATCTTTATCTATTTGTCTGTTGAAGTTCATCTCGGCTCCTTCCATAGTTTGGCTGTTACAGACATTGCTGCTATGAACATTGGGGTGCATGTGGTCCTTCTTTTGACTACATCTATATCTTTGGGGTAAATACCCAGTAGTGCAATTGCTGGGTCATAGTGTAACTCTATTTTTAACTTTTTGAGGAAACTCCACGCTGTTTTCCAAAGTGGCGGCACCAATTTGCATTCCCACCAACAGTGTAAGAGGGTTCCCCTTTCTCCACAACTTCTCCAACGTTTGTTGTTTCTTGCCTTGTCGATTTTTGCCATTCTAACTTATGTAAGGTGGTATCTCAATGTGGTTTTGATTCGAATTTCCCTGATCGCTAATGATGTTGAACATTTTCCCATGTGTTTGTTAGCCATTCATATGTCTTCTTTGGAGAAGTGTCTGTTCATGTCTTCTGCTCATGGGCAGATTCCTAATGGAGGTTGTGCTGTGATAAGGTCCAGGTTGTTTTATTGCCCTCCAAGAGCTCTGGGTGCTATTCTGCTAGGTGCACCCCACTCACCAATAGGCAGTACACCTCGGTATTCTGGATGGGGTTAGAAAGAAGATTCTCTTTGGTAATATCCCCCAGAGCTTGGGGAGCCATGTGCTCACTCACATGTTCTCATTTCCCTCCATTGGGGAAATCACAGGCTGAAACGTGTCACTTGGTTCAGAGTTGTGCCACATGGGCAGGGGTGAGGAGAGTAAAGCAAATTGTTCTTCGTGCTATCCTTAAGCTGTCAAGATCAGATTTGTTTTGCTCTACAGTGTGCTGTGTCTTTTCTGCTGGACTTTTTCATAGGCGCTTTCTTTAGTTTAGTGTATGATTGTGAAGCTCAGTGGATTTTTTGGGGGGAGTGGAGAGGGTAGAAAATTCCTATTTTGCCATTTTAATCTCAGTATTGAAATTATTTTATTTATTTATTTATTTATTTTAAATACATCAATTGAAGGTTTTTTTTTTAAAGATTTTTTTTATTTATTTGAGAGAAAGGGGGAAAGAGAGAGAGAGAGAGAGAGAGAGAGAGAGAGTGCAAGAACCACGGAGAGGGGCAGAGGGAGAGGAAAAAGTGGGCTCCCCGATGAGCAGGGAGCCAATGTGGGGTTCAGTCCCAGGATCCGGGATTATGACCTAAGCCAAAGGCAGACACTTATCCAACTGAACCACCCAGGTGCCCCTAAAATTTTTAAAAGAATTATATGGAAAAGTTGAATGAAACTTGGAACTACAAAAAAGACTATTTTTGGTGTACAGGTTTGTGAATGTTGAATATTAGTACATTGTATAGATCTGTAACCATCATAAGATCATGGTACAGAAGAGTTTAATTACTTTCTAGAAGTCCTTTGTGCTAATCTTTTGCCATTATACACTTCCATATTCCCAAATCCTTACAAATATTGTTCTATTCTTATTTTTGTGTTTTTAAGAATGTCATATTGAGGGCGCCTGGGTGGCTCAGTGGGTTAAAGCCTCTGCTTTCGGCTCAGGTCATGATCTCAGGGTCCTGGGATCGAGGCCCGCATCGGGCTCTCTGCTCAGCGGGGAGCCTGCTTCCTCCTCTCTTTCTGCCTACTTGTAATCTCTCTCTGTCAAATAAATAAATAAAATCTTTAAAAAAAAAAAGAATGTCATATTGATTGGAACATGCAACACATAAGCTTTTGAGAACTATGTGTCTTGGCGGTAGGAAGTACATGCCACGACTTCACCCCGTCACCTCTCTCAGTGTTCCCTACTCCTGAGGTTTTGAAATTTGAAGTTATTTTCATAGGAATAGCTCATCATTTCAAGTGTTTGAATTCCTTTAGAGACTTGATATATAGTTCTACAAAATATATTTGGCAATTGATAATGGAGAGTTGATGTTGAAGATTGGATCATCTCACATAATCAACTTGAGTCACATTCTGTACACAAGTTTGGTTGTACAAACTTTATTTTAAATTTTTATCAATAGGTACTTTCTCACATTTTAAGGGTAATTTAACTGATGAAGATTCACTCTAGCAGTAGCATTAGGGTATGGTTATTATTTGGCTTTTCTAGGAGTTGATGTGAATAACAGATCCAATAATTCTTAAACATTTTGCACTAGCAATATCTGTCCAGAGCTGAACTATAATATTATGGTGGGTATTGTCAAAAATAAAGGCTATACCCATGCAAGTTATTTTATTAGTGGTAGAACATTCAGGATAACCAGAAATACCTAACATTTTAAATACTTCTAAAAGGATAAAAATAACCTCAAAAGGATGCAAAGGAAAGTATTAAAATCGGGGTTCTAAACATCTAGGAGAATTCTTTTCTTCTTTTTAAAATCTTAACTTTTATTCAGTTCCTATTTTTTTTATTGTGTTATGTTAGTTACCATACAATACATCATTAGTTTTTGGGACTTTATCAAGATAAAAAACTTCTGCACAGCAAAGGAAACAGTCAACAAAACAAAGAACCTGGTGGTGAGAACTCTTTTCTAATCACCTTGGATGGAGCTGTCTATCATGCAGTTACATGTTTTATTTCTAGGATATTGCATGTACACTCATCTGTGGACTGTCTGCTTCTGCTGATTCTCCAGAGAACCTCAGTTTAAGATCTCTAATATGAATAACTTTTTCAATTCCTGTCAATGAAGAATGTATGATGTCATACTATTTGATAAACATATAACCAAGGATCCGTTTCCTCTACTTTATCTGCTGAATTGGTAATAAATTATATGTATAAAGTTATTTCACAATTCTCAATAACAATCTTTTTCTGGGATTTTTTTCAGAGTACCAAAGGCTTGGGTGATGTAATGGTGATGAAATTAATGGCCATGGAGCAGTCTGTGATGAAGGGATGAGCGTCAAGGGTTTACTTAACTAGTTTGGTGTGTGAAGGTTGGAATGCATATGGGTTGGGACATCTGAGTTATGTGGGCCACAGTGAACAGTTCAAAGTGAGACAGCCTAGGACTTTGTAAGGGAAGGATGCAGGGCCATGAGGGCCAGACCTCAGTAGTTCAAGGGTAACTGCTGTAGTAACTCATTTCAGTTTTAATATTCCATTTGTTGTTTCCGCTTTTCCACAGGGTTAGTGTGCGACAGGAGAAGTGAAGTTTCGGTGTGAGGCTTAACCTTATCTAACATTCCCAGAGAAATTTGCTCTGCTATCTAGAGAGTATTTGAAATGGCATAAGCATTAAACACAAAACCCAACTGATATTTGACTCTTCTTAAAAAAGATCTATTTATTTATTTATTTACTTATTTATTTGACAGAGAGAGTGCACAAACAGGGGAGTGGCAGGCAGAGGGAGAGGGAGAAGCAGGCTCCTTGCTTGATGTGGGACTCGATCTCAGGACCCTGGGATCATGACCTGAGCCGAAGGCAGACGCTCAACAGACTGAACCACCCAGACGCCCTTGTTATTTGAGTCTTGTGATTGTTGTGGCTTTTAGGAAAGAGAGTGGTTCAATCCATATGGAAAATAAAGTATTATTACCTGTCACTCATAGCTCAGGCAGGGAATGCAACTGTGTAAGATCCTCTTGGAGATACTAAAATGTTTCCTTAAGACAGTATTTGAGAGCATATCCCACCTTCCCAGAATTTTTGGGATTTCGTTGACTCCCAGAAAGACATGGATAGCCCCATTGTCTGTAGTCCTAGAAAAGTCTCCCTGCTAGTGTTTGGTTTGATGTTATATCAGTATATTCCCAGTGTGAAGTGTTGTCTCTGGTGGATTGTAACAACTGTTCGTTGGAGATCATTTGGTTGCACCAGGCAACTGTCTTGGCTTTGATACATCTTGTTCTCATGGATCAAGAAAATAAATCATTCCTAGTGATTCTTTACAAAATTTAGTGCCAAATTTTCTGCAACCAAGATAGAATTAATTGAACTTTTCCTTGGTTTTGTTTTTATGTTTTTAGAGAAGTGCTTACATAAGGACCATCTTGGAGTTCATGTTTATGATGATCTGCTCAAGCATTTTTCTTAGCTTCTACCAGTGTCTTTTTAAATCTGAGACTTTGTTTTTATGACATTCTTTTTTAATTTCATGAATACATGAAATAATTAATGTATTTGCTGTTCCTTTCTAATAGAATGCAGGAGATACATGAAAGGGTTAACAAAAGTTAGAAAGTTAAGAAACCTCTTTGTCTTTATAGTATTTGGAAGCTGTGACCTACCTTAAAAACATACTCACTGACATCAACCTCATTATTTTTGTAAACTGACATATCTAAGAGATAATCATTAGTTCAGCTATTTGATTTAATGATGCTTCTCGAGGGATTGGATTTTATAAAGGAGTCTGGAGTAGTAACTGGATGACCAGTATGGTCATGTCTTTCAGTATTTAAGGACTCCCACCAACAAACACCCATTTCAGTCCCCGTCCACCAGGGGGTGCAGCTTCCTACAGCAATCACATTTCCTGTGTGAAATGTGGGCTTCCACTGATCATTTCTCTGTCATTCCAACGTTTCTTCATGTTAAGAATGAAAGACATTATTTTGGTGACGCTCCAGAGATGAAGTGTTCTCCAGGCTTTGTGGCTGTGGTACTCTTGATACTTGGTAAGTAAAATCCTTCTTAAAATTTGGATTCTTTCTTCTTTTGTATCCATAAACGTTTAACTATAATTTATC
The DNA here is from genome assembly GCA_002007465.1 of Ailurus styani. Taxonomy (NCBI): domain Eukaryota; kingdom Metazoa; phylum Chordata; class Mammalia; order Carnivora; family Ailuridae; genus Ailurus; species Ailurus styani. The sequence continues at coordinate 271,886 of LNAC01001156.1, read as the reverse complement.
CAAAAACTTTATGCCCCAGGTGACACAGGTCTCTTTTCTTTTTCCCCAGGACAAACACATGGACAGTCAGTGACTCAGACGGAGGGTCAAATGACCCTCTCAGAAAAGGCTTTCCTGACTACGAATTGTACTTACTCAGCATCAGGGTACCCTGCCCTTTTCTGGTATGTCCAGTATCCAGGGGAAGGTCTGCAGCTCCTCCTGAAAGCCTCGAGGGACAAGGAGAAGGGAAGCAACAAGGGTTTTGAAGCCACCTACCACAGAGATTCCAAATCCTTCCACTTGGAGAAAGGCTCAGTGCAAGCGTCAGATTCAGCTGTGTACTACTGTGCCCTGAGTGACACAGTGACGGGGACTGCAGGGGGAGCTGAGCACAAACTCTGAGCAGAACAGGGCCCTGGATGCTGAGCGTCTCTGACTGATCCATTCCGGTTCCAGTACAGTCTGTGGTTGTTTGTCCCTCAGTGTGTGGTTCATACAAAATCATACAGACGACTAGAGCATAGGAACCAGAAGTAACATTCCCCAAACTCAGGTGTTCCTTAGTGATGTTGAGAACAGTTTGATGCCAAGAGTTCCTCAGCCAGGGCATGAGTAATTTCAAGATAAAACCATGTAACAATGAAGTGGTCTCTTGCTCATCCTTGCAGTGAAAATCCAGTCCCACAAGTTGTTCAGGGCACCCTGGTGGCTATTGCTGTGTCTTACGACACTTTTAGAGACACACGGTGTGTCTGAGAAGGTGGCCTCTGCCAGTGTCTTCCTGACAGAGTATGGCAGGAGAGGTGATGGGGGAGCTTCAGCCCCAAACCAGGTTTCAGTAGAGAAAGAGGGGAAGGGAAGAAAGGAGGAGGAACAGATGTACCAGAGCAAGGAAAAGAGAGACGAGGGACCTTTGCCCTGCTTTTTTTCCCTAGTAAATCAGGCGATAGACACAGGATGATACTCAAACACAGGATGATACTCAACATGAAGGCTTGGGAGCAGAAACAGAATGGAGGAAGTAGCTCATGTCCTGGCCAGTTAAATAGATCAGTTGGCTTTCTGACAGTAAGAACTTAAGTGAGAGAGTTTTCAGTGCCCTGAAAATATGGTAAGAAAAGATGCCCTTGTACTGATGTTTCCTAACAAGATAGATGGATAGGTGACACCGGGAGGGAAAGCCTATTGATTTCTCTAACTCTGTTTTGCAGTGTCTCACAGAGAGCCACAGATCATGGGATTGGGAGAATGTATGGGAGAAAGTGAAGCTGTACAAAAAATAATAGAAAAAGAAATGTCTCTATTGCAGTGCAAGACTTTGCCAGTATTGTTTCAATCTTCTTTATTATTTCCTTATTTGCAGATTTTATGAATGAGTTATGATCAGAATATTAATATATTACCTTATATATTTGTTAAATATTCTTGGTTAGTTAATTTTTTATTTAATTGATTTAAAATCAAAATTTTATTTTCAAACCTGTGTGAATATAAATGCATGTGAATATGTACTTGAAAGTTTTCAAAACGTATATAATAATAGTTTTCTCAGACTTCTGATAAACATAGTAGACTAGGGGTGCCTGGCTGAGTCTGTGGTTTGAGCCATCATTTTTGTTCTCCGGGTTGTAAGTTTGAGCCCATGTTGGGTAGAGATTACTTAAAAATTGAAATCTCTAAGAAAAACCTCATAGCAGATTAGTAATGCTTGTTTATCTCTTGATTTCTCTAATACTCTTTTTTGAAATAAACATTTTATTTATTTATTTGAGGGAAAGAATGTGTGAGCACCAACAGAGGGAGAAGAAAGGGGAGGGAGAAGCACACTTCCTACTGAGCAGTGAGCCCAACAGGGGGCTGGATCCTAGGACACTGAGATCATGATCTGAACTGAATGAACTCAGAAGCTTAACTGAATGAGCCACCCAAGCCCCTCTAATACTCTTTTAGAACTTTAGTACAGCTATCCCAAAAGGCAAACAGCTGCAAACACAGAGAGAAACAAGAAAGAAGCTATCAGCAGACAGTGTCGCCAACCAATTTTAGAAAATGAGCTGTGTATGGATGGGGCAAACTTGCAGGAAAGACTGGAGAAAAGGCTGGGGACCCTCCAGACCCTCCAGAAAAGGCTGGGGAAAAGAAGCACCACATATTTTTGGATAATGGAGGAAGATGTCATTGCCTATGTTGGTGCATGCCTGTGTGTGCACGGGTGTGCATGTGTGTGCCTGTGTTGAGGGTATTGGGACAGACGGAAGAATATAAGTAGACTGAGTGGTCACCTCGGGTGCTTAGAACTGAGCATATGAAGCTTGGGAGCTTACTGAGGTAAGGGAAAAATATAAACTCAAGGTTTGATAACTTATGACCAAACTTTGGTGTCTATTCTGACCTTTCTGTACAGAGCTGAGGTGAGCTGTGGAGACCAAACAGTGAGGAGAAGGAGACCTTGGTGACTGGCTCTATTGTCTGAGGGCTACAACCTGAACTATTCAGCATAGAGAGATTAGATTTTTCTGCTTTTGGCCCCAAGATAGGCATCTGAGCAGACACGGGTAGTGAGGAGGAACACTGGCATAACAATAGGTCCATTGAAAAAGATACAGTGATTAGTCTAAACACTTTGCCTTCTTATCACAATGTGATTTATTTCTACCTTAGATAAATCACATAGTGTGAACATACATGACTCTTACACGCCTTTTTCATAATTCTTACATTTTATGTTGTTTACATCATTAATTACAAGCAGTTTTTAAAAATATGGGATGCTTCAGGAATTTGCATGTCATTCTTGCACACGGGCCATGCTGGTTTTTCTCCATATCGTTGTGATTTTAGTATATGTGCTGCCAAAGCGAACCCCACCTGTCGTATTTTCAGTTAGTGCCATCCACCCGCTTTTATCACAGATGCAGTGAATAAACATATCACAGTTAGCTAAATCATCAATCCATAATCTTCATTTCAATATCAATTTTACACATGTTTATTTTCAGATGTAATGTTTTCAGTTAAAGTTGCTTACTGCCCATTGGGTGCTGTATGCAACTGAATTGTTGAACACGACGTCTGAAACTAGTGATGTACTATGTGTTGGCTGATTGAATTTAAATAAGAAAAAGTTGCTTAGTGCAAAAGGGTGTGGGGTTGTGAGACTCTCAGCTGGAATATTCAGAATTATGACAGGAGCCACATGACTTGCTATACAAGGAAACCCCTGTTTCCTGTTCTGGGGCCACAGAAACACATACCCAACGATCCTTCCCTCACCATGTCAGGTTCTCCTCACACTGCCGAGCCCTGAAATTGAAGAAGAAGAAGACATTTTCCATTTAGTGGGAGAACTCAAACATGTTGCTCTCCAGACTTCTCAAGGTGGTCATGGCTTCCATGTGGCTAGGTAAGGATGGCCCCTGTGGGAATGTGTCTCCTCTATGACCTAAAATCAAGAGAGATAGGCAGGATCTTGTGGGTACCTTGGGAAGGAGGGATGACAGTGTGTAAAATAGAAGTTCTTTGTGCCACATCGTGTATTCCCAAAGTCTCTGATTCTGTGTTTTTTTCCTTCAGGAGCCAGTATTGCACAGAAGGTAACTCAAGCCCAACGAGCAATGTTAGTGCAGGAGAAGGGGGCTGTCACTCTGGAATGCACATATAATACCGTTGACCCAAATTATAGTCTATTTTGGTACAAGCAGCCCAGCAGTGGGACAATGATTTTCCTTATTCGTCAGAATTCTTACAGCCAGCAAAATACCACTGAAGGTCGTTACTCACTGAATTTTTGGAAGATGAGAAGATCCATCCAACTTGTCATCTTAGCTTCAGAGCTGGAGGACTCTGCAGTGTATTTCTGTGCACTGAGTGAGCACACAGTGAGAAGCATGATGGAGGGAGGTGTACCCAAAGCCCAGGGCTCTTGTTGATCCTTCCCCTGCTGTAGGTCCAAGGGGGGTATTGCCATCCCAGACAGGAAGTGGCACAGGTGCAGTTTTAGAAGGGGAAACTCACTCTAAGAAAATAACTCTTTGGATAAGAGTTATCATGCATTAAACACTTCCTAATCCCTGAAAAGTTGTGCTAAAATTGCTTATTGAAGACTAGAGTAACCACAATAAACAATTTGCTATTTTGCGATTAGATTCAACCAAAGAATTGACTAAGGAAGTTTAGAAACATTTGACTCAAAGTCAGCAATAATGTGTGTGAATTGTTGGATTTTTAAAATCAGTTTGTTCAGTAAATATTTATTGAGCATATATTATGTTACAGACATTGTTAGAATAAGGACCCACGAAATGTCTCTGTGGTTTTCCATACATACATATATCTCATATATATATATATATATCCCATATATATATCCCTATACATATATCATATATATATATCATGCTGTTTTATACCATTTAATGATAGTTGAATTAGGTGTGTTTGCTGTGAGTCAATTGTACTCCCATTTAGTTTCTAAGGGGTCTGCTCTAAGGTGTAGTTTTCCTCATTTTGTCTTATTAACACCGCTAGCATATGTGTGCTCAGTTTGCATACAGGAGGTTTGCCTGCTTTCCACCAGTCTTATCCACAAATGTTCATAATTAGGGGGTCTAGGGGGACACGGCAAAGGAGCAGAGTATGAATTTTCCCCTTTGTCAGTTCCTGCCCTTCACTCCAACCTTCCTTCTAAGGCATTTTTTGTTATTTCACCTTCCCGGTTCCGGTGCTCATGGCAGCTCTCTCCCCCTTCTGTTTAATGCAAGTTGGTGCAGCTGCTTTGGAAAACAGTGTGAAGGTTCCTCAAAAAATTAAAAATAGAGCTACCCTATGATCCAGCAATTGCACTACTAGGCATTTACCCCAAAGATACATATTTGGTGAAAATATGCACCCCAATGTTCATAGCAGCAATGTCCACAATAGCCAAACTATGGAAAGAGCCAAAGAGCCCTTCAACAGATGAATGGATAAAGAAAATATGGTCCATATACACAATGGAATGTTACTTGGCCATCACAACGGGTGAATACTCATCATTTGCATCAACATGGATGGAGCTGGAAGAGATTATGCTAAGTGAAACAAGTCAAACAGAGAAAGACAATTATCATATGGTTTCATTTATTTGTGGAACATAAGGAATGGCATGGAGGACATTAGGAGAAGGGAAAAATGAAGGGGGGGATCAGAGAGGGAATGAACCATGAGAGACTGTGGACTCTGGCAAACAAACTGAGGGTTTCAGAGGGGTGGGGGTGGGTGGATGGGTTAGCCCGGTGATAGGTATTAAGGAGGGCACGTAACAACAAATCTTGGAACAATACATCAAAAACTAATGATGTACTGTATGGTGACTAACATGACATAATAAAAAATTATAAAAAATCATCTATATTAAAAAAAACAAAAAAGGCATTTTCTGTCAACACATGACTCAGTTTGCACACTTCCCAGCCCTCCTTTTTGATCAATGTTCCACACTCCAAAATCCTCATTTTCTCCATTTCCCTCCTTCCAGCTCTAACCCCAATGACCTAGGGCCTTAAAATTAGATGGTAATAGATGGTTGATAATTGGCCTTGCATTGTAACACCCTCTTATATTTATTTAGAAGGCAGATTTATAGAGTAGAAATCTTAAGTTTCTCCTCAAATTTTTTTAATTATAAAATTTTGCCATTTTCACATTCATTTTTATCATTTGAGCATTTTTGATAACCAGTGTTATGAAATACATTTACATTGTTGTTCAATCAGCACCACCCTTCATTTCTAGAATCTTGTCATCTTGAAAAACTGAATATTTGTACTCATTAAATAATAACCTTCCTTTATTCCATTCCTCCACTCCTTCAGAACTACTATTCATCTTTCTCCTTCTTGAGTTTAAGCTCTGTAGTTCTCATAGAAGTGGAATTATGCAGTATTGGACATTTTTTGAAATTTCATTTGACATAATTCCTCATGATGCATCCACTTGCATCATGTGTCAGAATTTTTTTGCTTTTGAAGGTTGAATAATATTCCGGTGTATGTAATATACTATTTTGTCTTTCCATGTATATCTCTTGATGGACTTTTGGGTTGCTTCCACCTTTTGGTAGAAACTGGAATTCAAAAACATCTCAATATTTATGATAAATATCCAAATTCTTTCAATTTTTGAGTATATATCAGAAGTGGATTGCTGGGTCATAAGGTAATTCAACTTAAAAAAATTTAGACACATTTATACTGGTTAATTGGAACAACTATGCTCTAGACTGTGTTATCACAAGCAAGTTTCAAGGAACAGAGAAAGACACTGATCACTAGTCATGAAACGAGCTCCAGTATATTGGTGAATCACAAAATCCTAGAGGAGTTTGTCACTCTTGCTATAGTGCATTGCTTATTTCAGGTGTGAATATTTGGTCTGGATGGAATGGTGAAGCCACTACCCACTGGTCAGCTCCTGAATAGCAGTCTGAGTATCCATTATAATATGTTTTCTTTCCTTATTTGGTAAAAGATCCAAACCTGCAATTATTTAATTCTTTTTTAGTAGTTTCATTTGCATAAATAAAGAACCTGTAAAAGACACTCTTAAAATATTTCAAGGGCTTAGGAAGAAGTCTTGCTACCCGCTAGTCTTTCTCTGAAATTTGACAATCTATAGTGTCAAAAAGAAGGAACAGGCTTTTGCTATCATCTACCTCTGTGTTCTAAACTATTAGCTCTGCCATGAACTTTCTTGATACATTTGAGCTTTGTTTCATTATTTGTAAAGCAGGAGAGTGGCATCTTCTTTAGTATTTTGTTGTGACAATTTATCATTCATATACCTAGAGAGATTGACAAGTAGCAGATGAGCAATTTAGGAGGGTAATCTTAATAGGTACAGAAAAGCATTTGATAAAATTCAGATCCATTCCTGATTAACCCCCACAGCAAATTGCACAGAATTGAAGGGAATTTCCTCACCTTAAAAAAGGGCTTAACAAAAAATCTACATCAAATGTCCTACCTGGTGGTGAAAGCTTAATTGCTTTCTCCTTAGTTTCGGAAATAAGGGAAAAGTTTCGGCTCCGCCACTTGTATTTAATATTGAAGTAGAGGTTCAAGCCAATGTAATAAGGCAAGTAGAAGAAAGAAAAGCCATACAGTTTGGAAGGGAAGAAGTGAACTTATCTTTAGTACCAGAAAGCTTATTTGTGCAGAAAATGCAAGGGAATATACAAAACAAAACAAAATACTAGAACAAATTGGTTTAAGAAAGTCAAATGTAGGCTCCGAGGGGTGGCGGGACTGCGGAATCGCAGCTATGACTGAGGCTGATGTGAATCCGAAGGCCGACCCCCTCACAGACACCCACCTTACCAAGAAACTACTGGACCTTGTTCAGCAATCATGTAACTACAAGCAGCTTCGGAAAGAAGTCAGTGAAGCCACCGAGACCCTCAACGGAGGCGTCTCTGAGTTCATCGTGATGGCTGCAGATGCTGAGCCCCTGGAGATCGTCCTGCACCTTCCACTGCTATGTAAGGGTAAGAATGTGCCCTATATGTTTGTGGGCTCCAAGCAGGCCCTGGGGCGGGCCTGCGGGGTTTCCAGGCCTGTCATCGCCTATTCTGTCACCATCAAAGAAGGCTCCCAGCTGAAGCAGCAGATCCAGTCTATTCAGCAGTCCATTGAAAGGCTCTTAGTCTAAACCTCTGGCCTCTGCCCCACTCCTCACTGAATCCTCCCCCTGGGGTTGTGTATCATATTGTCTGTGTTTGCATGTAGTTTTTCCAGCCACCTTCTCATTATATTCTAGTATTAAATCTGGGTTTTGTATTTTTGTATTATTTTTGTTCTGTTTTATAGGTTGTTACCCATACATTAATCCCCCACTTCACCCCCAGTCTTCCATTCTACTCTCTCTGCTGTCCTATCCCCTCTTTCGAAAATTAACTAATGCCGAAAACAGGCGGAAACACAGTGATGACACCATTCAAAGGCAGGGAAGAGCCAGGATAGAGATCTGGTTCCACATTCAGGTGCTAACTTCCTGTTGTGTGTAGGACATGAAGGATGTAAACGCCACTCACTTTGTATACCTTGTGTCTGGAGTACAGAATCATTCCATATGTATTTGCCCTCTAGGGGGTTATGTATCATTTGGGGAGAAAGCATGTATTCTGTGAGTTCCTAGGTGTATGTCCAAGTGTCATTTGCCAATGTACCCCTGCTCTCTGCTTTGGTAATGTGAAGTTATTCCCCCTCTCCCCCAACTCCCAAACATGCCCCTGAGGATGGCAGGGCAGCAGCATACCAAAGAGATGTGCTGCAGAATTCCAGAGGCTGCCTGGGCCAGGTAGACATGAGGCAGCTGACCTAGGTCTTGAAGGAGTCCAGAGTGGCTAGAAAAAAGAGGGTCAGCTGATGCTGGAATGAAGAAGTCTGGGCAAGTCATGGAAACATGACTGGAAGCTACAGCAGAGATGTTGGAGTGAAGGAAACAACCTCTGGTGAATGGAGATGTCTTCAGTGGACACTTGGTACCAGCTCAGAGAGCCCCGACTCCTGTTTCTTGCCATGATGTAGGTCAGATGTATGTATTCTTTATCACATCAGAAGGACAGTGCTAGTGTGTCATTCTTGGGAGCGTCCTAATTAAAAGAATATTCATATTGCCATTAAAAAAAAAAAGAAAATCAAATGTACACCTACCATGTGATCCAGGTATTCTACTCCCTGATATGGACCCAGGAGAAAAGAAAGAATATGTTTATAAAAAAATCTTGTTCACAGTTGCCAAACTGTGGAAAGAGTTGAGATGCCCTTCAACAGACGAATGGATAAAGAAGACATGGTCCATATATACAATGGAATATTACTCAGCCATCAGAAAGGATGAATACCCAACTTTTGTATCAGCATGGACAGGTCGGGAGGAGATTATGCTGAGTGAAATAAGTCAAGCAGAGAAAGTCAATTATCATATGGTTTCACTTACTTGTGGAACATAAGGAATAGAATGGAGGACACTAGGGGAAGGAAAGGAAAAGCGCATTGGGGTAGGGCGCCTGGGTGGCTCAGTGGGTTAAAGGCTCTGCCTTTGGCTCAGGTCATGATCTCAGGGTCCTGGGATCAAGGCCTGCATCGGGCTTCCTGCTCAGTGGGGAGCCTTCTTCCTCCTCTCTCTCTGCCTGCCTCTCTGCCTACTTGTGATCTCTCTCTGTGTGTCAAATAAATAAATAAAATCTTAAATAAAAGTGCATTGGGGTAAATCAGAAGGGGAGATGAACCATGAGAGACTGTGGACTCTGAGAAACAAACTGAGGGTTTTGGAGGGGAGTGGGGCGGGGGGATGGGTGAACCTGGTGGTGGGTATTAAGGAGGGCACGTATTGCATGGAGCACTGGGTGTGGTGCATAAACAAGGATCTTGGATCACTGAAAAAATTAAGAAAAATCTTATATGCAAATGTTCATAGCAGTTTTGCTTGTAAGAGCCCCACTGGGACTAATTGATATGGTCAACAGCAACAGGCAAATAGACAAAATGTTTTATAGGCACATGATGGGATACTACACAGCAACCGAAAGAAATAAACTCTTAATAGTTATGACTATGGAAGAATTTCAAAATAATTATATTGTGAAGTGCCAGACAAAAGAGTACATATGATTCCGTAATTCAAAACTATAAATTATGCAGACTAATTCATGACAGAAGCATTCCCTGGAAATGGGAGTGGTGAGGGTTGAGAGAAGGGTTGCCAAGAGACACGAGGAAACTTTTGGGGTGATGCATATGTTTATTATCACGGGTGTAGTGAGTGCTTCACAAATACATATGTCAAATTATATAGAATTGTCTAATTTGGTACAGTTTATTTTTATGTAAAATATGCATTATTAAAAGCCATTAAGTATCCATATTTACTAGGCAGTATCTTCCCTCAATGATGTGCAAGTCCTCTGTGTGACCCAGAGTGCAAAATAATTCTCCTGTAGGTTTTCATTGGCCTGAATGTTTTTTTCAAAGTTATGAATAAGGGCGCCTGGGTGGCTCAGTCGGTTAAGCAACTGCTTTTGGCTCAGGTCATGATCCCAGGGTCTGGGGATTGAGTCCTGCATGAGGCTCCTTGCTTAGCAGGGAACCTGCTTCTCCCTCTGCCTGCTTCTCTCCCTGTTTGTGCTCTCTCTCTCTGACAAATAAAAAAATAAACTCTTAAAAAAATAAAGTTATGGATAATAACTTTCTGCATCCATGTACTATAGTGTTTATTTTCTTTTTTAAAAAAGATTTTATTTATATATATATATATATATTTATTTATTTACTTATTTATTTAAGAGAGAATGATAGAGTGATAGAGAGTAAGAGAGAGACACACAGAGAGAAAGCATGAGCCCAAGTAGGGCAGGGGCCTAGGGTGGAGGAACAGGGAGAGGGAGAGAATGTTGAGCAGACTCCAAATGAGAACAGAGGCCCATGCAGAGCTCCATGTCAAGATCCTGAGATCATGACCACAGTCATAACCAAGAGCCCGCAGCTCTACCAACTGAGCCACCCTGGTGCCCCATATTTATTTTCAACCATTATCATCCTGACCTCTTTGGGATTTCCCCTGCATATCTAAATACAACTTTGCAGCAGTGTGTCCCAAATTCCTTTCTAATATAGTTATGTAGCAGGACTGACAATGTGATTTGGAAGGTGGAGGGGAAGTGAGGTGATACGTAAACACAACCAGTATCCAGGACAGAATTTCTTACTTCCCTCTGCATCTGGGAAAGTGTTTCCATGTTGGCTCTGGACTCCTGGACCTCCTTGAGCTGAATCTCTGGAGAGTGGCTTCCAAGAAATAGCTTGAGTTAAGTAAGCTTCCATCTCTGTGTCTAGAGATAAGTGTTTACAGGGATTTACAGAGGATATGTCCCTTTCCAGAACTTTTTCCTGATAATCCTGATTTCTTTTTTTTAAAGATTTTATTTATTTATTTGACAGAGAGAGAGAGATCACAAGAAGGCAGAGAGGTAGACAGAGGGAGAGGGGAAGCAGGTTCCCTGCTGAGCGGATATCCCAATGCGGGATTCGATCCCAGGACCCTGAGATCATGACCTGAGCCGAAGGCAGAGGCTTAACCCACTGAGCCACCCAGACGCCCCTGATTTCTTATCTTGTGGGAAAAATTATTTGATTAATGTTTGGCAACAAAATGTGACAGATGGATGGTAAGAGAAAACATCCTTGAGGCTAAACCTGTTAAGAGTATAGCATTAATATTTGTTGCTTAATTCACATACACTAGTCACCTGATGTTGGAGTCAACAAAATATTGAGAACATAATCTCAGATGATTCTATAGGGATTTGATGACTCTATGTATGATGTTTCTTTTGTCTGTACTTGTTATTTTTCACTTTTTAGTGATTCTAAAAATCAGTAATATTTGACTATTAAAAGGGTTGACTATTAAATAGTGTGACTTCTTCTGAAACCTTGTATTAAAAATAGTATTCTTGCAATTGCTAATAGTTTAGGAATAAGTACAGTATTTCAATTAAAGGTCATTTGTTCATTATTTTTGTTTAATTTAGAAAACATTTAGAGAGTACTTAAAAAATGACAGTCATGGTTCTAAATATCGGGGTAAAGTGCCCAAAACACAGAATCACTAAAATATGACTTGACTTCCCCTTACTTTTTCCATATTCAACTTGAACCCCATTTCTGGCAGTCAGTGGGTTTTGGGCTGGCCCACACGGATACATGAGAATATAAAGTACTGTAGTAAGATGCTTTAGAAGATTGTTACCTTCCCAGCTACAGAAATGCCCTGGGATGCTGTATTAAAGAACTTCCATATAAGACAGTGTCTTAAGAACAAATAGACCTGAGAGGTCAGGATTGCTGTTGTTCAGACTTCCAAGGGCCACCTGAAGACTGACATGTGCCTCATGAAGTCAGGGATGAAACAGATGGCTGACTTGGGGAGGATTCTGGCCAACATGCACGCATTTCAGTCCCTGTCCACCAGGGGGTGCAGCTTCCTACCACAATCACATTTCCTGTGTGAAATGTGGGCTTCCACTGATCATTTCTCTGTCACTCTGTCACTTCTTCATGTTAAGAATGAGGAACATTATTTAGGTGACATGCCAGAGATGAAGTGTTCTCCAGGCTTCGTGACTGTGGTACTCTTAATGCTTGGTAAGTAAAATTCCTCTTAAAATTTGAATTCTTTCTTCCATGGTGTCAGCAAAATCTTTAACTATAATTTTATCCAAAAGCTTTATGCCCAAGGTGACACAGGTCTTTTTTCTTTTTCCTCAGGAAAAACCCGTGGAGACTCAGTGACTCAGACGGAGGGCCAAGTGACCCTCTTAGAAGAGGCTTCCCTGACTGTGAACTGTACTTATTCAGCATCAGGGTCCTTCACTCTTTTCTGGTATGTCCAGTATCCCGGTGAAGGCCTACAGCTCCTCCTGAAAGCCTTGAAGGACAAAGAGAAGGGAAGCAAAAAAGGATTTGAAGCCACCTACGACAGCAAATCCAAATCCTTCCACTTGGAGAAAGGCTCAGTGCAAGCGTCAGATTCAGCTGTGTACTACTGTGCCCTGAGTGACACAGTGACGGGGACTGCAGGGGGAGCTGAGCACAAACTCTGAGCAGAACAGGGGCCTGGATGGTGAGCGTCTCTGACTGATCCACTCTGGTTCCAGTACAGTCTGTGGTTGTTTGTCCCCCAGTGTGTGGTTGATACAAAATCATACAGACTAGAGCATAGGAACCAGAAGTAACATTCCCCAACCCCAGGTGTTCCTTAGTGACACTGAAAGCAATTTGATGTCAAGAGTTCCTCAGCCAGGGTGTAATTAATTTAAGGTAAAACCACGTAACAATGAAGTGGTCTTGTGGTCATCCTTGCAGTGAAAATCCAGCCCCACAAATTGTTCAGGGCACCCTAGTGGGTGTTGCTGTGTCTTATGACAATTTTAGAGAGGCACAATGTGACTGAGAAAGTGTTATACCCAATGTCTTCCTGACAGAGTATGGAAGGAGAGGTGATGGGAAAGCTTCAGCCCCAAACCTATGTGATGGATGCATGTTGGCCAGAATCCTCCCCAAGTCAGCCATCTGTTTCATCCCTGACTTCATGAGGCACTTGTGAGTCTTCAGGTGGCCCTTGGAAGTCTGAACAACAGCAATCCTCACCTCTCAGGTCTGTTTTGTTCTGATCTTGGGGTGAGGGATGTCAGTGGGAGGGACACAGGGGAGGGAGAGAAAATCTCAAGCAGACTCCTCAATGAGCGTGGAGTCTGACATGGAACTTGATCTTACAAACCTGAGACCATGACCTGAGCAGAAACCAAGGGCCAGTCATTTAACCAACCAACTGAATCACCCAGACACAGTATGATCTTTAATTATTATCCCCTTATCAGTAGATTTTATGAATGAGTTATGATCAGAATAGTAATACATTTCCTTACATATTAGTCATATATTCTTGGTTTAAATTCATTTTTATTTAATTGGTTTAAAATATAAACTTTTCTTCTTACCTCTATAAATATAAAAGTATGTAAAAATGTACTTTAAACAGTTCAAAAGGTTATACAGTAAGAATTTTTCTTAGGCTTTTAGGTAAACATTCTAGACTAGGGGTGTGTGACTGGTTCTGTGGGTAGAGCTGGGACTCTGGATCTCAAGGTTGTAAATTTGAGACCCATGTTGTGGTTGAGAGTACTTAAAATTTCTAAAAAAATCCCATTGTAGATTAATAATACCATTTCTCTCTTGATTTCTCTAAAACTGTTTTGAAAAGATAGTAAAAATATCCCAAAGGGCAGAAAGCCCCACAAACAAAAACAGGAAAGAAGCTATATGGAGACAGTGACACCAACCAATTTTAGAAAATAGGCTGTATGTGGATAGAGGCAAACTTGCATGAAAGACTAGGTAAGAGGAAACTGGGCGGACTGTGGAAGGACCTCGGTGTGTGCTGTAACCTCTGGAATGGGTCAGGGGAAAGAAGCACCACATGATTTTGGGTAACTGAGGAAGGTGTTGTTGCCCATGTTGGTGCATGGGTGAGTGTGTGCATGTGTTTGTGTGTGTTGAAGGTATTGAGGTGGAGGGAAGTAAAATATGTGACCCATTGAGGAAATTTCTAAGTCACAGAACAGCCATGTATCCATGGCCCTTTATAAGAAACAATGATCATCTTCTAAACCCCCCAGAAAATGGGATTTTGGTCTTTGAGGAATTGAGAAGAGTGCATAAAAAATTTCCCCTAAATCTTGTGCACTACAGAGCTTTTTGATTTTTGCTCACCAATTCAACTTTCCCTTAAAGATGTTCTTCAGTTCCTCCCTCTAATCCCTGGCAACTACTGGTCTTTTTACTGTCGCCACAGTTTTCCTCTTCCAGAATGTCGTATCTTGGGTGTCAAACAGAATGCAGCATTTTCAGATTAGGTTCTTTCACTTTGAAGCATGCATGTAGGGCCCCTGGGTGGCTCAGTCGATTAAGCATCTGCCTTCAGCTCAGCTCATGATCCCAGGGTCCTGAGATCAAGTCCCAGGTCAGGCTCTCTGCTCAGCAGGGGGCCTGCTTCTCCCTTCCCTCTGCCTGTTGCTCCCCCTGCTTGTGCACACTCTCTCTGTCGAATAAACAAATAAAATCTTTTAAAAAAATGCAGTTTTCCTCCACGTCTTTCCATGGCTTGATAGCTCATTTCTTTTCAGCACCAAGTAAGATTCCCTTGTCTGTCTGTACCATAGTTTACTTACCCTTTCTTCTACTGAAGGATGTCTTGGTTGCTTTCATGTTTTGGCAATTATGAATAAAGCTGCTAGAAACATTTGTGTGCAAGTTTTTGTGTAGACAGAAGCTTTCCAGCCATTTGGGCAAACACCTAGGATTGTTATTACTAGATCATATGGTAGGAATCTGTTTAGTTTTTAAGATACTGCTGCTACCCTTGTGTTCCAGTGTGGTGGTACCATTGCGCATTCCCGTCAGCCATGAATGAAGTTTCCTGTTGCTGGACATCCTTGCCCATGTTAAAATAAAAACCAAACAGAGCAGCCTTGAAAATTCCCTGGCCAGACAAAACTGTTTTAGTCCTACAAATAAAGTTTAATTTATTTTGCAAGGGTAACTTGACCCACATCAGTTTTTTTGTGTCTCTGGAAATCATAAGCGAAACTTGAATGATTTCCAGTTTGATGTGAGGTACCAGTGACCAATTTCTGATATCATTTATAGTAATTCTGTTATTATAACCAATCACTGTAAAAATAGACACTCACTGTTTCCTCACTATATAAACTGCTTTCTAACATTATATCCCTGAGCCTTATTCCATGGTTTGGTTTGAGTGCTCCCACGTCATAAACTGTCTTTTCAGGGTCTTTCACACATTGGAACAGTGTTCACATGACACTTTTACTAATTCCCACTTTGGTAAAATTCAATGGATTGATCTGGGCTATTTCTAAGTTTTTGACACCAGCATTTAGTGGTGTAAATATTTTGGAATTTGGCCATTCTAACAGGTGAGACTGTCATGTCTTATTTTTTTTTTAAAGATTTTATTTATTCATTTGACACAGAGAGAGAGATTACAAGTAGGCAGAGAGGCAGGCAGAGAGAGAGGAGAGAGGAGGAAGCAGGCTCCCCGCTGAGCAGAGAGCCCGATGTGGGCCTCGATCCCAGGACCCTGGGATCATGACCTGAGCCGAAGGCAGCGGCTTTAACCCACTGAGCCACCCAGGCGCCCTCATGTCTTATTTTTTAAAACGTAAGTTGTATCATGTAAAGAACATTTAACATGAGATTTAGCTTCTTAAAATTTTAAGTGCACAATACATGATTGTTGGCTATGGGTAAAATGTTGTACAGCAATTGTCTATTCTTTCACCTTGCTCACAGGTTAGTAACTCCCCATTACCCCGTCCCCAGAGTGCATGGCAACCTTCTTTGATTCCCTCTTTGATTCTATGAATTTGACTATTTTAGATGCCAATTTAAGTGGAATCATGCATTATTTGTCTTACTGTGACTGGCTTATTTCAGTTAACATAATGTCCTCAAGATTCATCCATGTGGTTGCATATTGTTGGATTTCCTTTTCTTTTTTTCTTTTTAAGGATGAATAGTACTGCACTTATATATACAGCACACTTTCTTTATCCATTCATCTGTTGTTGGGCATTCAAGTTGTTTTCTCATCTTGGCTATTGTGAACAGTGCTGCAATGAACATAGGAGTGCTTATTATCTCTCTCTCTCTTTCTTTTTTAAATATTTTATTTATTTATTTATTTGACAGAGAGAGAGAGAGAGAGAGAGAGAGAGAGAGATCACAAGTAGGCAGAGAGGCAGGCAGAGAGAGAGGAGGAAGCAGGCTCCCCGCTGAGCAGGGAGCCCGATGCGGGACTCGATCCCAGGACCCTGAGATCATGATCTGAGCCGAAGGCAGAGGCTTTAACCCACTGAGCCACCCAGGCACCCAGGAGTGCTTAATATCTCTTCAAGATTTTGATTTAAATTCTTTTTGTTAAATACTCAGAAGTGGGATTACTGGATCATATGGTGGTTCTATTTTATACTTTTTGAAGAACTTCTATACTGTTTTGCATGGTTACAGCATTGTGCATCACCTCCAGCAGTGTACAAGTGCTCCAATCTCCACATTCTTGACAACACCTGCATTTTGTGTTTTTGAAAATGGCATTCAATTTTTTTTAATTTAAAGTATGGATGGTACCAGGGAATTTATTGTAAATGTAGAGGCAAATACATTGAGATAGTCATCATTAAAAAGGAACTAGAAAATTACACATTTAAAGTATTTGCTTTTTTTCTGCCACCTTCAATTTGTAGCTAGTGCCAACATTTTATTTTACTTTTTTAAACCATTTAAATTCAATTAATTAACATATAACTCATTATTGCTTTCAGACTTAGAAGTCAGTGATTCATCAGTCTTATATAATACCCTGTGCTCATCACATCACGTGCCCTCCTTAATGCCCGTCACCCAGTTACCCCATCTCTCCACCCTTCTCCCCTCCAGCAACCCTCAGTTTGTTTTCTATGATTACGAGTCTCTTATGGTTTGTCTCTCTGTGGCTTCGCCTTGTTTTATCTTTTCCTCTATTCCCTGATGATCCTCTGCCTTGTTTCTTAAATTCCACATATCAGTGAGATCATAAGATAATTGTCTTTCTCTGATTGACTTATTTCACTTAGCATAATACTTTCTAGTTCTAGCCACGTTGTTGCAAATGGCAAGATTTCAATTTTTTGATGGTTGTGTAATATTCCATTGTGTATATGGAACAATAGTTTTAGTTTTGATTCAATTCAATAAGTTCTTTTGGTCTATGTTTTGATTACTGATATGTTTGAACTTATTTCTAATATTTTGGTTTTGTTCCATATGCTTTTGCTTCTTTCTTTTTTCTTTTTTGTTGCACTGATATAATTTTCTCTTTTTCTCTGCTGATTTGGGAAAAGTAAAGTACCTTTCTGTTTCATTGACAATATCCTCAAATTATACGTGTGTGTACATTTTTTCTATGTCTAATTTTATTCTGTAATATTTTTTCCTTGTATATACCATGGCTTCTCCTTGTATGTGCTTTTTCTCTTGCTGATTTACTATATTTAGAAAACCTCAGTGGCTGCTTGGAGCAAACTATACACTATCTCTATATCAGGACAGAATTTCAGAAAGAGTTTATCAAATGAGCTGATAAACTACCATTGCAAGGCACAGTAAGAAAAAAATAAAAAATGAAAATCTTTCAACACAATAATCAGAACATGAATTCTCTTCATTCTTCTTCAGGCCCTTTGTCCCTGACTTTCCTCCACCTGGAATAATTTTCACCTGCCAGCCTCATGACTTATTCCTTCATTTCCTCCTACTCCCTGTTCCTAAAAAAACATGTGCTCATGTGAGGAATGCTTAATAAGGTTTATTGTAATGTAGTATTTCCTAGGTTAAATAAGTCATCTTAGCCTTTTATCAGTAGAGGAAAGGATGTACAAATGGAAGTATATCCACAATATGGAATATAATGGAACAAAGGATGTATATGGGTTAATATCATAAGAACTACAAGATTTACTATTGAGGTTATAAACAAGTTACAGAAAGGTATACCCAAAATGTATATTTATATTATAATAAAGTCAAATAAAATACTATATATTTTCTGTTGATTCAAATCTAATAAAACATCTGGAAACATCAACTCCAAATTGTCAAGATGAAGAAAGAAATAAGGTAATAAGTGATGAAAGGGTCAGAATTGAGAGTGGTAGTCAAAAAGGATTTTACTCTATTTGTAATGTTTTATTACTTTTAATAGTTCATATATTCACAAATTTCTCCTATTGTTAAAAGTAGTAAGAATCATAAAGGTCATCATAAAGGCTTATCTGTATTCTCCTCTCTTCTTGTCACCAGAAAGGGGAAAGGAGAGATGATCACCTTTTTCATAAGATTATGTCCATCGACCTAAACTATACATATTTCTCCCTCCTCTGGGGTCATATAGTTTTTAGTTTTCACTCCACTTACCCTTTGACTCTATTATAATTATATATATTTTTGTCTTCCCCTGTAGATTGTAAACTAGTATGTGTTCCTATTTTGTATATTTTATTTATATATGTATTGTTTTAATTTTATTTCCAGTTAGTTAATATACAGCATTATATAGTTTCAGGTGTAGATATAGTGATTCAAAACTTCCACAGATCACCCATGCTCATCAGGAAAAGGGGAGTCCTTCATCTCACCTACTGAACCCATCTCTCAGTCCTATCCACCTGGTAACCATCAATTAGTTCCATTTAATTAAGAGTTGTTTAGTTGACTTATTTCTGTCTTATTTTTTCCCCTTTTCTTGTTTGGTTTGTTTCTTAAATTCCACTAGAGTGAAATCATATGGTAGTTGTCTTTCTCCGACTGACTTATTTCCCTCAGGGTTATATTTTCTAGCTCCATCCATGTCATTGCAAATGACAGGACTTCTTCCTTTTTTATGGACGAATAATATTCCATTACACTTTATATATTCTGAACATCTAGGAAATTACCTCCTTGAACTAAAAGCTCAATGAATATGGATTTCTTTTGAACTCAGGTAAAGAAATCAAATAAAGAGCACAAGATGAGATTTACCCAATTATTTTCTGATATCAATTTCCATGCAATTCCATTTTGAAAGTAGGATTTGGGGCTCCTGGGTGGCTCAGTGGGTTAAAGCCTCTGCCTTTGGCTCAGGTCATGATCTCAGGGTCCTGGGATGGAGGCCCGCATCGGGCTCTCTGCTCAGCAGGGAGCTTGCTTCCTCCTCTCTCTCTGCTTGCCTCTCTGCCTACTTGTAATCTCTCTCTGTCAAATAAATAAATAAAATCTTTAAAAAGAAAGTAGGATTTGTTCACTTGTAATCCCCATTCAAACTAAGAAGTTATCTTCTTTGCTGACCAGCTGCATTTCCTTCACCAGGAAGATTGGAATGAATGGGGCTGGGGGGTCTGTGTCTGCTGAGTGGCTTGTTCTCAAGTGGTCTTTGCTGACAGCTTCAGTCCTTTAGGGGGCACTCTAGGCCTTACAAGAAATAAAGACTTTGTGGTGGTTGGAAGGTTGAACAGTTAGAGAGAACAGAAATCATGTGAGCCAGTCCACTTATAGATAGCAAAGATGGAGGAAGAAAGGGGACAGTTGTTTTTTTTTTTGTAAAGACCCTCTCAGGTTTTCAGTTCTGCTATTGCATATCAACTTCAGACATGTGGAAGCCATGTTTCTAGAAATCCATTATGCAGAAAACTCTTCACAGACCATGGTAGGATTATTTCTGGGCATTGTGAGTATGGAAACTCAACAGAAAATGTCCCATTATCTGTTTTTAATTGTTATGAATAAAATACCCCAAATTTACTGGACTTGAAACTATTTCAATACCCCAGAGATCCTACTTTTTCATGTATCTCTTTTGAGACTGGAGGGAAACAAGAATGAAGAGAAGAGAGGAAACAATAAGGAATTAAATGAGAAAGAAAGGGAGAGGACAATATTGACTTTGACCAGCAATGTGTGGCCTGCTTAGACTCAGCTCTGTGGGTGAACATGGTGTCTAGCACTTGCACAGCAGAGGTGGAGAGGTGGGAATTATATCAGAGAGGACATTAAGCACTACATCCTATTTTTCACTGACCACATTCTGGTAGGAATCATTTTCTATACAGATGGTGACTATCTGGGGGCGCCTGGGTGGCTCAGTGGGTTAAAGCCTCTGCCTTCGGCTCAGGTCATGATCTCAGGGTCCTGGGATTGAGCCCCACATTGGGCTCTCTGCTCAGCAGGGAGCCTGCTTCCTCTTTTCTCTCTGCCTGCCTCTCTGCCTACTTGTGATCTCTCTCTCTCTGTCAAATAAATAAATAAAATCTAAAAAAAAAGATGGTGACTATCTGTCTTGGTTTCTAGAACTCTCTTGATAAATTCTATTTACTTCTGCAATACTGACTGCATGCTATCAGATAGTTTTCCTTTATCAGTATTTTTACATAACTGAACTCTCACATTGTCTGTCAAACTATGCAATTTGGGGAATGGAGTCACTCTTCCCTATGATTCTTCAAGGTTCTGGGTAATCCCCAATAGGCCCTGACTCTTCTAGAAGAATCATTCATCTTTCTTCACACACACTAACCCACACTTTTCTTACATAAAGTACTTAAAAAAAAACCCTTACTTCTTCCTATTTTGGAAATATTTCTCCTACTTGCCTGCATTGCAGGCAAGCACAGTTTTGGAGAGATTCCTGTGCAGTGTTATTGGGCCACTGTGGGTGGAGTCTCAAGTTTCGTGAATGACAGAGCTGAGATGTGATTGGTGCTCAGTGATTCTGGTAGAAAGGATTGACTGTAAGAACACAATTCCTCTGGACCCAAGACTACACTCTACACAGCAGGTGTGAAGGCATCTCATTAACTAGGGAAGGAATCATGACGACACACTGGGGCGCTTTGCTGGGGCTCCTGTGGCTCCAGATTTGCTGTGAGTGGGGACGTTCCAGATGGGGGTGGGGAGTGGTCCACAGCCCACAGTGATGGGAGGAACCGACACTGAGCTCCTGGAGTCCTACATCCTCAGGAGTGTGTCTTCGGATATTTTACACATTTTCAAAATGCATCAGTGAGTCCTCAGTGAGATCATTTGTGTTTGTTTTCTCCTTTCCACACAGGGGTGAGAGGGATGAATGTGGAGCAGAGCCCTTCAGCCCTGAGCCTCCAGGAGGGAGCCAGCTCTACTCTGAAGTGCAATTTTTCTAGCGGAGTGTACAATGTGCAGTGGTTCCGACAGAATCTCGGGGGTGGAGGCCTCACCTCACTGTTTTACATAGCTTCGGGGATGAAGCAGAGTGGAAGGTTAAACTGTACAGCGAATACTAGGGAACAGTCCAGCACCCTCCACATCATGGCCTCTCAGCTGGAAGACTCAGCCACCTACCTGTGTGCGGTGGAGGCACAGTGCTCCCTGGTGATCTGCAGCCTGCACCCAAACTGCACCTGGGCCTGCAGCCCCGACCCTTCCTCGGGGCGGGCATTTTCAGGTTTAGGTAACAGTGTCTTTTCCCTCTTAAAATTAGATCTATCAGTGCTCTCATTTCACTTTTTTTTCTTGCTCTTTTTCTTCCAAAAAGCCCTTTGCAGATAAACAGTTCTACCATGGAAACTTTGGAGCAAGTGACAGAGATGCCCATATCCAATACCCTGGGAAAACAGATGTCCTGGCAGCTAGCATATAAATTATATGTAAATTACCGAAATGGAAGAGATGAAATGGAAAATCTCAAAAAATAGATGGTCATGAAAAAACAAAAGAGGTGACATAATTTTTAAGTTTCTTGTGGATTCTATTTCAGTGAAATGTAAAGACTGTGTAGAATATTTTTTCAAGTCTGTATTCAGCTTTTTTTACTCCTGGAAATAGAAATGTAATAAAATAATTTCTTTGAGTGTCACTCACTCTACTTAGCTTATTACATTTATTTCTTTTTCAGTAAGATAATACACTGTGAATAAGTACTTTTATTTTATTCATGAATAAAGGGAGGATTTTAGAGCATAAGTGACTTGGTGGAGCTCATATTATTTCAAAATTAGTGAATCTGAGGTGACATAAGAGCTTATCCTCTGAGTACCTGATATAGAAGACCCTACAGAACCACAAAATCTTAATGATTTCTGTTGATCAAATTGTACAATATGTTAACATACCACTGACAGAAGTAGCCATTTAAGTCATTTTTAGATAGCATCTTGTGTGGAAGAGCTCATGGAAATTTTCATTCTGTTCCATGAAAATCATTGCTCTTCCTTGCATTTTGAATGAATCTATTACTCATGATCTTGTAACATCATTCCCAGCTTGGAAAAGGGAGCAGAAATCCTCCAGGACAACCCTGAAAGAACCCTTCTCTGTTGCAGCCAGAGACAGACTGCTGACCCCAAACCCGAACTTGAAACTTGCATGTGGAAGATCCCAGCACACACTGAGTTACAGCCTATACTGGTTTTATGTTGATGAAAGGGCACTGATAGGAAGGCCTGTGCCCCTGAAAATTCAGATGGAGGTAAATGGGCAGACTCCCTGAAGCTGGGAGCAGAGCCAGCTTCTTGAGCATGGGACCTGTGCAGTTACACAGCCCTCCGCTCCCCTAAGGAGTCCTGCCCTTGGTTTAATGCTGTGTCGTCACTGTCTTGAAATTAATACTAATTTTATCTCTGTTCTTGTCTTTTATAAGTGAGTCCCATAAATGGGAGGAACAAGTGCCTGAGCAGAGAGGTACGTGGGGCAGCAGGACACAGGCAGGAACACACACAGGCTCAGGTTCTGGGTCACAGCAGGCAGTGTGGGAGCTGAGCACTTGGCAGGGCCACCTGTGGTGTCTGTGCCTGCTTTGGACTAGCTGGGGCTTTGACATGCAGCAAAAGGTGTAGTAAATATTGTCAGGAAATTACTACCAATTGAAAGTGTATACCTGGACATTTCAAGAATTTCAAGAAATCAGTTTGGCAGTTTCTGACAGAATTAAACTTACTCTTACCATATTGTCCAGCAATGGCCTTCTTGAGTATTTATCCAAAGGGTTTGAAAACTTATGTCTATACACAGACTTGTATATAGGTGTTTTATGGCAGTTTTATTCATAATTATCAAACTTGGAAGTAAGCAACGTGTCTTTCAGTAAGTGAATGAATAAATAAAGGTTGGTACATCCAAACAATGGAATATGATTTGGTGCAAAAAAGAAACAAGGTATGAAGCCATGAAGAGATAGGGGAAAATTGTATGCATTTTACTAAGTGAAAACAACTCATCTGAAAAGGCTGTGAGGTATGATTCGGATTCTATGATTTTCTGGAAAAGACAAAACTCTGGAGGGAGTAAAAGATTGTTGTTGCCAAGGGTTGAGGGGAACAAAATGTCTCAGTGTAGCTCAGAGCTTGTTTAATGTAATGACCTACTCTCTATGATACTGCAATGGTGGGTACATGCTTTACACATTTGTTCAAACCCATAGAACGTATAATAGCAAGAATGAACCCTAGATAAACTGTGGGCTTTGGGTAATATGATGTGGCAGCATAGAACCCTTAATTGTGAAAGGGTCACGTGGAAAGTGATAATGAGAGAGGCTATACCTGTGGGGGCAGGAGGTACACTGGATACCTTGGCACACTGGCCTCATTTTTATTTGAACGTGTTTGTGATGGTTGAAAAGAAGAAAATCTTTAAAAAATTAAAATGAGAGACATGAAACTAATATATAAGAAGAGTTAAAGCATTTTAGATAAATGATTCCCCTAGAAACATTACCTAATGATATATTTCCCCTGCTTTTTGAATTATGTTCCCAAATTTTCATTTCGAAATGATCTCAAAAATTGCAGAGGCATCGCTGGTTGGAAACTTTGAACCTCCAAACTAAAGATTCTAAGAGAAGGCCAGTATCCAGAAAGCAATGAAGCTGTTCTAAAAAGTGCTTCTTGCTTTCTATATTAGTAAGCTTATCCACCTCCCCTAGGTTGTCTCAATTGCAGAGATTATTTCTTTTTTTCACAGAGTACATAAGTTATATGTAATAGATATTTATAAGAAATGGAAACTCTAGAAAACATCCTGCTTGCCCATGGCTCAGTCATAGAGCACCCTCACCTCAATGCCTGTGAAGGACTACACTCAGTGAATAAAGTTCCATTTTATTCAAGGTTAATTTGGATTTATTTCTCCTCGATACATTAGTGATCTCAGAGAAGAAATGAAAACGTAGATAAGATCTCATCCTGAGTACCATGTCTCTGTTGTTGAAGAGACCTCAGGATGAGTTAGGATTAACCTCAGACCCACACGATCACATGTGGTTGTGAAAATGGTCCTAGGGTACCATGATGCAGGCAATCACCCCGCTCTGACACCAGTTCACCTTGCGCACAACCAATCATCAATAAATATTTGCTTTGTTATATGGTATAGAAGAAATTTAGAGCTAGAAAGGCCCTTAGAAGTTTTTGAGTCCAACTTCATTTTACACAAAAGACTGTTTCCAAGATGACTGTATGGGACATTAGGTAGTGAATGAGCTGGAGGAGAAAGACACTGGTTTCCTAACTTCCTCTTGAGCATTCTTCCCCAACCTCCTTCCTGTAGGACCATCACGCTGAGTAAAGAGAACATGTCTAATGCAAGCCCAGGCATTTATCTCTGTGGTTTGGGTCTGAGAAAGTCATGGTCCAATCAGTGTGAAACCCTGAATGGAGAGTTCCAATTTGTGTAATGTCTGAGACCTTGGGCAGGAAAGGAGACTCAGGCTGAGCCACTGTTATTCTACCAGCAAACTCATGCATCACTCACTGTTTCTGTAGGAATAAGCCAAAGGTGATGGTGCCATGTGAACACATACATGTATTTCTAAGGACTTTCCTTAAAAAGGCAAATATATTTAATATCCTGGCGGGGCATCCCTTGAAGGCATGATGAGCATAATGTGCATAACTCACACATTGTCTGCAAAAAAGATCGCTGGAATTGGAAGATTTCTGCAGCTGGCAGTGCATGAAGATGGTAGATGAAGGTTTTCTAGGCTAACACTATGATCATACTAAAACAATAGTCTATGAAATAATCAAGGAGCTGGGAAATTTGCAGAAGGGATGGCCTTATCTGTGAAATAGTTAATAAATGGAAAAGTGTTATCATAAAGAATGGTCATATTCAGACCATTACATTCAGTTCTGAGTGTCATGCCTAAAAAGTGCAAATATTGACCTAAATAATCGATGTTGGAGAAGAGGGAAATTTACCCAGAGAAGAGTGTGAGAATTCTTACTTTATGAGAATGGGTGAAAGAACGGAAGGTTCTCAGCACCAAGTTTTCCATACATAAAAACACATTTCATATATACACGTATATTAATATATTGAGTTGATGTTCTGATAGCTGTCTTTAAATCTTTCAGGGTGGGAGAGGTAGAAGGAAGATGAGTTTTATTCTTAGTCATTTCAGAGGATTCATGAGTAGGAATCACAGGAAAGGGGCTTCCACTTTTGGAAATGAGGTAGTCTTGGTTTCCCAGAGACCATTTCTTCTAATCAGTTCTTCAAGGCCATTTTCCTGTTGGTACCATTCCCAGAGCACACATAATATTTATGCTTCCCTGGATTTTTTCTCACAGAGGCCATCAGAAGTTTCCAAGAAATTAATGTGAATGAGAAAGGCGTTTTGGAAGAGAGAGATAATTCTGGAAACTCACAGGACCTGAGAACTTTATCAATGAGTCTTGGGGAGAGAACACTGTAGTGGCATTTAGGAGAAATATGATGCAGTCTGGAATGTGAAGAAGTGCTAGCCAGGAAGTGGGAAGCATCACAGGATAGATGGCTAGTACTTTAGAGGAAATTTTCCTGAGGCTTGGAGTCGGTAATTGCATTGGAAGACATGCCATCTATTTTGATTTGAGAAAAAGAAATGACCTCAAGGATAAATTTACATGTGGTTATATTTTCTGAGTTTGCAGCTTGATGTTTCATCAGAATTTCTTTTTTTTTAAAGTTTATTTTTTATTTTTTTATTTATTTGACAGAGAGAGAGAGAGAGAGAGAGAGAGAGAGAGAGAGATCACAAGTAGGCAGAGAGGCAGGCAGAGAGAGAGGAAGAAGCAGGCTCCCCGCTGAACAGGGAGCCCGATGCGGGCCTCGATCCCAGGACCCTGAGATCATGACCTGAGCAGAAGGCAGAGGCTTTAACCCACTGAGCCACCCAGGCGCCCTCATCAGAATTTCTACTCTGTCTTTCAATTCTTTGTAGAATATAAGACACACGACATCCAAATAGATTTCTTAAATCATGTCAGATTTCTCTATACAAATTAGTGCAATATTGGGTTAAAAAGTTTCTTACAGTTAAATATAATAACAGATGGAAGTTATCCTTGCTCCCTTATCATTTAGATTTGGTCCTTTACTTTTTGTTACAGTCATCTTAACCGAAGGGATATTTCCCATTTTGGCTGTTGGTACTATCAATCCTTTGGAAAAGGCAAGGTCAGGCAAGACCAGCCAGGAGGAGCAGAGCTTGAGATCAGAGGCATTTGAAATATCAAATGACTTCTCTCTCTTACTGTAATCTTTGGGTATATTCTCCTTTATTTTTAGAATAATTTTTATTATATTTATTTATACTTTATATTAAAATATATTATTATAATATATAATATATAACATTTTATTATTATATATTATAATAATAATACCTCTTTCTAACTTACTAACAGTGACTCAGTAGTGTGCAGAGATATAAATCTTGATCTCCACATTCTTACTGTGTCCTTCATCCCTGATTTAAGATATAATTTGCTTGGCTGATTACTTCCTTGATGCATGTGAGTCCCTCAGAGGCACAGGCTAAGAGAACATTTCCCCAGTGAGTTCCGTAGAGACGTGACCACAAGGTGGCAGTGCACCTGTGCTGATGCAGAACACTTGGAGGGTTCATTTTAGTGTATCTGATGGACTAGACTATGGCAGATGCTGAGCCTTTTTCTTATTGGCTGGTAGACAATGTGGAAAAGTACTCTGTTAGGGGAAAGGAGGGATGGCCTGATTAGAGAAGGAGCTGAGCTGGCTGGAGGCTGCAATTCTGAACCTGATCTTAACTGGGAGGAACCATGAAGACATCCTTGGGAGCTTTAATCATGTTCTCGTGGCTGCAGCTGAACTGTGAGTTGAGTGTTTATGGGAAACAGATTATGTTAGTGGATATTCTTCAGAAATCAAGACTGACTTTACTCAGGTTTCCTCCTGTTAGTGAAGAAAAAAAGAATTCTGAAGCACAATAACCCGGAATGTCTTCTTCTTTCTCTGACCCTTTCTTCCTGCACAGGGTTCAGTCAAGGAGAGAAAGTGGAGCAGTATCCTTCTACCCTGAGTGTGCAGCAAGGAAGCAGCTCTGTTATCAGCTGCAGTTATTCAGACAGTACCTCAGACTACTTCCCTTGGTATAAGCAAGAACTTGGAAAAGGTCCCCAGCTCCTTATAGACATTCGTTCAAATGTGGCCAGAAAAGAAGACCAGAGACTCACTGTTTTATTGAATAGGACGGCCAAACATCTCTCCCTGCACATCACAGACACCCAGCCTGAAGACTCAGCTGTGTACTTCTGCACAGCAAGCACACATTGCTTCCCGGGCACCTGCTGCCTGCACTCAAACCTGTAACTGGGGCAGCCCCCTGTCCTTTGACACAGACCTTCAAGTATAGCTTTTGTGCTGTTGTTTGTCTGCTCGTGGAAGCTAATGTTTTATTATTTTTTAAAATTTCAATTCAGTTAGCTAACATATAGTACATCATTTGTTTCAGATGTAGTGTTCAATGATTCACCCATTGTAACACCCAGTTTTCATCACATCACATGCCCTCCTTAATGCCTATCACCCAGTTACCCCAGAAGCTAATGTTTTAGACATTAAAAACAAATTATATAACTATTAGGATGGAGATACCTGAAAAGGGGTTAGAACATTTTGTTGGTTGACTATTGTTTAATGGATTCTTTAATGGAGTTAGTAATGTTTTATTTTGAAATTCAGGTATTAAGAAACTCTACATTTGCTATTGAGACTCCTCTCCTATAAGTAACTCTTTAGTACCAGTTTTACCGTTCTTATTATCGATGATCACTTAAATATTGCATTTCAAAAATAGCGATTATGATTTTTCTGATTCAAAAACAATACATGCTAAATATAGAAGTATTTAAGATGCAAACATAGACGTGATAATTCTGTAATGATATAATATTGCTAATATTCCTTTACGTCTCAAAAATTCTTATTATAATAAGGATCATGATTTTTTTCACTCATGTGTTTTGACTTGAGTATTCCCCACTTCATCAAGTCATTACCTCAAACATCTCCTTTGTTTTAATTTTTTTGTTTTCATTTAATCTGTGTTTTACAGTAGCTCTGTGAGATATTTTAATTATTGACAGTTTCATTTTCATTTTGTTCCTCCGTATTCAGGGCAAAATTTCACAGCCATTTCATGGGCCTTCATCACTTTCTTGTTCAGAAATTGTGTTATGAGATTTCCATAAGAACCCAGGGATGGTGTGTACTATTTGTGTGTTTGAGGGAAGTTAAGAAAGGGAGTGATTTGCCAGTGTGAGCTTCAGATAAATCTCAGAAAAATATTCTTGTTTACAAATTCGGTATATATCTGTCACAATAATTCTCTCATAGGATTTAGAAGACAGAATTTTATATCTCAATCAGTGCTATATTTGCAGTACCTAGCACAAACTTTTCCACATAATTGGTTATCAGTAGATGCTAAAGAAAGAAAGAAAGGACAATTCTGTTACTGACTCATAATTTTAATTGAAGTTTTCTGTTTGAATTATATTTATAAATTGATTTGTGAAAAATAAAAGTCCTTAAAGTGTATTTATGATTATTGGATTGAGAACATAATGTTTCTCTCCATTTTTATGTCTCTATTTCTTAATGATGCTCTGCTGTTAGAAGATTATTCAATTTATCCTTGAACTTGTAATTTTTTGTTATCATTATAATGAAAACCTTCCTTCTGAGATATATGGGAAAATCTTATATGCAATAACTCTCCATTACTCCATCCCTCCAGTCTCTGGAAACTGTCATTTTGCTTTCTCTTTCCATGAGTTTGACTACTTTGGATACCTTATAGAAGTGGAATTCTGCAGTATTGGTCATTTCGTGACATTTCATTTGACATAAGATCCTCAGGGTTTATCTATATTGCAGTGTGTGTCAGCATTTCTTTCTTTATAAGGTTGAGTAATATTTTGTTTATCATTATCCATCTGTGAATTGACTTTTGGGTGGCTTCCACCTTTTGGTGAGAATAGGAATTCATAAACATCTCAGTATTTTGGATATATAGCTAAAGTCTTTCAATTATTAAGTATAAATCAGAGGTGCATTGCTGGATCATAAAGCCATTCTATTTAAAAATTTTTGTAAAGTATTTACACTTGTGTATTGGAAGAACTATGCTCTAGAATGCTTTATAACAAGCAAGTTTCAAGGAACAGAGAAAGACACTGACCACTAGTCATGAATGGAGCTCCAGTATATCAGTGAACCCCAAAACCCTAGAAGAGTTTGTCATTCTTGCTATGGTGCAATGCTTATTTCAGGTGTCCCTAATTGGTCTGAATGGAAAGGTGAAGCTAGTGCCCAACAGGCAGCTCCCAAATAGTAGTTGGGGTATCCTTTATAATATGTTTCCTTTCCTCTTTTGGTAAAGACCAAACCTGCAATTATTTAATTGCTCTTTATTAGTTCCATTTGCATAAGTAAAGAACCTGTAAAAGACTCTCTTAAAATATTTCAAAGTCTTGGGAAGAAGTCATTTTGTTACCATCTGGTCTCTCTCTCAATTTTCTCTGACCACAATTAATAGTGGCAGAAACTGAGAATCCTGCTCTGTGTTCTAAACTATTAGCTCTGGCACAAATTTCTTGATAGTTTGGAGCTATGTTTCATTATTTGTAAAATGGGAAAATGATATCTTCTTTTTATTTTGTTGTGACAATTTATCAATAATGTTAAAGAGATTGACAAGAAGCCAATGAGCAATTTGGGAGGGTATCTCAAGAGGTAAAGAAAAAGTATTTGACAAAATCCAGATCCATTCCTGATTAAAATTCCCAGCAAATAAGATAGAATTGAG
Organism: Ailurus styani; assembly: GCA_002007465.1. Lineage (NCBI taxonomy): Eukaryota > Metazoa > Chordata > Mammalia > Carnivora > Ailuridae > Ailurus > Ailurus styani. Next base: position 241,625 of record LNAC01001156.1, on the reverse strand, counting down.
GGGAGGGGCGCCTGTGTGGCTCAGTGGGTTAAAGCCTCTGCCTTCGGCTCAGGTCATGATCTCAGGGTCCTGGGATGGAGTTCCACATCGGACTCTCTGCTCAGCAGGGAGCCTTCTTCCTCCTCTCTCTCTGCCTGCCTCTCTGCCTACTTGTGATCTCCCTCTCCGTGTCAAGTAAATAAATAAAATCTTAAAAAAAAAAAGAAGACGATAGAATTGAGGGGAATTTCCTCAACTTTAAAAAGGACACAACGAAAAAAACCTACATCAAATGTCATACTTGATGGTGAAAGTTAAAATCCTTTTCATTCATTTTGGACATAAGAGAAGAAGTTTTGTTTCACTACTTGTGTTTAGGTTCTAACCAACGCAATGAGGCATGTGGAAGAAACAAAGCCATACAGTTTGGAAAAGAAGTGAATTTATAAAAAAAAAAAGAAGTGAATTTATCTTTATTAATAGCAGCATAATTGTCTGAGCAGAAAACTTAAGGGAATCTATGAGACAGCTACTAGGACAAATTGGTTTGATAAGACAAATATATGCCTACCACATGACTCAATCATTCTACTCCCATATATGAACCAAGAAAAATGAAAGCATATGTCTATAAAAAATATTATACACAAATGTTCACAGCAGCTTTATTTGTAAGAGCCCCACTGGGACTAATCGATATGGTCAGCAGCAGGTGAGTAGACAAATTGTTTTATAGGCACATGATGGGATACAGCACAGCAACAGAAAGAAACAAACTCTTGATAATTGCAACCGATGATGTATCTCAAAATAATTATGTTGAGAAGCCAGAAGAAAGAGTACGATTTATACAAAATTTATACAAAATTTTAAAATATGCGGACTAATTTATGAGAGAAGCGCTCCCTGGAAATGAGAGTGGTGAGGGTTGAGAGAAGGATTACAAAGAGGTATGAGGTAACATTTGGGGTGATGCTTATATTCATTACTTCCAGTGGGGTGAGGGCATACCAATACACACATACGTCAAACCTTATAGAATTGTTTACTTTTCTGTGGTGCAGTTTATTGTTATGTAAATTATGCATTAAGAAAAGCCATTAAATATCCAGATTTACTATGTGGCACCGTCCCTCAATGTTGTGCAAGTCTTCTTGTATGATCCTAAATACAAAGTATTTCTGCTGCAGGCATAAATTGGCCTGAAGGCATTTTTTAAAGTCATAATGACTTTCTGCATCCATGTGGTATTGTTCATTTTCTTCCTGTCTTTTTTAAAGAAGATTTTATTTATTTATTTATTTATTTATTTATTTATTTATTTAAGAACGAAAGAGAGAGAGCATGCAATAAGAGTAGGGGGAGAGGCAGAGAGAGATGAAGAAGGAGAGGGAGAGAATCTTGATCAGACCCCTGATGAGCCTGGAGCCCCAAGTGGTGCTTGATCCAACTACCCTGAAATCATGACCCCAGTCAAAACCAAGTGCCTGAAGCCCAACAAACTGAGCCACCCAGTTGCCCCCATTTATTTTCAACCAGCATCATCCCACCTCTTTGGGAATCTGTCTTCATATCTGAATACAAATCTGTAGTGGCTTGTCCCAAATTCCTTTCTAACATAGTTTTGTGGCAGGTTCTGACAATGTGATTTCGAAGGTGGAGGGGAAGAGAAGGAATATGTGAACCTAAACCCAGGCCTGAGTTTCCTACTTCACTATGCATTTGGGAAAGCATTTCCATGTTGGCTCTGGACTCATGAAGCTACTTGATCTGAATCAGTGTAGAGTGTCCTCCACTGATTAGCTCCTTGAGCTAAGCTTCCATCTATGTGTCTAGAGATAACTGTTACAGGGCTTTATAGAAGATGTGTCCCTCTCTAGATCTTTATCCTGATAATCTTGATTTCTTACCATGTGGGAAATTTTTTTTTAAATTAAATCTTAGCAACAAAATGTGACAGATGCCTGGTAATGATTAGCATCCTTGAGGGTAAAACCTGTTAAGAGGATAGCATTAGTATTTGCAACCTGATTCACATATACTAGTCACCTTATGTTGGAGTCAACAAAACAATGAGAACATAAACTAAGAATCTCAGATCATTCTATAGGGATTTGACAACTTCATGTACAATATTTCTTCTGTCTAGAATTCTTATTTTTAACTTTTTGATGATTCTGAAATTTAGAAACATTTGACTATTTAAATATTTGACTATAAAATACTGTGACTTTTCTTCTGAAATGCTTTTATTAAAAAGATAGTATTCCTTACACTTGGTATTATTTTAGAACTACATAAATACTGTATTTGAAGTAAAGACCATTTGTTCATTTCTTTGACAAATATTTAGTGAGTGCTTAAAAAATGACAGTCACAGTTCTAAATATTGGGGCACAATGTTGAAAAGAGACAGAATCACTCAGCAATGACTTGAATTCTTATCACTTTTTCTGTATTCAACTCCAGCCCCTTTTCTGGCAGTCAGTAGGTTATAGGCTGGCCCACATAGACACATAAGAATATAAAGTACTATAGTAAAATGTTTCAGAAGATTGTTATCATCCAGATAAAGAAATGACTTGGAATACTGTGTTAAAGAACTTCCATATCAGGTACTGTCTTAAAAACAAAACAGACCTGAGAGGTCAGGATTTCTGTCATTCAGAATTCTAAGGGCCACCTGAAGACTGGCATGTGCCTCATGAAGTCAGGGATGAAACAGACTTGGGGAGGATTCTGGCCAACATGCACGCATTTCAGTCCCTGTCCACCAGGGGGTGCAGCTTCCTACCACAATCACATTTCCTGTGTGAAATGTGGGCTTCCACTGATCATTTCTCTACAACCTTTCTTCATGTTAAGAATGAGGAACATTATTTAGGTGACATGCCAGAGATGAAGTGTTCTCCAGGCTTTGTGACTGTGGTACTCTTGATGCTTGGTAAGTAAAATCCTTCTTAAAACTTGGATCCTTTTTTCTATTGTGTCAGCAAAACTTTTAACTATAATTTTGTCTAAGAACTTTATGTCCAAGGTGACACAGGTGTCTTTTCTTTTTCTCCAGGACAAACACATGGAAACTCAGTGACTCAGACGGAAGGCCAAGTGACCCTCTCTGAAGAGGCTTCCTTGACTTTGAACTGTACTTACTCAACAACTGTGTTCCCCTCTCTTTTTTGGTATGTCCAGTATCCAGGTAAAGGTCCACAGCTCTTCCTGAGTGCCTTTACAGACCAGGAGAAGAGCAGAAACAAAGGTTTTGAAGCCACCTTGGACAACAAATTGAAATCCTTCCACTTGGAGAAAGGCTCAGTGCAAGCGTCAGATTCAGCTGTGTACTACTGTGCCCTGAGTGACACAGTGACGGGGACTGCAGGGGGAGCTGAGCACAAACTCTGAGCAGAACAGCGGCCTGGATGCTGAGCACCTCTGACTGATTCACTCTGGTTCCAGTTCAGTCTGTGGTTCACCTCTGACTGATTCACTCTGGTTCCAGTTCAGTCTGTGGTTGTTTGTCCCTCAGTGTGTGGCTGATACAAAATCATACAGACGACTAGAGCATAGGAACCAGAAGTAACAGTCCCCAACCCAGGTGTTCCTCAGTGACATTGAGAACAGTTTGATGCCAAGAGTTCCTCAACCAGGGCACAAGTAATTTCAAGGTAAAACCACATAACAATGAAGTGGTCTCTTGCTCATCCTTGCAGTGAAAATCCAGCCCCACGAGTTGTTCAGGGCACCCTGGTTGCTATGCCTATGACACTTTTAGAGACAAACGATGTGCCTGAGAAGGTGGCCTCTGCCCAGTGTCTTCCTGACAGAGTATGGCAGGAGAGGTGATGGGGAGCTTCAGCCCTAAATCAGGTTTTATCAGAGGAAGAAGGAAAGGGAAGAAAGGAGGAGGAACACATGTACCGGAGCAAGGAAAAGAGAGGCCAGGAACCTCTGCCCTTCTGTCTTTTCTAGTAAGTCAGGTGACAGACACAAGCTGATATTCAGTGTGAAAGGGTGGGTGCAGAAACAGAATGGAGGATGTGGCTCATGTCCTGGCCAGTTAAATAGATCAGTTGGCTCTCTGACAGTAAGAACGCAAGTGAGATAGTTCTCAGTGCCCAGAAAACACGGTGAGTGAAAATGCTCTTGCACTGATATTTCCTAACAATATAGATAGATAAGTGACAATGGGAGGGAAATCCTTTAGATTTCTCTCTTGTTTTGCAACTTCTCAGAGAGAGCCACAAATCATGGGATTGGGAGAATGCATAGGAGTAAGTGAAGTTTTGCAAGGAATAATAGAAAACACAATGTCTGTATTACACTGCCAGATTTGCCAATATTGTTGCAATCTTCTTTATTATTAAAATATTTTTAAGATTTATTTATTTAACATAGAGATCTGGGGAGATTGAGAGAGAGAGCCAGCGGAGGTGGGGGTGGGGGGGGGGAAGCCGCAGAGGGAGAAATCATTCTGAAGCAGACTCTGAGCTCAGCCTGGAGCCAGACAAGGGCCTGATCTCACCATCCTGAGATTATGACCCGAGCCAAAACTAATAGTCGGTTGCTTAGCCAACTGCACCAGCCAGACTCCCTTAGATCTTTACATTATTATCTCCTTATCAGTATATTTTATGAATGAGCTATGACCCAAATATTAATACATTTCCTTATATAGTAATTGTATATTCTTGGTTTAAATGAATTTTTTAGTTAATCATTGAAGATATAATTTTTTTTCAAAGCTCTAGAAATATAAATGCATGTCAACATGTACTTTAAACAATTCAAAAGGGTATATAATAATTTTCCTGACATTGGGGGAAACAATGTAGACTGGGGGTGCCTGGCTGGATCAATCAGTAGAACTGAAACTTTATCTTAATGTTGTAAGTTCCAGCCCCATTGTGTGTTATGAGATTAAAGTCTTTTAAAAAAAATCATGGTAGATTATTGCTTATCTATTGATTTGTCTAAAAAGATTAAAAAGATAGTAAAGACATCCCAAAGGGTAGGAAGCCACAAACACAAGGTGAAACAAGGAAAGAAGCTACTAGCAGACAGTGATGTCAACCAATTTTAGAAAATGTGTTGTATATGGAGAAAGGTAAACTTGCAAGAAAGACTAGGTGGAGAAGAAGACTGGGCCTAGTGTAGAAGAAACTAAGTGTGTGCTTTGCGCTCCAGAAAGGGTTAGGGAAAAGAAGTACAACATAATTTTGGATAATTGAGGAAGATGGTGTTGCCAGTGTTGGTGCATGCGTGTGTGTGTGTGCTCATGTGTGTGTGTGTGTGTGTGTGTGTGTGTGTGTGTGTGTTGAGGGTAGTGGGTTGAAGAAAGCAAAATAACTGGACTGAGTGAGAAAATTTATAAGTCACAGAATAGCCATGCAACCATAGCCCTTTATAAGAAGCAATGATTACTTTCTTAACCTGGCAGGAAATTGGAATTGAGGAACTGAGTGTGAGGAATTGAGAGGAGCACATATATAATTTCCCCCAAATCTGTGTATTACTAAGCTTTTAAATCTTTGATCACCAGTTCAACTTTCCTTTCTTAGAGAAGTGCTTCAGTTCCTCCCTCTAACCCCTGACAAACACTGATAGACTTTTGTCTTTTCCAGAATGTCACATACTAGGTATCAAAGAGAATGCAGCCTTTTCAGATTGGCTTCTTTCACTTAGAAATATGCATGTAAAGTTCCTCCATGTCTAGCCATTGCTTGATAGCTCATTTTTTTTAGCACTGAATAAGATTTTTTTCCTGATCTATAAAGAACTTTTCAAACGCAACACCCCAAAACCCCAAAAAATACTGTCAAGAAATGGGCAGAAGAATTAACAGACATTTCTCCAAAGAAGACACACAAATAGCCAACAGACACATGAAGAAATGCTCAACATCACTTGGCATCAGGAAATACAAATCAAAATCACAATGAGACACCACCTCACACCAGTCAGAACGGCTAAAATCAATAAGTCAGGAAACGACAGATGTTGGCGAGGATGCGGAGAAAGGGGAATCCTCCTACACTGTTGGTGGGAATGCAAGCTGGTGCAGCCACTGTGGAAGACAGTATGGAGATTCCTCAAAAAGCTGAAAATAGAGCTACCCTACGACCCAGCAATCGCACTACTGGGTATTTATCTAAAAGATAAAAACATAGTGATTCGTAGGGACAACTGCACCGCACTGTTCATAGCAGCAAGGTCCACAAAAACCAAACTATGGAAAGAGCTGCAATGTCCACGGACAGGTGAATGGATAAAGAAGATGTGGTACACACACACACACACACACACACACACACACACACACACAGAGGAATATTTCTAACTCATAAAAAAGAATGAAATCTTGCCAATTTACAATGACGTGGATGGAACTAGAGGGTATTATGCTAAGTGAAATAAGTCAGTCAGAGAAAGAAAAATACCATATGATTTCACTCATATGTGGAATTTAAGAAATAAAACAGACGAACATAGTGGAAGGGAAGGAAAAATAAAGTAAGAGGAAATCAGAAAGGGAGGCAAACTCTAAGAGACTCTTAACTATAGGGAACAAACTGAGGGTCGCTGGAGGGGAGGTGGTGGGTGGAGGTGGAACTGGGTGATGGGCACTAAGGAACGCACTTGAAATAATGAGCACTGGGTGTTATATGCAACTGATAAATCCCTGAATTCTATCTCTGTGACTAATACTACAGTGTATGGTAATTAAATTGAATTTAAATAAAAATTTAAAAAAATAAAATACAACTTTGAAAAAAAAGAAGACTCCTTTATCTGGATATACCATCGTTTATTTACCCTTTTTTTTCTATTGAAGGACATCTTGGTTGCTTCCTTGCTTTGGCAGTTATGAATAAAGCTGCTATAAATATTTGTGTGCAAGTTTTTGTGTAGGCAGAAGTTTTCCAGCCATTTTGGTAAACACCTAAGATTGTCATTGCTAGATGATACGGTAAGAGGCTGTTTAGTTGAATAAGTAACTGCCAGACTTGTGTTCCAGTGTGGCAGCACCATTGTGCATTCCTGTCAGTCATGTATGAGGTTACCTGCTGCGGGACATCCTTCCTGGCATTGAATAAAAAGCAAACAGATCAGCCTTGAATATTCCCTGGGCAAAGATCACTTCAAAATCAATTTGATCCTTCAAATAAAACTTAATTTATTTTGCCAGACTACCTTGACCTGCTTCATTTTTTGCTGTACCTTTGAAAATCATAAGTGAAACTTGAACTGTTTCCCATGTTTGATATTAGGTACCCACTGAGCAATTTCTGGTATCATTTACAGCAATTCTGATATTAAAACCAAAACTGTCTGTGAAGAGTAGACACTCCGGGTCTCCTCACTATACAAACTGCTTTCTAGCAATATACCCCTGAACCTCATTCCATGTTTTTGTTTGAGTGGTCCCACTTTGTGATCTGTCTTTTCTGATGTGCACATTGACACTTTTACTAATTACTACTTTGGCGAAATTCACTGGATTGATCTGGGCTATTTCTGAGTTTTTGACACCAGAATTTAGTGGTGTTAGTGTTTTGGACTTTGGCCATTCTAACAGGTGACACTGTGCTATTTTATTTTTTTTAATGTAATTTGTATTGCGTGAAGAACACTTACCATGAGATAGACCCTCTTAAAATTTTGAGTGTACAATGCATGATTGTTGGCTATGGGTACAATGTTGTAGAGCAACTCTGAGTTCTTTCATATACTGGATTAGTAACTGCCCCTTACCTTGTCCGCAGAGTCCATGGCAACCTCTTCTTTGATTCACTCTTTGATTCTATAAATTTGAATATTTTAGATACCACATTAAGAGTGGAATCATGTATTATTTGTCTTCCTGTGACTGGCTTATTTCAGTTTCGTAATATCCTCAAGATTCATCCATGTGGTTGCATATTGTAGGATTTTCTTTTCTTTTTTCTTTATAAGGCTGAATAGTCCTCCACTTAGGTATACAGGTTTTCTTTATCCATTCATCTGTTGTTGGATAAATGTTCAAGTTGTTTCCTCATCTTGGCTATTGTGAACAGTGCTGCAATGAACATAGGAGTGCTTGATATCTCTTTGAGATCCTGACTTCAATTTTTTTAAAGATTATTTATTTGTTTGTTTTTCGTTTATTTGTCAGAGAGAGAAGGAGAGAGTAAAAGCAGGGGGAGGCGCAGGCAGAGGGAGAAGCAGGCTCCCCACTGAGCAGGGGCCCTGGGATCACGACCTGAGCCGAAGGCCGACGATTAACCGACTGAGTCACCCAGGCATCCCCTGATTTCAGTTCTTATTGTTATATACCCAGAAGTGGGATTACTGCATCATACTGTAGTTCTGCTTTAAATTTTCGAAGAACCCTTATACTGTTTTCCATGGTTACAGCATTGTGCATTCCCACCAACAGTGTGCAAGTGTTTCAGTGTCTTCACATCCTCGACAACACCTGCATTTTCTATTTTTGATAATAGCCATCATTTTTTAAAGTATAATATATGGATGATATCAAAGAATTTATTGTAAATATAGTGGCAAATACATTGAGATAGTCTTCATTAAAAGGAACTGGAAGATTACACATGTTTAAAGTATGTGCTTTTTTCTGCCACCCTTAGGTTGGGGCTAGTACCAACATCTTAAATACTGAAATATATAATGGAATGGCCCATTTTCACATAGTTGCATGACTATGTGAGGTGACAGTTCACTAGGACTTTGATTTACATTGTCCTGATGATCAGTAACGTTGAGTATTTTCTCACATACTTGTTGGCCATTTGAATATCTTCTTTGAAGAACTGTCTATTCTAGTCCTTAGACCATTTTTAATTGGTTTATTAGTGTTTTTTAAAACTATTATTATAGGAGTCCCTTTTATAGTTTGGATATTAGCCCCTTATTATATAGATGTGGTCTGCAAATATTTTCTCCCGCTCCGGAGGATGACTTTTGATGCTGGTGATTGTTTCCTTTGTTGTACTGAGCTTTTTAGTTTGATGTAGTCTCCCTTGTTAGTTTTTGCTTCTGTTCCCTTTGTTTTTGATGTCACATCATTGATTATTGCCAAAACCAATATTGTAGAACTTCTCTTCAGTGTTTTCTTTTCAGAAAAATAACTTTTAGGGGCGCCTGTGGGCTCAGTGGGTTAAGACTCTTGACTTTTGATCTTGGCTCAGGTCACGATCTCAGGGTTGTGAGACTCAGCCCATGTCAGGCTCTGGACCGAGTGTGGAGCCTGTTCAATAGCCTCTCTCTCCCTCTGCCACTCCGAGTGGGCATGTACTCTCTTTTTTTAAACAAAAAACACCTCGTAGTTTGTGACTTTTTCTATTTTTTTTTTAAATTTCTACCGTAATCTTTGTTATTTTCTTCCTTCTGTAGACTTGGAACTTACTTTATTTTTTTCCTAGTTCCTTGAGCTGTAAGTTAGGTTATTTACTGGGGATCTTTTGTTAGGATATTAGACCTCCAAACATAGTTCCTAGGGGAATATCTAAGAAAAAGGAGCACTTTAATTTAGGAAACAATGCACTAAAGCATGCATTTAAAAGACAGACTGTTAAAAAATGTTTAAGATATTTGTATGTGTGGGTATGACTCCAAGATTGCTTTTTGTGATACATAAGATACTAAAATTGCACCTCTAGTAAATAAATATGATGCTCATAAACAAGACAGTTGAAGTCTCCCTTGATTCAAATTTGCACTTGATTTCTTATGCGGAGAATGATTATACACAATGTTGATGATGGCTTCTCAGCCTCTCTTAATGTGTTTTTAGAGGCATTAGCAATGTGTGCTTTCAATAGTGCTTAAAATATTCCCAGTTGTGAAAGAATGGAGATTTGAGGGACCACCGATGAATGTGTAGAGGCTATTATTCACACTTGCTTTTATCCCGTGCTCTATCAAAATGTGGGATTTGCTTAATTTTACTTTAATAATACTTTAATTTGAGATTTTCTATAAATCTCAATTTCTTTTTGACATTTCATCTCTCCCAGTTTTCTTCTCTTTTCTATTCTCTTTTCTATTGAAATATTAAATGTTTTAACCTCTGTCTTTTCTTAGATCTTCCCTTCTCAGGACTTACCTTAGTTTGCTAATTAGGTGTTCTCCTAGATAGCTTTGACTGATTCCACAGGACTGACATTCCTTGGGATCTCTATGGTGGGAGCGGTGGGTTTGGCAGGTGGGGAAGGGGCTTTAGTCTTGCACATAGAGGCAGCAGGAAAATTCCTTCCTTTCTGTTCACCTTTCTTGGCTGTTTTCTTTCAACACTTCCACAGATCACCTGGTGCTCATCAGGACAAGGGCACTTCTTCATCTCCTCACCTATTTAACCAATACCTGGCCCTATTCCTTCTGGTAGCCATCAGTGTGTTCTGTTTAATTAACAGTCTGTTTCTTCCTTTATCTCACGCTGCCTTATTTTTTCCCTTTTGCTTGTTTGGCTTGTTTCTTAAATTCCACAGGAGTGAAATCATATGGTACTTGTCTTCCTCCGACTGACTTATTTCCCTCATCATATATTCTTTAGCTCTGACCATGTTATTGCAAATGGCAAGATTTCACTCTCTTATATGGCTGAATAATATGTCATTTCTCTTTATATATTCTGAGATCTAGTAAATTACCCCAATGAAACTAAAAGCTCAATGAATATTTATGGATTTCTTTGGAACTGCAGTAAAAAAATCAAATAAATATCACAAGATGAGATTTACCAAATTATTTTCTGATATAATTTTCTTAGAAATTGCATTTTAAAAGTTGTATTAGGTTTACTTGTAATCCTCATTCAATCTAAGCAATAATCTTCAATGCTGACCATCTGCATCTCCTTCATCAGGAAGATTGGAATGAATCTGGCTGGGGATCTGTGTCTGTTGAACGAGTTGCTTGGTCTGAGGGGGTCTTCGCTGACCTCTTCAATCCTCTAGGGGGCACTCTAGGCTTTACCAAGGTTGAACAATTAGAGAGAACTGAAATCATGTGAGCCAGTTCAATAGATAGGAAAGGTGGGGAGAGAGTGGGGACCAGGTTTGTGTAAAGGTCATCTAAGGTTTTCAGTTCTGCTATTGCACATCAACTTCTGACATTTGTAGACCACGTCTCTAGAAATCCACTATACAGATAATTCTTGGAGCACAGGTGACAGGATAAGAATATTTCTGGACATTGTGACCAAGGAAACTTGACAGAAAACATACCGTTACCTGGTGTCAGTTGTTATGAATAAAAGCCCCCAAACCTACGCGTCTTGAAATTATTTCAGAACCCCAGATATACTACCTTTTCATATATCTCTGCTGAGAGTGGAGGGAACAAGAAGAGAAAAGAAAAATAAAATAAAGAACAAAAATAGAAGGAAAAGGAGAGATCAATATTGACTTTGACCAGGATTTGTGTGACCTGGCCAGACTCAGCTCCGTGGGTGAGCAGGGTGTCCACCAATAGTACAGGAGAGGTGGAGAGGTGGAAATTAAATCAGAGGGGACGTTATGCAGACATGTATTTTTCACCAACGAAATTCTTATTGGAATCATTTTTTACGCAGATGTTGACTACCTGTCTTGGTGTCTAGAACTCTCCTGATTTCAAGAAATTGTATTTACTTCTGCAATCCCGAGTGCATGCTATCAGATAGTTTTCTTTTATCAGTATTTTTACGTAACTGAATTCTCACATTGTCAAACTATGCAATTTGGGGAATGGAGTGTCTCTTCCCTATGATTCTTCAAGGTTCGGTGTAACCTCCTTTGAGACACTGACTCTTCTAGAAAGCTCATTCAGCTTTCCTCACATGCTAACCCACAAATCTTACATAAAGTGTTTTCAGAAAAATCCCTTATATCTTCCTTTATTGGAAATATAGCACCTACCTCTCTGCCTTGTTGGCGAGCACACTTTTGGAGAGATTACTGTGCACTGCTACTGGGTCACTGTGGGTGGAGACTGGAGTTCCATGAATGACAGAGCTGAGGTATGATTGGTGCTCGGTGGTTCTGTTGGAAGGGACTGAGGGTAAGAACACAATTTCTCGGGACCCAGGACTCTACACTCTGCAGACTAGGAGTGTTAGTAATTCAGCTACTAAAAAGGAAACATGAAGACAGACTGGGGAGCTCTGCTGGGGCTTCTGTGGGTCCATGTTTGCTGTGAGTGGGGGCATTTTCATGGGTATCGGGTGGAGTCCACAGCCCAGTTGTGGCTGACAGAGGTTTTTTCTTTGGATATTCTACAGGTTTGAAAATGGCACTGGTGACTCCCCAGTCATATCATTTGTGTTTTTCCCTTTCCAAACAGGGGTGAGAGGGATGAACGTGGAGCAGAGCCCTTCAGCCCTGAGCCTCCAGGAGGGAGCCAGCTCTACTCTGAAGTGCAATTTTTCTAGCACATTGAGGAGCGTGCAGTGGTTCCGACAGAACCCCGGGGGCGGCAGCCTCACCTCACTGTTTTACGTAGCTTCAGGGATGAAGCAGAGTGGAAGGTTAAACTGCACTGTGAATACTAGGGAACAGTCCAGCACCCTCCACATCATGGCCTCTCAGCTGGAAGACTCAGCCACCTACCTGTGTGCAGTGGAGGCACAGTGCTCCCTGGTGATCTGCAGCCTGCACCCAAACTGCACCTGGGCCTGCAGCCCCGACTCTTCTCTGAGGCGGGCATTTGCTCCCACTGCAGCCTGTGCACATTTTCAGATTTATGTTACAGCACCTTTTTCCTCCTAATATTAGACCCATCAAGGTTGTCATTTCACCTGCTTTTCTTGCCCTTTTTCTTCCAAAAAGCCCTTTGCAGGTAAAAAGCTGTACATGGAAACTTTGGAGCAAGTGATAGAGATGCCCAAATTCAATACCCTAGGAAAACAGATGTCCTGGCAGCTAGCATATAAATTATATGTAAGTAGCCAAATGGAAAAGGCTTGAAAAAATAGATGGTCATGAACAAATAGAAAGAGATGACTAAAATGTTTAGTTATCTGTAGATGGTTCTACTATCAAAAGATAGTAATGAGAACATGTGTAATGTTTTCTCCAGTCTGTATTCACCATTCTCCTCTTGGAAATACAAATATAATAAAATAATTTTATTGAGGGTCAGGCACTCTACTGATCCAATTACATATATTTTTTTATTTTGGTAAGGTAATACCTAATACCTTGTGAATAAATACTTTTATTTTATGCAAGAATAAATCAGGATTTTAGAGCATAAGTGCTTTAGTTGAGCTCACATTATTCTGAAGTTAGTGAATCTGAGGTGACATAAGAGCTTATCCTCTGAGTACCTGACATAGAAGACCCTACAGAACCACAAAATCTTAATGATTTCTATTGATCAAATTCTACAATATATTAACATATCACTGACAGAAGGAGCCATTTAAGTCATTTTTAGATAGCACCTTGTGTGGACAAGTTCATGGAAATTTTCATTCTACTCCATGAAAATCTTTGTTCTTCCTTGCATTTTGAATGAATGTATTGCTCATGGTTTTATAACATTATTCCCAGTCTGGGCAAGGGAGCAGACAGCTTCCAGGATTACCCAAAGACTGATGACCCAAACCCAAAGTTGAAACTTGCATGTGGAAAGATTCCAGCAAAAATTGAATTCCAGCCTGTACTGATTTTTATGTTGAGAAAAAGGCACAGATAGGAAGGCCTGTGCCCCTGAAAATTCAGATGGAGGCAAATGGGCAGACTCCTTGAAGCTGGGAGCAGAGCCAGCTTCTTGAGCATGGGACCTGTGCGGTTACACAGCCCCCCACTCACCCAAGGAGTCCTGCCCTTGGTTTAATGCTGTGCCCTCACTGTCTTGAAGCTAATACTAATTTTATCTTTGTTCTTGTCTTTTATTTTTTTTAAAGATTTTATTTATTTATTTCACAGAGGGAGAGAGATCACAAGGAGGCAGAGAGGCAGGCAGAGAGCGATGGGGGGAAGCAGGCTCCCCGATAAGCAGGGAGCCCGACGCGGGCCTCGATCCCAGGACCCTGAGATCATGACCTGAGCCGAAAGCAGAGGCTTTAACCCACTGAGCCACCCAGGTGCCCCGTTCTTGTCTTTTATAAGTGAGTCCCATAAGTGGGAGGAACAAATGCCTGAGCAGAGAGGTACATGGGGCAGCAGGACACAGGCAGGATCACACACAGGTTCTGGGTCACAGCAGGCAGTGTGTGAGCTGAGCACTTGGCAGGGCCACCTGTGGTGTCTGTGCCTGCTTTGGACTAGCTGGGGCTTTGACATGCAGCAAAAGGTGTAGTAAATACTGTCAGGAAATTACTACAAACTGAAAGTGTATACATAGACATTTCAATAAAGTGGTTTGGCAGTTTCTTACAGAAATAAACATACTCTTACCATATGATCCACCAATGGGCTTCCTGAGTGTTTTCCCAAAGGGTTTTAAAAATTATGTCCACACAAACTTGTACACAGGTGTTTTATAACAATTTTATTCATAATTGCCAAAACCTTGAGGTAAGTTGCATATCTTTCAATAAGTGAATGAATTAATAAATGGTAGTACATTCAAAATGGAATATGATTTGGTGCTAAAAGGAAATGAACCATGAAGCGATGAACAGGTAGGGGAAATTTGTGTGCATTTTACTAAGTGAATAAAGCTGATCTGCAAAGGCTACGTAGGGTATGATTCTGATCCTATGACTTTCCGGAAAAGGCAAAACTATGGAGGGAGTAAAAGATTATGGTTGCCAAGGGTTGAGGTGAGCAGCAGGGATGAAGAGCTCAGAGAATACTTAGTGTAGTGAGCCTAGTCTCTCTGATACTATAATGGTGGATATATACTTACATTTGTTCAAACCTATAGAATGTACAACAGTAGGAGTGAACCCTAGATAAACTGTGGGCTTCGGGCGATATGATCTGGCAGCATTGGCTCTTTTGTTGTGAAAGATGTCCAGGGGAGGTTGACAAAACGAGAAGCTATACATGGGTGGGGCAGGAGGTACATAAGATGCCTCAGTACGTCTGCCTTGTTTTTCTTCGAACCTGGTTGAGATGGTTGAAAACAAGAAAGTCTTTAAAACATTAAATTGAGAGACATGAAACTAATATGTATGAAGAATTAAAGCATTTTAGATAAATGATTCCTCTAGAAACATTACCTAATGACATATTTTCCCTGCTCTTTGAATGATTTTCCCAAGTTTTCATTTTGAAATGGTCTCAAAAATTGTGTAGGTATCCGTGGCTGGAAATTTTGAAACTCCAAAGTAATGTTTCAAGGAGAAAGTCAGAATCCAGAAAGAAATTAGGCTGTTTTAAAAAGTGCTTCTTGCTTTCTGTATTAGTAAGCTCATCTACTTCCTCTAGACTGTCTCAATTGCCAAGATTCTTTCTTTTTTCTGTAGGATATATAAATTATATATAATAGATATATGTAAGAAATACATCCCCAGAAGAATATCCTGCTTTCATATGGCTCAGCCATGGAGAAGGCTTGTCTCACCGCCTGGTCTCACTGTCTGTGAAGGACTTTCACTCAGTGAATAAATCCCATCTTATTACATGTTCATATGGATTTAACTCTCCTTGATACATTATTGATCTTACAGAAGAAATGAAAATCCTGATAGGATTTCATCCTGAGGACTGTATCTCTGCTTCTGAAGAGGCCTCAGTCATTGGTTAAGATCAACCTCGGACCCACTAGGTCACATGTGACTGTGAAAATAGTTTCAGGGTTACACGATGCAATTTCACCCACTCTGACACTTGTCCACAGTGCATACAACCAGTCATCAATAAACCTTTGCTTTGTTATATAGTACAAAAGAAATTTAGAGCTGGAAGTGCCCTTAGAAATTCTTGAGTCCAACTTCATTTACACATCAGAGACTGTAACCAAGATAACAGTGCGAAACAACTAGGTAATGAATGAGTGAGGCGAGAAAGAAAGTGGGTTTCTTTGACATTAAACATTTTGACTGTTGGTACAGTCAACTCTATGGGAATTGTAAGGTCATGAGCAAGACCAGAGGAGGAACAGAGTCTGAGAAAAGAGGCATTTGAAATATCAAATGTTCTCTCTCTTACTCTAATCTTTGGTTTCCATGTGTCTTTTACAAATAGTTTCTCTCCATAACAGACAAGTAAGGATGGTAGATTTGGCACAAAGGGAAGGTTTTCTATTTTCTTTGTTTAAGAGACTGAATCTTGATTCCTTCCTGATTTCAAACATGTACACCAGGCCCATCACTGGACCGATAAACAGTAATAGCATCTACATTTTTCCAACTGACTAATAGTGGCTCAATAGTGTATAGAGATATAAATCTTGATCTCCATGTTCTTACTGTGCACTTGATCCCTGATCGAACATATAATTTGCTTGCCTGATTGCTTCCTTGATGCATGTGAGTCCCTCAGGGTCACAGGCTAAGAGAACATTTCCCCAGTGAGTTCCATAGAGACGTGACCACAAGGTGGCGGTGCACCTGTGCTGATGCAGAACACTTGGAGGGTTCATTTTAGTGCATCTGGTGGACTAGACTGTGGCAGATGCTGAGCCTTTTTCTTATTGGCTGGTAGACAATGGGGGAAAGTACTCTGTTAGAGGAAAGAAGGGATGTCCTGACAAGAGAAGGAGCTGAGCTGGCTGGAGGCTGCAATTCTGAACCTGATCTTAACTGGGAGGAACCATGAAGACATCCTTGGGAGCTTTACTCATGTTCTCGTGGCTGCAGCTGAACTGTGAGTTTTCATGGGAGACAGAGTATGTTAGTGGTTATTCTTCAGAAGCCAACACTGGCTTTACCCAGGTTTCCTCCTGTTAGTGTAGAAAAAGAGCATTCTGAAGCACAATAACCTGGAATCTCTTGTCCTTTCTCTGACCTTTTCTTTCTGCACAGGGTTCAGCCAAGGAGAGAAAGTGGAGCAGCATCCTTCTACCCTGAGTGTGCAGCAAGGAAGCAGCTCTGTTATCAACTGCAGTTATTCAGACAGTGCCTCAGAATACTTCCCTTGGTATAAGCAAGAACTTGGAAAAGGTCCCCAGCTCCTTATAGACATTCGTTCAAACGTGGCCAAAAAAGAAGACCAGAGACTCACTGTTTTATTGAATAGGACGGCCAAACATCTCTCCCTGCACATCGCAGACACCCAGCCCGAAGACTCAGCTGTGTACTTCTGTGCAGCAAGCACACATTGCTTCCTGGGCACCTGCTGGCTGCACTCAAACCTGCGACTGGGGCAGCCCCCTGTCCTTTGACACAGACCTTCAAGTATAGCTTTTGTGTTGTTGTTTGTCCGTAGGTGGAAGCTAATGTGTTAGGCTGTTAGGATGGACATGACCTAGACAGGGTTAGAATGTTTTGTTGGATGATTCTTGTTTTTGGATTCTTTTTTTTTGAAAGAATTTATTTATTCATTTGACACAGAGAGAGAGAGAGATTACAAGTAGGCAGAGAGGCAGGCAGAGAGAGAGGAGAGAGGAGGAAGCAGGCTCCCTGCTGAGCAGAGAGCCTGATGTGGGCCTCGATCCCAGGACCCTGGGATCATGACCTGAGCCGAAGGCAGTGGCTTTAACCCACTGAGCCACCCAGGCGCCCTCTTATTTTTGGATTCTTGAAATGATTGAATAATGTTTTATTTTGAAATTCAGGTTTTCAAGATGACTTTACAATTGCTATTCAGATTCCATTCCTACAAATTACCAGTTATGCAGTCCTTATAATGGATGGGCACTTAAGTATTGTGTTTCAAAGTAGCATTTATGATTTTTTCAATTCTAAAACATACATACCAAATATAGAAATACGGAAAGTGCAAATATGAAAGTGATAATTCTGTAATCAGATAATATTGCTAATATTCCTTTTAGGCTAAAAATTCTTATTATAATTAGGATCATGATTTTTTTCACTTTATGTATCTTGATTTGATTATTCCACACTTCATCAAGTCTTTCCCTCAAACATCTGCTTTTTAAAAATTTACCTTTTTAAGTTTTCATTCAACATGTGCTTTAATACAGCTCTGTGGTATATTTCAATTAATTACATTTTCAAATTAATTTTGTTCCTCTGTATTTGGGGCAATATTTGACAGCCATTTCTTTTTCTTAAAAAGATTTTATGTATTTATTTGAGAGAGAGAGAAAAATAGAATGCAGGTATGAATGGGACGAGGCGCACAGGGAAAGGGAGAAGCAGATTCTCCTCTGAGCTTGGAGCAGGATCCTTGGAATTTGAGATCATGACATGAGCTGAAGTCAGCTGCCTGGTTTACTGAGCCAACCAGACACCCCTTGACTGCCATTTCTATGTGCTTTGATTAATTTTTTATTCAGAAATTGTGCCACAGGTTTTCCTTCAAGCACGCAGATGGCAAATACTATTTGTGTATTTGAGGGAAATTTAGATAGGGAATGATCTGACAATGTGAACTTCAGATAAAACTCAGAAATCTATTCTCATTTACAAATTTCTGTGTGTATCTGTTCACAACAACTCTCTCATACAACTTAGGACACAGAATATTGTATTTCATTCATTTCTGTGTTTTCAGTATCCAGGAAAACTTTTCCACATAATTGATTATCAGTAGATGGTAATGAAGGAAAGGACAATTCTGCTACTGACTCATAATTTTAGTTTAAGCTTTCTGTTTGAATTATATTTATAAATTGATTTGTGAAAAATAAAAGTCCTTAAAGTGTATATGTGATTATTTCATTGTTTGAGAACATAATGTTTCTTTCCATTTTTATGTCCCTCTTTCTTAATGATGCTCTGCTGTTAGATTATTCAATTTATTCTTGGACTTGTAATTTTTTGTTATTGTAATGAAAACTTGTCTTTCTGAGATATATGGGAAAACTTTTCTATGCATGTAAACTGTGCAAAGGCATTTGGACTAATGGCTAATGTAGAGAAGATGTGTTACCCACCTTTCCTCCACGTGTTCACGTTTGACTGAATTAAACATTACTAACCATAACATATATTTAAAAAAATATTTCTCTAGTGCTGCAGAGAAATCAAAGGGATGAAACAAATTGAGTAAATATTTAATTCCCTCATTCTCTTACCCCTGCTCAAGGGATGCTCCTTTCAAAGTCCCTCCAAGTCTTCCTAACTAACGATGGATATAATTGGTAATTGGTAGGGTGAGAGTGGTTCCTCTTAGCTGAATTATGGTTGCTGGGTATTTGGTAACTGGCTTTCTATTACTGGGGAAGACCTCAGATTAAATTCAGCTTATCACATCTGACCAAAGGAGGTTAGGACTGTAGCCCAACAGGTCAATGGGCTTGATTCTTTCCCTCCTTAGACCGCCAGCTCCTGTGCAGTAGAAGGAAGGTGACTCTTGATTGGTGCCTTTCCTCCAAGTCTGGTAATGGAGCCAGAAGGAAGGATGCTTCTGTATTATTCATTTATTTCTTCGTAAGTCAAGTTAGAAGCAAGAGAGAGGGTGCAGTTCCTTCAGGTTTGAATGCTTGATCATACTTAAGTGAGAATGGATGCAGGGGAAGAGAACAAGTGTTTTAGCCAGAGTGTGCAGTGAGTACGTAGCTCAGATCCAGACACAGTCAGGCTTTAAGCCTTCAACATGGTTGGCTTATTTGTTTCCTAAGTCCTGGGACAAGGTAGTACAAAACTTAAGGCCTTGTCTTGATCCTGTGAAGCCAGACTGGGTGCTGAGGGTCTCCCTTTTGTTTGCTTTCTCTGGGATGGTGCTGACTGCATTTGTGTGATTTCTCCCAAGCTGGCAGAGTGGGGCTGCTCTCTGCACACGCTCACCAGCCACTACAGAAGCTCACTGTTTGGCCCCCTGTGTGCATTGGTGGGAGGCCACAGGGTGGGATGATGTGTGGGTGAGGGACAGAGTGCTGTGTGTGCCTGTGGACCATTCGTGGGGGTCTGCAGGCAGACCATCTCCAGTGGTTCACGGGCAGATTCCTAATGGAGTCTGTGCCATGGTTTGTAGGTTCCCTGTTGTTTTATTGCCCTCTAAGAGCTCTGGGTGCTATTCTGCTAGGAGCACCCCATTCCCCAGTGAGCCGTACACCTCAGTATTCTGGATGGGGCTAGAAGATGATTCTCTTTGGGGGCATCCTCCAGAGCTTGTGGAGCCAGATATCACTCACATGTTCTTACTTCCCTCCACGGGGAAATCACAGTCTGGATCTTCCATATGTACTCATCTGTGGACTGTCTGCTTCTGCTGATTCTGTAGAGAATCTCAGTTTAAGATCTCTCATATGAATAAATTTTTCAATTCTTGTCAGTGAAGGATGCATGATGTCATACTAGTTCGTAAACATATAACCAAGGATCCATTTCTTATCCTTTATTTGCCGAACTGGTAATACGTAGCACTTAATAAGGTCATTTCACAGGTCTCAATGGCAATCTTTTTCTGGGATTTTGTTCAGAGCACCAAAGGTTAAGGTCCTATAAAGGTGAATAAATGAAAGTCCAGGAGAGCAATATGTGCCTGGATGAACAGAAAGTGTCAGGGTTTTCTTATCTAGTTCAGTTTGTGATTCTAGAATAAGTGTGGGTTGGGACATCTGAGTTATGTGGGCTACAGTGAGGAATTTATGGAAACATGAGACATTATGAGGGTAGGATGCAGGGCCACCGGGGGATGGGGCTAACATGCACCAGGCTCTAGTTTCTGTGAATTACATTAAAAACATATTGACTGATCTTGACTAAATCATTTTTTTTCAAATGATATGGCCAAGAGATATTCACCAATTTAGCCACTTGAATTAATTTTGCTTCTGGCAAGTGATTGGATTTAATAAGGAAGTCCAGATTATTGTCTGGTATTGTCTATTTCAGTGTTTAAGATAAGATTATCAAAAGTCTATTAACTCAGAATTTGGTCTGAGAGTGTTTAAAAAGGTCTGTCTTAGAAATGGACACTTCTTGAGTGACAGAATCAAAATTATGAGATTCCCTTCACTGAGAAATCAGAGTTGAATAATGGGAGGAGTAATGAATAATACTTCACATTTACTCAGCCAGCTGGTAGAAAAATGTTGGGTGTTTTTAGAGAGTTATAGTCTATCCCTTAGGGAGCAGGCCAGTTTGTTACTGTATGTGGTTCCATCATATTTCATGCACATGTATGCAGTACAAGTTCTGAAGGTGCTTCAACCAATTTGGTGACACTATTTTGAAGCAAGGATGTTAAGCCTTAGCTACTTTATCAAGAGGCAGACAATGATAGGCAATGGATCTTCCCTGTTCACCATGATGTGGAGGAATATGCTTGGGGCATAACACTACTTTTCATACATACATGGGGAAAGTTTTATTACAATCAATTATTGTATCATCAAGAGTCCTGTGAAGGTATATAGGGTCACCTAGGGCATATTCTCTTCAGATCTGAGCATACAAAGCATGGAAGCTTACTGTGGTTCAACTGAGGTAGGGGAAAGTACAAATTTAAAGGATTGATAACCTAATGACCAAACTCTGGGCCTACATATGTCTATAAAGCATCTTATACACAAATGTTCACAGCAGATTTATCTGTAAAATTCCCACTGGGACTAATCTATATAGTCATTGATAAGCGAAGAGACAAGTTGTTTTATAGGCACATGGTGAGATACAGCAACAAAAAGAAACTCTTGATGGTTATGACTATGGAAGAATCTCAAAATAACTATATTGTGAAGAAGCTAGACAAAAGATACATATGATTCCACTTATTGCAAAATTATAAAATATGTATACTAATTCATGACAGAAACATTTCCCGGAAATGGAGTGGGAGAGTGTTGATAGAAGGATTACAAAGAGACGTGAGGAAACATTTGGTGTGATGCTATGCTCACTTTATCGATTGTGTTGAGAGCTTCACAAATACATACGTATGTCAAATCTTACAGAATTGTTCACTTCAAATTGGACAGTTTATTTTTATGAAAAGGACACATTAATAAAGTCACTAATTATCCAAATATTAGGCATGAATTTTTTACTGCACTCTGCATCTGGGAAACCATTCCCATGTTGGCTCTGGAGTCATGAAACTCCTCAGCTTGAATGTGTGGGGAGTGGCCTCCAGGAAACAGCTTCCTCAATTTTCATCTTTAGTTCTAGAGATAAATGTTTACAGGGCTTTATGGAAAATATGTCCCTCTCCAGAACTTTATCCTGATAATCCTGATTTCTTACCTTGTGGGAAAAATTATTTGATTAATGTTTGGGAACAAAATGTGACAGATGGATGGTAATAGAAGGCAATAGGGGTTGCCTGGGTGCCTCAGCCGGTTAAGCGTCGGCCTTCGGCTCAAGTCATGATCCCAGGGTCCTGGGACTGAGGCCCAAGTTAGACTCCCTGCTGAGCAGGGAGTCTGCTTCTCCACTCCCTCCCCTTGTTCCTTCTCTTTTTCTCTGAAATAATAAATAAAATCTTTAAAAAAAAGAAAGGAAGCATCCTTGAGGCTAAACTTGTTAAGACTATAGAATTATTATTTGTTGCCCGATTCACATAAAATAGTCACTTTATGTTGGAGTCAACAGAACAGGGAATGCATAAAATAATAATGACAGATCGGGGTGCCTGAGTGGCTCGGTGAGTTAAGTGTCTAACTCTTGTTTTTTGTTTTTGTTTTTAAGATTTTATTTATTTATTTGGAAGAGAGAGAGCACAGGCAGGGGAAGCAGCAGAGAGAGAGTGAGAAGCAAGATTTCCGCCAAGCAGGGAGCCTGATGCAGGGCTCAGTCCCAGGACCCTGGCATCATGACCTGAGCCAAAGGCAGATGCTTAACCAACTGAGCCACCCAGGTGCCCCCTAACTCTTGGTTTTGGTTCACGCTATGATCTCAGGATCCTGAGGTCAAGTCCTGCATCAGACTGCAATCTTGGCGTAGAGTCTGCTTTCCCTCTTTCTCTCCCTTTGCCCCTCCCCACTTTCTCTTTCTTAAATAAATAAATAAATAAATCTTTTAAAAAAAGAATCTGAGATCATTCTGTGGGATTCAACTTCATTTATGATGCTTCCTCTGTCTAGAATTCACATATTCCACCATTGAATGATTCTGATTTTTCAGAATATTTGAATATTAAAATTATTAACTATAAAATAGTATGAATTTTCTTCTGAAAACCATTATTAAAAAGATAGTATTCCTTACAATTAGTATTATTTTAGGACCCAGTAAATACTGTGTGTCAATTAAAAGTCATTTGTTCATTTTTATTTAGTTTAATAAACATTTAGTGAGTGCTTAAAGAATTATAGTCACAGTTCTAAATATTGCGGCACAGTGCCAAAAACACAGAATCACTCAGCAAAGACCTGGTTTCCTATTACTTTTTCCGTATTTAATCCCAACCCCTTTCATGGCAGTCAGTGGGTTATAGGATGGCCACATGGACGTGAATATAAAGTACTGTAGTAAAATGCTTTAGAAGATTATTATCTTCCGGCTACAGAAATGGTCTGGGATGCTGTGTTAAAGAACTTCCATATCAGGTAGAGTCTTAAGAACAAAATAGACCTGAGAGGTCAGAACTGCTCTTGTTCAGAATTCCAAGGGCCACCTGAAGACTGACATGTGCCTCATGAAGTCAGGGATGAAACAGATGGCTGACTTGGGGAGGATTCTGGCCAACATGCACGCATTTCAGTCCCTGTCCACCAGGGGGTGCAGCTTCCTACCACAATCACATTTCCTGTGTGAAATGTGGGCTTCACTGATCATTGCTCTGTCACTCTGTCACTTCTTCATGTTAAGAATGAAGAACATTATTTAGGTGACACTCCAGAGATGAAGTGTTCTCCAGGCTTCGTGACTGTGGTACTCTTAATGCTTGGTAAGTAAAATGCCTCTTGAAATTTGGATTCTTTCTTCCATTGTGTCAGCAAAACCTTTAAAGTCTAATTTTATCCAAGAGCTTTATGCCCAAGGTGACACAGGTCTCCTTTCTATTTCCTCAGAACAAATCCATGGAGACTCAGTGACTCAGACGGAGGGCCAAGTGACCCTCTCAGAAAAGGCATTCCTGACTGTGAACTGTACCTATTCAACGACAGGGTTCCCCACTCTTTTTTGGTATGTCCAGTATCCAGGAGAAGGTCCACAGCTCCTCCTGAAAGCCTTGCAGGACAAGGAGAAGGGAAGCAACAAGGGTTTTGAAGCCACCTTCCACAGCAAATCCAAATCCTTCCACTTGGAGAAAGGCTCAGTGCAAGTGTCAGATTCAGCTGTGTACTACTGTGCCATGAATGACACAGTGACGGGGACTGCAGGGGGAGCTGAGCACAAACTCTGAGCAGAACAGCGGCCTGGATGCTGAGCGTCTTTGACTGATTCACTCTGGTTCCAGAACAGTGTGTGGTTGTTTGTCCCTCAGTGTGTGGTTGATATAAAATCATACAAATGACTAGAGCATAAGAACCAGAAGTAATATTCCCCAACCCCAGATGTTCCTTAGTGACAGTGAGAACAGTTTGATGCCAAGAGTTCCACAGCCAGGGCATAAGTAATTTCAAGGTAAAACCACATAACAAAGAAGTGGTCTCTTGCTCATCCTTGCAGTGAAAATCCAGCCCCACAAGTTGTTCAGGGCGCCCTGGTGGGTGTTGCTGTGTCTATGACACTTTTAGAGACACAAGGTGTGCCTGAGAAGGTAGCCTGAAAAGGCGGCCTTTGCCAGTGTCTTCCTGACAAAGTATGGCAGGAGAGATCATGGGAGAGCTTTAGCCCAAACCAAGATTTAGTAAAGAAAGAAGGGAAGGGAAGAAAGGAGGAGAAACACATGTACCGGAGCAAGGCAAAGAGAGGCCAGAAATCTCTGCCCTGCTTTCCTTTCTAGTGAATCAGGTGAGAGACACAAGCTGATATTCAACATGAAGGGGTTGGGGCAGAAACAGAATGGAGGATGTGGCTCATGTCCTGGCCAGTTAAATAGATCAGTTGGCTTTCTGACAGTAAGAACTCAAGTGAGATAGTTCTCAGTGCCCATAAAATATGGTGACAGAAATTGCTCTTGCACTGGTATTTCCTAACAAAATGGATAGATAAGTGACAATGAGAAGGAAATCCTATAGATTTCTCTGACACCTGTTTTGCCACAAATCATGGGATTGGGAGAATGCACGGGAGTACGTGAAGTTGTTTAATGAGTAATAGAAAAGCAGTGTCTGTATTGCAGTACAATACTTTGCCAAAAAGTTTGCAATCTTCTTTATTTTTTAAAAATATTTTTAAGGATTTATTTATTTGTTTTAGCATGAGAGTGAGAGACAGTCAGAGCGTGAGTGTCGGGTGTTGGGTGGAGGGGGTGTGGGAGAAGGAGAGAAAATCTCAAGCAGACTCCTCATTGAGCAGGGAGCCTGACATGGGGCTTGATTTCACAATTCTGAGATCATGACTTGAGCCGAAAGCAAGAATCAGTCACTTAACCAACTGAGCCACCCAGGTACCCTGTGATATCCTTTAATTATTATCCACTTCAGTGGATTTTATGAATGAGCAATGATCAGAATGTTAATGCGTTTGCTTATATATTAGTATATATTCTTGGTTTAAATTAATTTTTTGTTTCATTGGTTTAAAATATAAACTTTTCGGAAACTTCTATAAATATAAATGCATATAAAAATGTGTTCCAAGCAATTCAAAAGGCATATAATAAGAATTTTTCTCTGACATTTGGATAAAATGATAGACTAGGGGTGCTGGCTGGCTTAGAAGGTAGAGCTGCAACTCTGGATCTCTTAATTGAAAGTTCGAGCCCCATGTTGGGTGTTGAGACTACTTAAAAATAAAATCTTTAAAAAAAACCCATGGTAGATTAATAATGCATGTTTACCTCTTGATTTTTCTAAAGCTCTACTAAAAGGATAGTAAAGACATCTGAAATGGCAGAAAGCTGCAAACACAGAGAGAAACAAGAAACAAGCTATCAGCAGGCAGCAAAGTCAACCAACTTTAGAAAATGAGCTGTATATGGAGAAAGGCAAACTTGCATGAAAGACTAGATAAGGAGAAACCCAGGCCTGGTGTGGAAGCACCTCAGTGTGTGTTGTGCACTCTGGTAAGAGTTAGGGAAAAGAAGCACCACAGGTTTTTGGATAATTGAAGAAGACGATGTTGCCTACTTTGGTGGGTGTATACATAGGTGAGTGTGTGCGTGCGTGTGTGTGTTGAAGGTATTGGGGTGAAGGGACAAAACTATGTGGGCCACGCGAGAAAATTTTAAGTCACAGAACAACCATGCACTTCATGGCCCATTATAAGAAGCAATGATCACTTCTAAACCCAGCACAAGACTGCAAGTTGGTCTTTGAGGAATTGAGAAGAGCACATAAAAACTTTCCCCACATCCTGTGTATTACTAAGCTTTTCGATTTTTGCTCACCAGTTCAAGTTTCCTTTACTTAAAGAAATTCTTCCCTTCCTCCCTGTAACCCCTGACAACCACTGATGTTTTTACTGTCTCTATAGTTTTACGTTTTCCAGAATGTCACATGGTAGGTATCAAACAGAATGCAGCCTTTTCAGATTGGCTTCTTTCACCTAGAAATATGCATGTAATTTTCCTCCATGTCTTTCCATGATTTGATAGCTCATTTCCTTTTTGAACTGAATTAGAGTCCCTTGTCTAGCTGTACCATAGTTTACTTACCCTTCTACTGAGGACATCTTGGTTGCTTTCATGTCTTGGCAATAATAAATAAAGCTCCTACAAACATTTTTGTGTAAGTTTTTGTGTAGATAGAAGTTTTCCAGCCATTCGGGTAAACACTAAATATTGTCATTGCTAGATGATATGGTAGGAGTCTGTTTAGCTGTGTAAGAACCTGCTACACTTGTGTTCCAAGTCGGCTGTATCATTGTGCATTCCCATCAGCCAAAAATGAAGCTTCTTGTTACTGGACATCCTTGTCCATGTTAAAATAAAAACCAAACAGAGCAGCCTTGAAAATTCCCGGGCAAAGACCACTTCCAAAATCAGCTACAAATAAAGCTTAATTTAGTTTATTTTGTCGAATCAACTTTACCTGCATCATTTTTTGCTCTGCCTCTGGAAATCGTAAGCGGAACTTGAACTGTTTCTCAAGTTTGACATAAGGTACCCACTGGCCAGTTTCTGATATCATTTACAGCAACTCAAGAAAAATTCTTATGATATACCTTTTGAACTCTCTGAAATAACCAATCACTGTGAAGAAGATAGACTCCTGGTCTCCTCACTATACAAACTACTTTCTAACAATATACCCCGAGCCTCATTCCATATTTTGGTGTGAGTGTTCCCAGTTCATAAACTCTTTTTTAGGTGTGTGTGCATGACGCTTTTACTAATTAACAATTTGGTGTAATTCATTGGATTGACCTATGCTATTTCTGAATTTTTGACACCAGCATTTGGTAGTGTTAGTGTTTTGGATTTTGGCCATTCTAACAGGTGAGACCTGTGGTATCTTATTTTTTTTTAAATTTAATTTGTATCGTGTAAAGAACACTTACCATGAGATTTAGCTTCTTAAAATTTGGTTATACAATACATTATTGTTGGTATGGGTACAATGTTGTACAGCAGCTCTGTATTCTTTCATATACTGGATGAGTAATTCTTTATTACCCAATAGCTAGATCCCATGCAGACCAAATTTTGATTCACTCTTTAATTCTATGAATTTGACTATCATAGATACCACATTTAAGTGGAATCATGTGTTATTTGTATTACTGTGACTGGCTTATTTCGGTTACCATAATGTCCTCAAGATTCATCCATATGGTTTCATATTGCCAGATTTCCTTTTTCTTTTTCTTAAGGCTGGATAGTACTCTACTTATGTATACACACCACATTTTCTTTATCCATTCATCTGTTGTTAGGCATGCAAGTTGTTTCCCCTTCTTGGCTATTGTGAACAGTGCTACAATGAACATTAGAGTGCTTATTATCTCTTCAAGATCCTGATTCAAATTCTTTTTGATATGTACTCAGAAGTGGGATTACTGGATTACATGGTAGTTCTCCTTTTAACTTTTTGATGAGCCTCCATTAAAAAGGCTCAACTTTTGATGAGCCTTTCCATGGTTGCAGCATTGTGCATTCCCACCAACAGTGTGCAAGTGTTCCAATCTCTTCACATCCTTGACACTACCTGCATTTTGTGTTTTTGATAATAGCCATCAATTTTTTTTAAAAATATAAGCTATGGATGATATCAAAGAATTTATTGTAAATGTAGAGGCAAATACATTGAAATAGTCATGGTTAAAAAAGAACAAGAAAATCACACATGTTTATAGTATGTTCTTTTTTCTCCCACTGTTAAGTTGTGACTTAGTACCATCTTAAATACTGAAGTACCAAATAGGGTGGTCCTTTTTCACATAATTGCATGACTGTGGGAGGTGATATTTCACTGGGGCTTTGATTGCGTTTTCCTGATAATCAGTGACATTGAGTGTTTGCTCACATACTTGTTGGCCATTTGAATGTCTTCTTTAAAGAAAAGTTTATTCTTCTCCTTAGATCATTTTTAATAGGCTTACTAGTTTTTAAAAAAACTATCATTGCAGGAGTTACTATATTGTTTGGATATTAAACCCTTATCATATATGTAGTTTGTAAATATTTTTTCCCACTCTGTAGAATGACTTGATGCTATTGATTGTTTTCCTTGCTATGCTGAGTTTTTTAGTTTCATTTTTTTTTAGCCTTTGTCTGTTTTTTCTTAGATCTTCCCTTTGTAAGAGTTAATTAGTTTGCTAGCTAGGTCTTCTCTTAGGCAGGTTTTGACTGTCTCTTGGGCAGAACTGACATTCCTTTGGGTTCTTTCTTTGGGTGTGCTGGGTTTAGTAGGTGAGGAGGGGACTTTACACTTTGCACACTGGGGCAGCAGGAAAATATTATCCTATCTGCTCACATTTGTTGGTTGTCTTCTTTCAGGTTTGTTTCTTAAGCAATATGGATAAATAGTTTTAAATTTTGATACAATTTGGGGCACCTGGGTCGCTCAGTCAGTTAAGCGGTTGCCTTTGGCTCAGGTCGTGATCCTGGGGTCCAGGGATCGAGCCCCGCATCGGGCTCCCTGCTTAGCGGGGAGGCTGCTTCTCCTTCTGCCTGCCACTTTGTCTACTTGTGCTCTTTCTAGCTCTCTGTCAAATAAATAAATAAAATCTTTAAAAAATCTTGATTCACAATTATCATATGATCTCTCTCATATGAGGAATAATTTCTTTTTAATCTATGTTCTGATCACTGAATATTTGAACTTGTTTCTAATATTTTGGTTTTCCTCCATATGCTTTTGCTTCTTTCTTTTCTCTTCTGTTGCACTGACAGAATTTTCTCTTTATCTCTGCTAATTTGGAAAAAGTAAAATATCCTTCTGTATTATTGACAATATGCTCAAATTGTGTGTGTGTGTGTGTGTGTGCGCGAGTGTGTACATTTTTTCTATGTCTAATTTTATTTTGTAGTATTTTTTCCTTGTATACACATATCACTGCTTCTGCCTGGGGATGCTTTTTCCCTTGCTGATTTACTGTATTTAGAAAACCTCAGTGGCTGCTTGGAGCAAATCATATACTACCTCTATATCAGGATAGAATTTCAGAAAGAGTTTATCAAATGAGCTGATAAATTACCATTGCAGGGTACCTGGGTGGCTCAGTGGGTTAAGCCTCTGCCTTCAACTCAGGTCATGATCTCAGGGCCCGGGGATCGAGGCCCGCATCAGGCTCTCTGCTCAGCAGGGAGCCTGCTTCCCCCCTCCCTCTGTCTGCTTCTCTGCCTACTTGTGATCTCTTTCTCTCTGTCAAATAAATAAATAAATAAATAATATTTAAAAAATTACCATTGCAGTGCACATTAAGAAAAAAATAGGAAATGAAAATCTTTCAACACAATAATCAGAACATGAATTCTCTTCATTCATCTTCAGGCCCTTTGTCCCTGACTTTCCTCCACCTGGAGTAATTTTCACCTGCCAGCCTCATGGTTTATTCCTTCATTTCCTCCTACTCTCTGTTCCTAAAAAAACATGTGCTCATGTAAGGAATGCTTAATAAGGTTTATTGTAGTATAGTATTTCCTAGATTAAATAAATCATCGTAGCCTTTAATCAATAGAGGAAAGGGTGTATAAAAAGTATATCCACTATATGGATTATAATGGAACAAGGGATGTATATAGGTTAATATCATAAGATCTACAAGATTTACTACTGAGTTTATAAAGCAAGTTACAGAATGGTATACCCAAAATGTATACTTATATTATAATAAAGTCTAAATAAAATACTATATATTTTCTGTTGATTCAAATCTAGTAAAACATCTGGAAACATCAACTCCAAATTGTCAAGATGAAGAAAGTATTAGGGTAATAAGTGATCTAAGGGTCAGAATTGGAAGTGGTAGTCAAATGGGATTTTACTCTATTGGTAGTATTTTATTACTTTTAATAACTCATATATATATATACAAGTTCCTACTATTATTAAAAGTAATAAAAATCATAAAAGCCATCACAAAGGCTTATCCATATTCTCTTCTATCCTTGAGACCAAAAAGGGGAAAGGAGAGCATGACCACCTTTTTACAGGATTTTGTCCAAGAACCTAATGTATATGTATTTCTCCCTCCTCTCAGATCGGGTAGTTCTTAGTTTCCACTCCTCTTATGGTCCTACCCTTTGACTCTATTATAATTATGTATATTTTTGTCTTTCCCTGCAGACTGCAAACTAGTATGTTTTCCAATTTTATATATTTTATTTATTTATTCTTTTAATCTTATTTTCAGTTACTTAAGACACAATGTTATATTAGTCTCATCTGTACAATATAGTGATTCAACACTTCCACAGAACACCTGATGCTCATCATGACAAGGGTCCTCCTTCATCCCCTCACCTATTGAACCCATCCCCCAGGCCTCTCCCTCTGGTAACCATCAGTTTGTTCTCTTTAATTAAGAGTCTGTTTCTTGATTTATCTCTCTCTATTATATATTTTTCCTTTGTTTGTTTGGTTTGTTTCTTAAATTCCACATGAGTGAAATCATATGGTATTTATTTTCTCTGACTGACTTATTCCTTCAGTGTTATGCTCTGTAGCTTAATCCATGTCATTGCAAATGGCAAGATTTCATTCTTTTTTTGTGGCTGAATAATATTTCGTTACACTTTTAGATATTCTGAACATATATGAAATTACCCCATTAAAACTAAAAGCTCAGTGAATATGGATTTCTTTTGAACTAAGGCAAAGAAATCAAATAAAGAGCACGAGATGAGATTTACCAAGTTATTTTCTGATATCAGTTTCCATGCAATTCCATTTTAAAAGTAGGATGTGTTCACTGGTAGATTCTTTTCTGACTATCTGCATTTCCTTCATCAGAAGTTTAGAATGAATAGAGCTGGGGGTTCTTTCTGCTGAGTGGCTGGGTCTGACGTGTTTTTGCTGACCGTTTCTGTCCTCTAGGGGGCACTCTAGGCTTTACCAGAAACAAAGACTTACTGATGGTCCAGGTTTGAGCCAGTAGAACGAAAGTCATGTGAGCCAGTCCAATTATAGATAGCAAAGTTGGAGGGGGTGCAGTTCATATAAAGTTCATCTCAGGGTTTCAGTTCTGACATTCTATATCAGCTTCACACATCTAGAGGCCATATCTCTAGAAATCCATTATACAGATAATTCTTGGAGCATAGGTGACAAGATAGGAGTATTTCTGGGCATTGTGACCATGGAAACTCAACAGAAAACATCTTATTACCTGTTGTCAATATTATGAATAAAATCCCCTAAACTTACTGGCCTTGAAATTATTTCAATACCTGAGATATCCTACCTTTTCATGTATCTCTGCCGAGAGTGGAGGAAACAAGAATGAAGAAGAAGAAAGGAAACAATAAGGAACACAAAGAGAAGGAAAGGGAGAGGACAGTATTGCCTGTGACCAGCAATGTGTGGCCTGGCCCGACTCAGCTGTGTGGGTAGGGAGAGTGTCCACCAGTTAGTTGCACAGGAGAGTGGGAGAGGTAGAAATTAAACCAGAGGGGACTTTATGCAGGTTTCTTATTTTTCACCAACAAATTCTGGTTGGAATCACAATCTATGTAGACGGTGACTATCTGTCTTGGTTTCTAGAACTCTCCCAATTTCAAGAATTTGTAGTTATTTCTGCAGTACACAATGCATGCTATGGATAGTTTTCTTTTATCACTATTTTTATAGAACTGAATTCTCACCTTATCTGTCGAACTATGCAGTTTGGGGAATGGAGTCACTCTTCCCCACGATCCCTCAATCTTCAGTGCAACCCACTGAGACACTGACTCATCTAGAAGAATCATTCAGCTTTCCTCACACACTAACCCACGAATTTCTTACATAAAGTGTTTGAGAAAAAAACCTTTTATATCTTCCTATATTGGAAATATTGTCCCTACCTCCCTGCACTGTAAACAATCGCAATTTTGGAGAGATTGCTCTGAGCATTACCGGGCCACTGTGGGTGGAGTCTCAAGTTCTGTGAATGACAGAGCTGAGGTGTGATTGGTGCTCAGCGATTCTGGTGGAAAGGATTGACTATAAGAACACAATTTCTCTGAATCCAAGACTACACTCTGCACATTAGGGTTGTCAGTAATTGAACAACTAGACAAGAAATCATGAGGAGACATTTTGCTTTGCTGGGGCTCCTATGGCTCCAGGTTTGCTGTGAGTGGGGGCGTTCCAGACAGGGGCTGGGGAGCAGTGCACAGCCCACATTGGTGGGGAGAGCTGGTGCAGAGCTCCTACAGGGTCTTACATCTTCAGGAGTGCGTCTTGGGATATTTATCTTACAGGTTTGAAAATGGCACTGGTGACTCCTCAGTGATATCATTTGTGTTTGTTCTTCTCTTTCCACGCAGGGGTGAGAGGGATAGATGTGGAGCAGAGCCCTTCAGCCCTGAGCCTCCAGGAGGGAGCCAGCTCTACTCTGAAGTGCAATTTTTCTAGCTCAGTGAACAGTGTGCAGTGGTTCCGACAGAATCCCGGGGGCGGCGGCCTCACTCGGCTGTTTTACATAGCTTCGGGGATGAAGCAGAGTGGAAGGTTAAACTGCACAGCGAATACTAGGGAACGGACAAGCACCCTCCACATCGGAGCCTCCCAGCTGGAAGACTCAGCCACCTACCTGTGTGCGGTGGAGGCACAGTGCTCCCTGGTGATCTGCAGCCTGCACCCAAACTGCAGCTGGGCCTGCAGCCCTCGCCCTTCCCCGGGGCGGGCATTTGCTCCCACTGCAGCCTTTGCACATTTTCAGACTTTCAGATTTATGTTACGGCACTTTTTCCTCTCCTAAAATTAGACCCATCAGGGCTTTCATTTCACTTACTTGCCCTTTTTCTTCCCAGAAAGCCCTTTGCAGGTAAAAAGCTCTAACATGAAGCCATTGGGGCAAGTGACAGAGATGTCCTTATCCAATACCCTGGGAAAACAGATGTCCTGGAAGCTAGCATATAAATTATATGTAAATAGCCAAATGGAAAAATGCTCAAAATATTCAATGATCATCAACAAACAAAGAGATTACTGAATTTTTTAGTTATCTGTGGGTGGTTCTTTTTCAAAGAAATGCAAAGAGAATATGCACAATGTTTTTTAAAGCCTGTATTCAGTTTTTTTTTTACTCCTGGAAACACAAATACAATAAAACAATTTTATTGAGGGTCAGACACTCTACTTATCACATATATTTGTATTTCAGTAACATAATAGCCTGTGAATAAGTACTTTACTTTTATGCACGAATAAAGGGAGGATTCTAGAGCATAAGTGACATAGTTGAGTTCACATTATTTCAAAATTAGTGAATCTGAGGGGACATGAGTACTTATCCTCTGAGTACCTGATATAAAAGACCCTACAGAATCACAAAAGCTAAACAATTTGTACAATGTATTGACACACATCACTGACAAAAGTATCTATTTGAGTCATTCTAAATAGCACTTTGTGGAGAAGAGCTCATGGAAATTTTCATTCTGTTCCATGAGAATCCATTGTTATTCCTTACATTTTGAATGACTCTATTACTCATGATTTTGTAACATCATTCCTAGTTTGAGGAAGGGAAGCAAAAAGCTTCCAGGACTCCCCTAAAAGATCCCTGTCTCTCCTGTAGCCAGACCCCAAACCCAAGGTTGAAACTTACATGTGTAAGGATTATAGCACAAATTGGATTCCAGCCTGCACTGGTTTTTATGTTGATGAAAGGGCACTGATAGGAAGGGCTGTGCCCCTGAAAATTCAGATGGAGGTAAATGGGCAGACTCCCTGAAGCTGGGAACAGAGCTAGCTTCTTAAGCATGGGACCTGTGCAGTTACACAGCCCCCTCACTCCCAAGGAGCCCTGCCCTTGGTTTAATGCTGTGCCCTCACTGTCTTGAAACTAATACTAATTTTATCTTTGTTCTTGTCTTTTATAAGTGAGTCCCATAAGTGGGAGGAACAAATGCCTGAGCAGAGAGGTACGTGGGGCAGCAGGACACAGGCAGGAACATGTGCAGGCTCAGGTTCTGGGTCACAGCAGCCTGTGTGTGAGCTGAGCACCTCGCATGGCCACCTGTGGTGTCTGTGCCTGCTTTGGACTAGCTGGGGCTTTGACATGCAGCGAAGGGTGTAGTAAATACTGTCAGGAAATTACTACAAATTGAAAGTGTTTACAAGGACATTTCAATAAAGTGCTTTAGCAGTTTCTTACACAACTAAACATACTCTCATGGTATGATGAGCAGTGGCTTCCTGAGTATTTACCCAAAGAGTTTGAAAACTTATGTCTACACACACACTTGTACGCAGGTGTTTTATAGCAGTTTTACTCATAATTACCAAACTTGGAAGTAAGCAATGTGTCTTTCTGTAAGTGAATGAATAAATAAATGTTGGTACATCCAAACAGTGGAATATGATTTGCTGCCAAAAAGAAAGGCGCTATGAAGCCATAGGGGAACTTTATATGCATTTTACTAAGTGAAAACAGCCAACCTGAGAAGGCTACATAGGGCATGATACTGATCCTATGACATTCTGGAAAATGGAAAACTGTGGAGGGAATAAAAGACTGTGGTTGCCAAGGTTGAGGGGAGTAGCAGGAATGAACAGAGCACAGACAATACTTAGTGTAGTGAACCTACTTTCTCTGATGCTACAATGGTGGATACATGCCTTATACATTTGTTCACATCCACAGAGTGTACAACAGCAAGAGTGAACACTAGAAAACTGCGGGGTTTGGTTCATATGATGAAGCAGTGTAGGCTCGTCCATTGTGAAAGGGGTCCCGGAGAAGTTGGCAATGGGAGAGGCTATACCTGTGTGGGGGCAGAAGGTGTATTGGAGGTCTCAGTACATCTGCCTCATTATCTTTGAATTTGGTTGAGTGTTTGAAAATAAGAAGCTTTATTTTCAAAAAATTTTTTAAGTTGTTTTTTTTTTTTTTTGACAGAGAGAGATACACCGAGAGAGGGAACACAAGCAGGGGGAGTAGGAGAGGGAGAAGCAGGTTTCCCGCTGAGCAGGGAGCCCGATGTAGGGGCTCAGTCCCAGGACCCCGGGATCATGACCTGAGCCAAAGGCAGATGCTTAATGACTGAACCACTCAGGTGCCCCAAGAAACTCCTTAAAAAATTAAATTGAGAGACATGAAACTAATATGTGTGAAGAGTTAAAACATTTTAGAAAAATGGTCCCTTAGAAACATTACCTAGTGACACCTTTTCCCTGCTTTTTGAATAAAGATCATACATTTTCATTTTGAAATGATCTCGAAAATTGTATAGGTATCCATGGCTTGAAATTTTAAACCTCCAAACTGAAGTTTGAAGGAGAAAGTCAGAATCCAGTAAGCAATTAGGCTGTTTTAGAAAGTGCTTCTCACTTTCTGTATTAGTAAGCTCATCCACCTGCTTTAGGTTGTCTCAACTGAAGAGATTCTTTTTTTCACACAATACATAAGTTATATGTAACAGATATATATAAGAAAC
The DNA here is from genome assembly GCA_002007465.1 of Ailurus styani. Classification (NCBI taxonomy): domain Eukaryota; kingdom Metazoa; phylum Chordata; class Mammalia; order Carnivora; family Ailuridae; genus Ailurus; species Ailurus styani. The sequence goes on along the minus strand of LNAC01001156.1, from coordinate 205,623 downwards.
ATGACTCCAGAAGAACATCCTGCTTACCCATGGCTCAGCCATGGAGCCACCTGGTCTCATCGCCTATGAAGGACTTTCCACTCAGTGAATAAATCCCATTTTTTTCCCATGTTAATTTGGATTTTGTTCTCCTTGGTACATTATTAATCTCATAGAAGAAATGAAAACCCAAATAGGGTCTCATCCTGAGGATGTGTCTCTATTCTGAAGAGGTCTCAGGGTGGGTTAGGATCAACCTCAGACCAAGTAGATCTTATGCGGTTGGGAAAATGGTCTTGGGGCTCCATGATGCAGGTAATTTCACCCCACTCTGACACCAGTCCACATTGCACACAACCAATACTCAATATTTGCTTTGTAATATAGTATAAAAGAATTTAGAGCTGGAAGAGCCCTTAGAAATTCTTGAGTCCAATTTCATTTTACAAAACAGAGACTGTATCCAAGATGACTGTATGGAGCAATTAGGTAGTAAATGAACCGGGTGAGAAAGAAAGTGGGTTTCCTACTTCCTTTGAAACATTCTTTCCCTTGCTTCCTTGCTGTAGGGCCATCCTGCTGTGTAAAAAGAAAATGTTTAATGCAAGCCCAGCCATTTAGATCTCTGCAGTTTTGGTCTGATAAAGTCATGGTCCAATCAGTTTGAAACCCTGAATGGAGAGTTCCACTTTGTGTAAATGTCTGAGACCTTGGGCAGGAAAGGACACAGGCTGAGCCACTGTTATTCTACCAGCAAACTCATGCATCACTCACTGTTTCTGTAGGAGAAAGTCGAAGGTGATGCTGTCCTGTGAACACAGACATGTATTTCTAAGGACTTTCCCCAAAATAGCAAATATATTTATCATCCCAGGTGGACATCCCTTGAAGGCAGGTTGAGTATAATGAGTATAACTCACATATTGTCTGCAAAATGATCATTGGAATTGGAAGACTTGTGCTACTGGAAGTCCATAAAGATGGTAGATGAAGGTTTCCTAGGCCAACACTTTAACAAAAAGTAAAGCAATATTCTATGCAATCATCACGGAGCTGGGAATTTTGCTCCAAGAATGGCTGTTCCTCTGCAGTAGTTAATTCATGGGAGAGAGTCATTCATATGAGCAGTCATATTCAGACCATTATGTTTGTTGTTAGTGTCACACCTCAAAAGTGCAAATATTGTCTTATTGGTCTCTGAGAAGAGGGAAATTTGTCCAGAGAAGTGTTTGAGAATTTTTATGTTATGGAGAATGGGTGAGAGAATGGAAGATGCTCTGAATCAAGAAGTTTTCCAAACATAAAAACAGTTTCATATATACACATATATTTATATATTGAGTTGATATTCTTCATTATAGCTGTCTTTATTTTTTTAATTTATTTTTTTATTTTATTTTTTCACTGATCCAAGATTCATTGTTTATGCACCACACCCACTGCTCCATGCAAAACGTGCCCTCCTTAATACCCACCACCAGGCTCACCCATCCCTTCCTCCCCCTGCCCCTCTGAAACCCTCAGTTTGTTTCTCAGAGTCCACAGTCTCTCATGGTTCATCTCCCCCTCTGATTTCCTCTAATTCACTTTCCTTTCCTTCTCTGAATGTCCTCCATGTTATTCCTTATGTTCCACAAGTAAGTGAAACCATATGATAATTGACTTTCTCTGCTTGACCTATTTCACTCAGCATAATCTCCTCCAGACCCATCCATGTTGATACAAAAGTTGGGTATTCATCCTTTCTGATGGCTGTGTAATATTCCATTGTATATGTGGACCACATCCTCTTTATCCATTCATCTGTTGAAGGACATCTTGGCTCTTGCTGCAGATTGGCGATTGTGGACATTGCTGCTATGAACATTGGGATACATATGGACCTTCTTTTCACTGTGTCTGTATCTTTGGGGTAAATACCCAGTAGTGCAATTATAGGGTCACAGGGTAGCTCTATTTTTAATTTTTTGAGAAATCTCCACACTGTTTTCCAAAGTGGCTACACCAATTTGCATTCCTACCAACAGTGTAAGAGGGTTCCCCTTTCTCCACATCCTCTCTAACACTTGTCGTTTCCTGTCCTGTTGATTTTGGCCATTCAAACTGCTGTAAGGCGGCATCTCTCTCTCTCTCTTTTTAAAGATTTTATTTATTTATTTGACAGAGAGATTGACCACAAGTAGGCAGAAAGGCAGGCAGAGAGAGAGGAGGAAGCAGGCTCCCTGCTGAGCAGAGAGCCCGATGCAGGGCTCGATCCCAGGATGACCCTGAGATCATGACTTGAGCTGAAGGCACAGACTTTAACCCACTGAGCCACCCAGGCATCCCAGGTAAGGTGGTATCTCAATGCGGTTTTGATTTGAGTTTCCCTGATGGCTAGTGATGATGAACATTTTTTCATGTGTCTGTTAGCCATTTGTTTGTCTTCTTTAGAGAAATGTCTGTTCATGTCTTCTGTCCATTTTTTGACATGATTACCTGTTTTTTGGGCATTGAGCTTGAGGAGTTCTTTATAGATCCTGGATTATCAGCCTTTTGTCTGTAGTGTCATTTTCGAATATCTTCTCCCATTCCATGGGTTGCCACTTTGTTTTGTTGACTATTTCCTTTGCTGTGCAGAAACTTTTTATCTTGATGAAGTCCCAGAAGTTCATTTTCACTTCTGTTTCCTTTGCCTTTGGAGATGTGTCTTGAAAGAAGTTTCCCTGGCCAATGTTAAAGAGGTTACTGCTTGTGTTCTTCTCTAGGATTTTGATAGAATCCTGCCTCACACTGAGATCTTTCATCCATTTCAAGTTTATCTTTTGTATGGTGTGAGAGAATGGTTGAGTTTCATTCTGCTATACATAGCTGTCCAATTTTCCCAGCACCATTTATTGAAGAGACTGTCTTTTTTCCACTGGATATTTTTTCCTGCTTAGTCAAAGATTATTTGACCATAGAGTTAAGGATACATATCTGGACTCTCCACTCTGTTTCATTGGTCTATGTGTTTGATTTTGTGCCAGTACCATGTTGTCTTGGTTATCACTATAGCTCTATTTAAATATTTCAGGGTGGGAGAGGTGGAAGGAAGATGAGTTTATTCTCTGTCATTTCAGAGGACCCATGAGTAGGAGTTACAGGAAAGGGCTTCCACTTTTGGAAATGAGGTAGTCTTGGTTTCCCAGAGACCATTTCTCCTGATCAGTTCTTAAGGACAGGTTTCATTTTGGTACCATCCCCAGAGCACAGAGAATATTTATAATTGCTTGGATTTATTGTCAGAGGTGTCATCAGAAATTTCCAGATCATTAATGTGAATGCCAAAGGCATTTTAATGGAGAGAGATAATTCTGAAAACTCACAGGATCACTGACCTTTATCAATGAGTCTTGGGGAAAGAACACTGTAGTGGCGTTTAGGAGAAATATGATGGAGTATGGATTGTGAAGCAGTGTTGGCCAGGCAGTGGGAAGCATAACAGGATAAAAGGCTAATACTTTAGAGGAAATTGTCCTGAAACTAGCAGTCAGTAATTGCACTGGAGGATATGCTATCTATTTTGATTTCAGAAAAGGAAATCACTTCAAAAATAAACTTAGTTGTGGTTTTATTTTCTGAGTTTACAGGTTGAGGTTTCATCAGAATTTCTACTCTGTCTTTCAGTACTTTCCAGAGTATAAAACACATAGCATTCAAATAGATTTCTCAAAGCATATCAGGTTTATTTATGTAAATTAGTCCAATCTTGGGTCAAAGTGTTTCTTATAGTTGAAATATTAATAACTGATGGAAGTTATCCCCCCTGACCCCTTATCATTTGGATTTGTTCCTTTACTTTTTGTTACAGTCATCTTAAGTGAGGGAATAGTCCACATTTTGACTGTTGGTACTGTCAATCCTCTGAAAAAAAGCAAAGTCATGGGCAAGACCAGCTAGGTGGAGAAGAGCCTGAGATCAGAGGCATTTGAGATATATGATCTTCTCTCTCTTGCTCTAAGCTTTGGGTTACATGCTCCTTTTACAAAGAGTTTTCTCCATCACAAATGAGAATGCTAGATTTTGTAGAAAGGGAAGTTTCTCTAATAAATTTTTTAAGAGAGTGAATCGTGATTCCTTCCGGATTTCAAACATATACACCACACCTATCATGGAATAAAGAACAATAACATCTATATCTTTCAACTTATTAACAGTGACTCAGTAGTGCACAGAGGCATAAATCTTGATCTCCACATTCCTACTGTGCACCTCATCCCTGATCAAACATATAATTTGTTTTGACCAATTGCTGCCTTGATGCATGTGAGTCCCTCAGAGGCACAGGCTAAGAGAAGAGCATTTCCCCAGTGAGTTCAGTAGAGATGTGACCACAAGATGGCAGTGCACCTGTGCTGATGCAGAACACGTGGAGGGTTCATTTTAGTGCATCCGATGAACTAGACTATGGCAGAAGCCGAGTCTTTTTCTTATTGGCTGGTAGACAATGTGGAAAAGTACTCTGTTAGGGGAAAGGAGGGATGGCCTGAAAAGAGAAGGAGCTGAGCTGGCTGGAGGCTGCAATTCTGAACCTGATTTTAACTGGGAGGAACCATGAAGACATCCTTGGGAGCTTTAATCGTGTTCTCGTGGCTGCAGCTGAGCTGTGAGTTGAGTGTTTATGGGAAACAGATTATGTTAGTGGATATTCTTCAGAAATCAAGACTGACTTTACTCAGGTTTCCTCCTGTTAGTGGAGAAAAAAAGAATTCTGAAGCACAATAACCTGGAATCTCTTGTCCTTTCTCTGACCCTTTCTTCCTGCACAGGGTTCAGCCAAGGAGAAAAAGTGGAGCAGCATCCTTCTACCCTGAGTGTGCAGCAAGGAAGCAGCTCTGTTATCAACTGCAGTTATTCAGACAGTACCTCAGAATACTTCCCTTGGTATAAGCAAGAACTTGGAAAAGGTCCCCAGCTCCTTATAGACATTCGTTCAAATGTGGCCAGAAAAGAAGACCAGAGACTCACTGTTTTATTGAATAGGACGGCCAAACATCTCTCCCTGCACATCACAGACACCCAGCCTGAAGACTCAGCTGTGTACTTCTGCGCAGCAAGCACACATTGCTTCCCGGGCACCTGCTGGCTGCACTCAAACCTGCGACTGGGGCAGCCCCCTGTCCTTTGACACAGACCTTCAAGTATAGCTTTTGTGTTGTTGTTTGTCTGTAGGTGGAAGCTAATGTGTTAGACATTAAAAGAGTGTAGTAAGATTATTAGGATGGAGATGACCCACTGAGGTTCAGAACATTTTGTTGGATGACTGTTTTTTAATGGATTCTTGAATGGAGTTAGTAAGGCTTTTTTTTGAAATTCAGGTTTTAAGATGATTTTGCATTTGCTCTTCAGACTCCTCTCCTACAAATAACCAGTAATACAATCCTTATTATGGATGGGCACTTAATATTGTGTTTCAAAGGTAGCATTAATGATTTTTCTGATTTTAAAACATTACAAGCCAAATATAGAAATATGGAGAGTAGAAATATGAACATGATAATCCCATAATCAGGTAATGTTGCTAATATTCCTTTTAGTCTCTACAAATATGTATTAGAATTACATTCACGATTTTTCACTTTATATATTTTGATTTGAGCATTCCCCACTTCATCAGTTCTTTCCCTCAAAGATCTGTTTTTTTTAATTTTATTTTTTTAAGTTTTCATTTAACATGCGCTTTAAAATAGCTCTGTGAGGTATTTTAATTAATTATAGTTTCATATTAATTTTGTTCCTCTATATGTTCCTCTATATAAAAGTTGACCGCCAAAAATTTCTATGTGCTTTGATCACTTTCTTGTGGTATCATGGGTTTTTCTTTAGAGCCCAGGGTTGGAATGTACTGTTTGTACATTTAAGGAAAATTAAGAGAGGGAGTGATTTGACAATGTATGCTTCAGATAAAACTCAGAAATCTATTCTTGTTTACAAAATTTTGTCAGTCTCTGTTCACAATCACCCTCTCATAGAATTTAAGAGACAGAATTTTTTATTTCATTCACTGCTATATTTTCATTAAGTAGCACAAACTTTTTCACATAATTAATTATCAGTAAATGTTAAAGAAAGAAGGAAAGGAGAATTCTGTCACTTACTCATATTTTAATTTAAGTCTTATGATTGAATTAAATTTATAAACTAATTTGTGAAAAATATGTCCATATTCTATATATCTGAGTATTTGATTGTTTTTACAATGTACTGTTTATTTCCACTTATATGTATCTCTTTCCTAATAATGCTCAGTTGTTTGAAGATAATTCAATTTATCTTTGGACTTGTAATTTTTTGTTATCATTATAATGAAAACCTTCTTTCTGAGATATATGGGAAAATCTTATATGCATGTGTCAGCCACCTTACTATTATTAGTAGATTGCACAAAGGCATTTGGACTAATGGCTAATGTAGAGATGATGTCCTACCAACCGCCCTCCATGTGTTCACATTTGACTGAGTTAAACATTAGTATCTACAACCTTCTCTCTTTTTTTTTAAAGATTTTATTTATTTATTTCACAGAGGGAAAGAGATCACAAGGAGGCAGAGAGGCAGGCAGAGAGAGAGAGGGGGAAGCAGGCTCCCCGCCAAGCAGGGAGCCCGATGCGGGTCTCGATCCCAGGACCCTGAGATCATGACCTGAGCCGAAAGCAGAGGCTTTAACCCACTGAGCCACCCAGGCGCCCACAACCTTCTCTTTTTAAAAAAGTTATTTATCTAGTGTTTTGAAGAAATCAAAGGAAATAAAGATGTCATGTAAATATTTAATTCTCTCAATCTCCCTTACTCAAGGAATGCTCCTTTCAAGGTCCTTTGAAGTCTTCCTAACTAACGATTGATATAATTGGCAAATTGGCACAGTGAGAATGGTTCCTCTTAGCTGAGTTATGGTTGTTAGATATTTGCTAACTGGCGTGTTCTTACTGGGAAAGTCCTAGGATTAAATTCAGTTTAAAACAGCTGAACAAAGGATGTTAGAACTGTAGCCCAACAGGTCAGTGGGCTTGATTCTTCCCTTCCTTATACTGTGCAGTAGAAGGAAGGTGACTCTTGATTGGTACCTTTCCTCCAAGTCTGACAATGGAATCAGAAGGAAACATGCCTCTATATTATTCGTTTATTTCCTCTTAAATCAATTAGAAGTAAGAGAGAGGGTGCAGTTCCTACAGGTTTGAAGCTTGATCATACTTAGGTGAAAACTGATGTAGGGTAAGAGAACAAGTGTTTTAGCCACAGTGTGCAGTGAGTATGTAGCTCAGATCCAGACACATTCAGGCTTTAAGCCTTCATCATGGTTGGCTTATTTGCTTCCTACGTCCTGGGACAAGGTAGTACAAAACTTAAGGCCTTGTCTTGATTCTGTGAAGCCAGACTGGTGCTGAGAGTCTCCCTTTTGTTTGCTTTTTCTGGGATGGTGCTGACTGCATTTGTGTGATTTCTCCCAAGCTGGCAGAGTGGGGCTGCTCTCTGCACACGCTCACTAGCTGCTTACAGAAGCTCACTGTTGTTCCCCACTCCTGTGTGCACTGGTGGGAGGCCACAGGGTGGGATGATGTGTGGGTGAGGGACAGAGTGCTATGTGTGCCTGTGGACCATTTGTGAGCGTCTGCAGGTAGGCCATCTCCAGTGGTTCACAGGCAGATTCCTAATGGAGGCCGTGCCGTGGTTTGTAGGGTCCCTGTTGGGTTCTACCCCTCAAGAGCTCTGGGTGCTGTTCTGCTAGGAGCACCCCACTCCCCAGTGGGCTGTACACCTCAGTATTCTGGATGGGGCTAGAAGGTGGTTCTCTTTGGGGGCATCCTCCAGAGCTGGAGGGCCATGTGTTCACTCTCATGTTCTCACTTGCCTCTACGGGGAAATCTCAGACTGGAGGGTCCTCTTGGCTTGGAGCTGAGTCACATGGGCAGGGGTGATGAAGGTAAAGTGAAACTGTTTTTCGTGCCCTCCTCAATCTTTCTAATCTCAGATTTGTTTTGTTTCACAGCGTGCTGTGTCTTCTTTGCCGAACTTCTTCATAGGCACTTTCTTTAGTTTAGTGTATGACTGTGAAAATTGGTGGGGTTTTTTTTGGGTGGGGGAGTAGAAAATTCCAATTTTGCCATTTTGATGTAAGTGTTGAAATTTTAAAAATTTATTTATAATACCTCAGTTGAGTTTTTAAAAGATTTTATTTATTTATTTGACAGAAAGAGAGTGAGACAGAGGGCATGTGCAGGAATAGGGGGAGGTGCAGTGGGAGAAGGAGAAGCAGTCTCCTGGCTGAGCAGGGAGCCAGACGCAGGGCTAGATCCCAGGACCCCAGGATTATGACCCAACCTCTCAGAAGACCTTTAGCCAACTAAGCAACCCAGCTGCCCCTAAATTTTTTATTTTAAAATAATTATATAGAAAACTCAGTATTTTTGGTGTACATTTCTGTGAATTTTGAATTTTAATACATTGTATAGATCATGTAACCATCATATAATCACTGTACAGAATAGTTTCTTTGGTCTCCAGAACTCCCTTGTGTAATTCTTTTGCCATTACACACTTCCATATTCCCCACTCCTTGCAAACATTGGTCTATTCTTATTTTTATGTTTTAAAAATGTCATAATTATGGGAGCATGAAACCTATAAACTTTTGAGAACTATGTGTCTTGGCGGATGGAAGCTCATGCCACAGGCACACACATGACCTCACCTCTGTCACCTCTCTCAGTGTTTCCTACCCCTGAGGTTTTGAGCTTTGAAGATATTTTCATAGGAATAGCTCATCATTTCAAGTGTTTTGAATTCCTTTAGAAAATTGACTTATAGTACTACAAAATATATTTGGCAATTGATAATGCAGAGATGGTGTTCAAGTTTGGGTCAGTTCATAATCAAGATGAGTCATATTCTGTACATAAGTTTAGTTGTACAAACTGCATCTTATACAAATGTAGTGATCCGAAGGGACACGTGCACCCGAATGTTTATAGCAGCAATTCCACAATAGCCAAACTATGAAAAGAACCTAGATGTCCATCAACAGATGAATGGATAAAGAAGATGTGGTATATATATATACAATGGAATACTATGTAGCCATCAAAAGAAATGAAATCTTGCTGTTTGCAACAACATGGATGGAACTAGAGGGTATTATGCTGAGCGAAATAAGCCAGTCAGAGAAAGAAAATTATCATATGATCTCTCGGATATGAAGAATCATATCAGGGTAGGGTGAGGGATCGTGGGGCCATGGGGGTTAGGGAGGGGAAAAATGAAACAAGATGGGATTGGGAAGGAGACAAACCACAAGAGAGTCTTAATCTCAGGAAACAAACTGAGGGTTACTGGGGAGTGGGGGGGAGGGATAGGCTGGGTTAAGGATATCGGGAGGAGACAAACCACAAGAGAGTCTTAATCTCAGGAAACAAACTGAGGGTTACTGGGGAGTGGGGCGGAGGGATAGGCTGGGTTAAGGATATCGGGAAGAGTTTGTGCTATGGAGAGTGCTGTGAAAGGTGTAAGCCTGATGACTCACAGACCTGTACCCCTGGGGCAAATAATACATTATATGTTAATTAAAAAAAAAAGAAAAAAACTACATCATAAATTTTTATCAATAGATACTTTTTCACATTGTAAGGGTAATTTAATTGATGAAGGTTCACTCCAGCAGTACCAATTAGGGTATGGTTATTACTTGTTTTTTCCAGGAGTTCATATGAAATAATAATTTATTTATTTTAGAGAGAGAGCACAAGTGGGAAGATCACAAGAAGAGGGAAAGAGAATCTCAAGCTGGCTGCCTGCTGAGCACGGAGCTCAACACAGGACTCAATCTCACAATTTTGAGATCAGGACCTGTGCTGAAACCAAGAATCCAGTGCTTAACCAACTATGCCACCCAGACACCCCTGCAATAATTCTTAATCTTTGTTACACTAGGAATGTCTGTGCAGAGCTGAACTATATAGCACTAGGGTAGGTATGTATTGTCTCAAATAAAGGCTATATGCATGCAAGTTATTTTATTAATAAGAGAACAAAGTCAAGGTTACCAGAAATATGTAACATTTTACCATTAAAGTGGGAAAGTACCTCTAAAAGTATAAAAATAACCTCAAAATAATGCAAAGTGTAAAAATTGGTCTTCCAAACATCTAGCAGAATTTTCTTCTAATGGCCTAGGTGGAACTGTCTGCTTTATGAAATTACAAGCTTTTTTCAAGGATCTTGCATGTACACTCATCTGTGGACTATCTCCTGTTGATTCTCTGGAGAACCTCAGTTTAAGATCTCTAATATGAGTCACTTTTTTCAATTCTTGTCAGTGAAGGATGCATAATGTCATACTAGTGGATAAACATGTAACCAAAGATTCATTTCTGGTAGTTTATCTGCCAAACTGTAATAAATTGTACATATAAGCTCATTTCATACATAACAATGAATCTTTTTCTGAGATTTTGTTCAGAGCACCAAAAGTTTAGGTCATGTAATGGCGATTAAATGAATGGCCACAGAGCAGTCTTTACATGGGATAAAAGGAAGAATGTCAAGGGTTTACTTATCTAGTTCAATAGTTCGTGAAGGTTGGAATGCTTATGGGTTCGGACATCTGAGTTATGTGGGCCACAGTTAACAGTTCAAGGTGAAACGGCCTAGGACTTTGTAAGGGAAGGATGCAGAGCCACCAGGGCTAAGGCTGTACCAAACCACAGTAGTTCAAGGGTAACTGCTATAGTAACTCGTTTTAGTTTTAATACTTTATTTGTTTTTTTCCACTTTTCTACAGGATCGGGGTGTGATAGGAGAAAGGAAGTTTCTATGTGAGGCCTAACCTTACCTAACTGTCCCAGTGAAACTTCCTCTGCTATATAGAGTAATTGAAATGGCATAGGCAGTAAACACAAAATCCAGTTGATATTTGGCTCTTGTGATTGCTGAGGCTTTCAGGCAAGAAATTGGTTCAATCTAGGTAGAAAGTAAAATATTATTATCCTCCCATACCCAGTTCATGTAAGGAATGCAATTGTGTAAGATCCCTCTGGAAATACTCAACTGTTTCTTTGGGACAGTATTTCAGAGCATATTCCACCTTTCCAACTTTATGAGATTTCACTGACTTCCAGAAAGGCATGATTAGCCACATTGTCTGCTCCCCTAGAAGTCTCCCCACTAGTGTTTGTTTAATGTTGCATCCAGTATATTCCCAGTGTGAAGTGTTATCTCTGGTGGATTGTAGCAACTGTTCATTGGAGATCATATGGCTGCACTAGGTGTCCTGGCTTTGATACATTTTGTTCTCATGGATCATCAAGTCAATCATTCGTAGTGATTCTTTACAAAATTTAATGCCAAATTTTCTTTTTTTAATTTAATTTTTAAAAAAGTTTTTTATTTGAGAGAATGAGGGAAAAAGAGAGCATGAGAAAGGGGCGGGTCAGAGGGAGAAGCAGACTCCCCGCTGAGCAGGGAGCCCAATATGGGACTCAATCCTGGGACTCCAGGATCATGACCTGAGCAGAAGGCAGTCGCTTAACCAACTGAGCCACTCAGGCGCCCAGTGCCAAATTTTCTGTAACCAAGATGGTATTATTGAACTTTCCCATGGTTTTGTCTTTATGTTTTTAAAGAGGTGGTTACAGGGACTCCTGGATATCTCAGTCAGTTAAGCAGCTGCCTTCAGCTCAGGTCATGATTCCCAGGGTGCTGGAATTGAGTTCCGCATTGGACTCCTTGCTCAATGGGGAGCCTATTTTTCTCTCTGCTTCTGCCTGCTTGTGCTGTCTCTCCCTCTGACAAATAAATAAATAAAATCTTTAAAAAAATATAAAGAGGTGGTTACATAAGGCTCTTACTTGGAAATGTATATTCAGATGACATGCTCAAGCACTTTTTCTTAGCTTCTACATTATCTTTTTTACTGTGAGATTTGTCTTTCTGAAAAAATTAATTTGAATTACATGAATACATCAAATATTTGTGTATTTGCTGTGCATTTCTAATAAGATGTAGGAGATACATGAAAGGGTTAAGAAAATTAGGAAGTTAAGAAACCTCATTGTTGGGTGCCTGGGTGGCTCAGTTGGTTAAGTGAATGCCTTCAGCTCAGGTCATGATCCCAGGGTCCTGGACCAAGTCACACATCAGGCTCCCTGGTCAGTGGAGAGTTTGCTTCTCCTTCTCCCCCTCCTACCTCCTCCTCCTCCTCCTCCTCTCTCACTCTCTCTCACAAAAATAAATAAAATCTTAAAAAAAAAAGAAACCTCATTGTCTTCATAGTATTTGGAAGTTGTGACCAACATTAAAAACATTACCAACACTGACCACATGATTTTTTATAAAATGACATATATATGAGATTTTCATTAATTCAGTGACTTGAATTAATGTTGCTTCTCCAAGGTTTGGGTTTTATAAAGGGGTCTGTAGTAGTAATTTCTTGATCTGTCTGGTATTGTTTCTCAGTGTTTAAGGACTCTGGCCAACATGCATACATTTCAGTCCCTGTCCACCAGGGGGTGCAGCTTCCTGCCACAATCACATTTCCTGTGTGAAATGTGGGCTTCCACTGATCATTTCTCGGTCACTCCAACATTTCTTCATGTTAAGAGTGAAAGACATTATTTAGGTGACATGCCAGAGATGAAGTGTTCTCCAGGCTTTGTGACTGTGGTACTCTTAATGCTTGGTAAGTAAAATTCCTCTTAAAATTTGGATTCTTTCTCTCACGGTGTCAGAAAGCCTTTAACTATATTTTTATCCAAGAAATTTATGCCCTGGATGACACAGGTGNACTGTGGTACTCTTAATGCTTGGTAAGTAAAATTCCTCTTAAAATTTGGATTCTTTCTCTCACGGTGTCAGAAAGCCTTTAACTATATATATATATTTTTTTCTTTAACTATATTTTTATCCAAGAAATTTATGCCCTGGATGACACAGGTCTCTTTCCTTTTTCCTCAGGACAAACACATGGAGACTCAGTGACTCAGACGAAGGGCCAAGTGACCCTCTCAGAAGAGGCTTTCCTGACTATAAACTGTACCTATTCAACAACAACACTTGGGTATCCCACTCTCTTCTGGTATGTCCAGTCTCCCGGAGAAGGTCTACAGCTCCTCCTGAAAGCCTCGAGGGACAAGGAGAAGGCAAGCAACAAAGGATTTGAAGCCACCTATGACAGAAATTCCAAATCCTTCCACTTGGAGAAAGGCTCAGTGCAAGCGTCAGATTCAGCTGTGTACTACTGTGCCATGAATGACACAGTGACGGGGACTGCAGGGGGAGCTGAGCACAAACTCTGAGCAGAACAGCGGCCTGGATGCTGAGCGTCTCTGACTGATTCACTCTGGTTCCAGTATAGTCTGTGGTTGTTTGTCCCTCAGTATGTGGCTGATACAAAATCATACAGAGGGACCAGAAGTAACAGTCCCCAAACTCAGGTGTTCCTTAATGATGTTGAGAATAGTTTGATGCCAAGAGTTCCAGGCGCCCGGGTGGCTCAGTTGGTTAAGCGACTGCCTTCAGCTCAGGTCATGATCCTGGAGTCCCGGGATTGAGGCCCACATTGGGCTCCTAGCTCCAGGGGGAGTCTGCTTCTCCCTCTGACTTTCTCCCCTCTCATGCTCTCTCTCATTCTCTCTCAAATAAATAAATAAAATCTTCAAAAAAAAAAAAGGAATTCCTCAGCGAGGGCATAAGTAATTTCAAGGTAAAACCACACAACAATGAGGTGGTCTCTTGCTCATCCTTGCAGTGAATGTCCAGCCCCACAAGTTGTTCAGGGCACCCTGGTGGGTATTGCTGTGTCTTATGACACTTTTAGAGACACACGGTGTTCCTGAGAAAGTGGGGTCTGCCTAGTGTCTTCCTGACAGAGTACGGCAGGAGAGGTGATGGGGAGCTTCAGCTCCAAACCAGGTTTTAGTAGAGAAAGAAGGGAAAGGAAGAAAGGAGGAAGAACATCTGTACCCAAGCGAGGAAAAGAGAGGCCAAGGGACCTCTGTCCTGCTTTCTTTTCTAGTAAATCAGGTGACAAACACAAGCTGATATTCAACACAAAGGGGTGGGGGGAGAAACAGAATGGAGGATGTGGCTCACGTCCTGGCCAGTTAAATAGATTAGTTGGCTTTCTGACAATAAGAACTCAAGTGAGATTGTTTTCAGTGGCCAGGAAATAATGGTGAGAAAAAAATGCTCTTTCATTGATGTTTCCTAACAATACAGATAGTTAGGTGACACTGGGAGGGAAATCCTATAGATTTCTCTGACTCCTGTTTTGCAACCTCTCACAGAAGGTCACAAGTTGTGGGATTGGGAGAATGTATGGGAGTCAGTGCAGTTGTGTAAAGAATAATAGAAAAGCAATGTCTGTGTTGCAGTGCAAGACTTTGTCAATATTGATGCAATCTTCTTTAATTATTATCTACTTATCTGCAGATTTTATGAATGAGTTATGATCAGAATATTAATGCATTCCTTATTATCATGTTAGTTATATATTCCTGGTTGAAAATACTTTTTATTTAATTGATTTAAAATGTAATTTTTATTTTACAACCTGTGTAAGTATAAATGCATGTGAAAATATACTTTAAACAATTCAAAGGATATATAATAGGAGTTTTCTCAGACATTTGGATAAACATGATAGACTAGGGGTGTCTGGCTGGCTCTGTGGGTAGAGCTGGGACTCTGGATCTCGAGGTTTTATGTTCAATCCCATGTTCGGTGTAAAGATTACTTAAAAGTAAAATCTCTAAAAAAAACCATTGGTAGATTAATAATATATGTTTATCTCTTGATTTCTCCAATACTCTTTTTTTAAAAGATTGAGAGGGAGAAACAGACTCCCCACTGAGCAGGGAGCAGGAGGCAGGGCTCAATCCCAGGACCCTGAGACCATGACCTGAGCTGAATTCAGAAGCTTAACTGACTGAGCTGCCCATGGGCCTTTCTAATACTCTTTAAAAATTGTAGTAAAGACATCCCAAAGGGCAGAAAGCCAGAGGCACAAACAGAAACAAGAAAAAAGTTATTAGCAGACAGTGACACCAACTAATTTTAGGAAATGAGCTACATATGGAGAAAGGCAAACTGGCATGAAAGACTAGACAAGAAGAAACTTGGGCCTACTATGGAAGCACCTCAGTGTGTGTCGTGTTCTCCAGAAAGGGTCAGAGAAAGGAGCACCACACATTTTTCGATAATTGAGGAAGATGGCATTGCCCATGTTGGTACGTGTGTGTGTGCACAGGTGTGCACGCATGTGTGTGTGTTGAGGGTATTGGGGGGAGAGAAGGTACATAAGAAGACTTAGTGGTCGGGGCACCTGGGTGGCTCAGTCGTTGAGCGTCTGCCTTCGGCTGGGGTAGTGATCCCAGGGGTCCTGCGATCAAGACCCCCATCGGGCTCCCTGCTCAGCGGGAGCTCTGCTTCTGCCTCTCTCACTGCCCCTGCTTGTGTTCCCTCTCTGGCTGTGTCTCTCTCTGTCAAATAAATAAAAATAAAATCTTA
Source organism: Ailurus styani (assembly GCA_002007465.1). Classification (NCBI taxonomy): domain Eukaryota; kingdom Metazoa; phylum Chordata; class Mammalia; order Carnivora; family Ailuridae; genus Ailurus; species Ailurus styani. The sequence goes on along the minus strand of LNAC01001156.1, from coordinate 190,122 downwards.
AAAAAAAAAAAAGAAGACTGAGTGGTCACCTTGGATGCTCAGAACTGAGCATACAAAGCATGGGCAGTTATTGTGGTTCAAATGAGGTAAGGGAAAAACATAAATTCAAAGGATTGATAACTAATGACCAAACTCTGGTATCTATTCTGGCCTTTCTGAACAGAGCTGAGCTGTGGGAACTAAACAGTGAGGAGGAGACCTCGGTGACAGGACCTCTTGTCTGAGGGCTGCAGCCTGAACTGTTTAGCAAGAGTAACTAGATTTTTCTGCTTTTGGCTCCAACATACACATCTGAACAGACGTGAGTAGTGAGGAGGAACACTGGCATAACAATAGGTATGTGGAAAGAGCTACAGTGAATAGTTTAAACACTGCCTTCTTATCATAAAGTGATTTATCTTTACCTTGGGTGAAATCACATAGTGTGAACATACATGATTCTTACTTTTTTTTCTCATGATTCTTACATCTTACATTGTTCCCATAATTCATTACATGTGGTATTTAAAAATTATGGAATGCTTCATGAATTTGCATGTCATTCTTGCACAGGGGCCATGCTAATATTCTCTGTATCATTCTAATTTTAGTATATGTGCTCCCAAAGTGAGCCTTATCTGTCATTTTTCGGTAAGTACCACCTACCCACTTTATGGCAGATGTGATGAATGAACATCACATCTCAATCCTCAAATCCTCATTGCAATATAAATTTTACTTAAGTTTATTTTCAGCTGTCAGGTTTTCAATTAAAGTTGTTTAATGCAAAAGGCTTTTGGGTAGTAAGACTCTCACTGGGACATAGTGAAGTGTGACATGACCCACACACTCGCTATACCAGGAAAACCCTATTTCCTGTTCTGGGGCCAAAGCAACACACACCCAGAAATCCTTCCCTCACCCTGTCAGGCTCTCCTCACAGTGCTGAGCACTGAAGAAGAAGAAGAAGAAGACATTTTCCATTTAGTGGAAGAACTCAAACATGTTGCTCTCCAGCCTTCTCAAGGTGGTCATGGCTTCCATGTGGCTAGGTAAGGATGGCCCCTGTGGGAATGTGCCTCCTCTATGACCTAAAATCAAGAGAGATAGACAGGATCTTGTGGATACCCTGGGAAGGAGGGATGACAGTGTGTAAAATAGAAGTTCTTCGTACCACATTGTGTATTCCCAAAGTCTTTGATTCTATGTGTGTGTGTGTGTGTGTGTGTGTGTGTGTGTGTGTGTGTGTTTCTTTCAGGATCCAGTATTGCCCAGAAGGTAACTCAAGCCCAAAGAGCAATGTTAGTGCAGGAGAAGGGAGCTGTCACTCTGGAATGCACATATAACACCAATGAACCAAGGTATAGTCTATTTTGGTACAAGCAGCCCAGCAGTGGGGCAATGATTTTCCTTATTCGTCAGGATTCTTACAGCCAGCAAAATGCCACTGATGGTAGCTACTCATTGAATTTCCAGAAGACAAGAAAATCCATCCAACTTGTCGTCTCATCTTCAAAGCTGGAGGACTCTGCAGTGTATTTCTGTGCACTGAGTGAGCGCACAGTGAGAGGCGTGATGGAGGGTGGTGTACCCAAACCCCAGGGCTCTTGTTGATTCATCTCACTGCTAAAGGGCCCAAGGAAGGGAATTGCCATCCCAGACAGGAAGTGGCTAGGGCTGTGGCAGCACAGGTGTAGGCTTAGAGGGAAAACCTCATTCTAAGAAAATACCTCTCTGGGTAAGAGTTATCATGCACCAAACCCTTGCTAATGCCTGAATATTTGTGTTGAAATTGTTTATTAAAGACTAAAGTAGTCACGAAAAGGAATTTGTCATTTTGCAATTAGATTCAGCCAGAAGGATTGGCTAAGGAAATTTAGAAACATTTAACTCAAAAATCAGTAATAATGTGTGTGAATTTTTGGATTTTTTAGGTCAATTTGTTCAGTATATATTTATTGAGTATATATTATGTTACAAGCATTACTTGAGTAACAAAGGTCATGAATGCCTTTGTGATTTTCCTTTTTTGTTTTATATCCTGATGTTTTATACCATTTAATGATTTATTTTAATTAGGTTTGTTTGCTTTGAGTCATCGTACTCACATTTAGTTTCTAAGGGGTCCACTCTGTGACTTAGTTTGTACTAGTTCTCATTCCATCTTATTAACACCTCTAGCATAGGTGTGCTCAGTTTGCATCATGGAGGTTTACCTGCATCTCACCAGATTGATCCACAAATGATCATAATTAGGGACCCTTAGGGGACACAGTGAAGGAGAAGAGTATGAATTTTCCCCTTTGTCTCTTCCTGCCCTTCACTTCAACACTCCTTCAAAAGTACTTTTTGCCAACATGTGGCTCAGTTTGCACACTTCCGAGCCCTGCTTGTTTGAACAGTGTTATACACTCCAAAATCCTCATTCTCTCCATTTTCTTCCTTCCATCTCTAACCCCATTTGCCCAGTGCCTTAAAATTTGGATAGTAATGGATGGTTGATAGTTGGTCTTGCATTGCAACACCCTCTTATATTCAATAGAAAGGCAGATGAGTAAAATAGAAATCTTACCAAGAATCTCTTCAAATGTTTTTAATTACAAACTTTTTTTTTACCATTCTAACATATATTTTTACCATTTGAAAAATTTTTGAGTGTACAGTTCAGTGGTGTTAAATACATTTACATTGTTGTTCAACTAGCAATGCTATCCATTTCCAGAATTCCTTTCCTCTTGAAAAACTAAATATTTGTACTCATTAAATAATAATTGTCCATTACTCCATCCCTCCAGTTCTTGAGAACTAGCATTCTGCTTTCTCTTTCCATGAGTTTGACTACTTTAGATACCTCATAGAAGTGGAATTATGCAGTGTTGGTCATTTTGTGACATTTCATTTGACAGAATGTTCTCAACGGTCATCTCTGTTGCAGTACGTGTCAGGATTTCTTTCCTTTTTAAGGTTGAATAATATTCCAGTGTATGTACATAGCACATTTTGTTTATGTATATCTATCTGTGAATGGACTTTTAGGTTGCTTCCACCATATGGTGGAAATAGGAGTCTATAAACATTTCAATATTGTGGGTAGATAGCCAAAGTCTTCCCCTTTTTGAGTAGAATCCTGAAGTTGAATGTGGAGGTTTTCTTAGAAAATACATTGTAAGCCCTAAGGAGTGACTGTGGAAGCAGCTGAAATGTCAGCAGCATTCCTGCTCTCAGGCTGTTGAACACAATGGCCGGGTAGGAGCAGGATCCCATGCTCCCCAGGGGCAGGGCATAAGTTAGGAGCTATGAGAGAATGCAATTCTCAGTCCCCCCTTTCTGCACCTGGCGATTGCTAGTCCAAACACCCAGCTCCTCCTTTATCTCATGACTGACTGCCTGTGTTCTTACGTGTAGGGGAGAGTGCAAGCCTGCTTCAAGATATTTGCCATCCCTTTGTACTCCTTTCCTATGTTTTGAGGCATCTTTTTTTTTATTAAAAAACAAATAAAAGCTATGTGCAGGATTCAGCCACTGCTGCTCTCCCTTGCAGAGGCAGCCCTGCATGGCCTCTCAGATTGGTGTCTGAGAACTTTATTTCAGTGCATGACAACAGTTGAATTTCTGGATCATTCTATTTCAAAATTTTTGAGAAACATTTATACTGGTTAATTGGAACAACAGTGCTCTAGACTGCCTTATCGCAAGCAAGTTTCAAGGAACAGAGAGAGTGATCACTAGTCATGAATGGAGCCCTAGCGTATCAGTGAATAACAAAACCCTAGAAGAGTTTGTCACTCTTGCTACAGTCCATTGCTTAAATCAGGTCTAATATTTGGCCTGGTTGGAATGGTGAAGCCACTAATCACTGGCCACTTCCTGAATATCAGTTTGGGTATCCAATGTACTATGTTTTCTTTCCTCTTTTGGTAAAAGGGCCAAACCTGTAATTATTTAATTCTCCTTTATTAGTTCCATCGGCACAAATAAAGATCCTGCTAAGGGATGTCTTAAAATATTTCAAAGCCTGGGAAGAAGTCATTTTACTACCATCTAGTCTCACTCTCAATTTTCCCTGACAGCAATCAAACTAGCAAAAAGAGTGGACAGGTTTTTGCTTTCATTGAGCTCTAAACTATTGAGTTCTAAACTATTAGATCTGCCATGAAATTTCCTGATCATATTGAGCTTTGTTCCATTACTTGTAAAATGGAAAAGTGATATCTTCTTTAATATCTTGTTGTGACAATTTAACAATAATATATACAAAGAGTTTGACAAGTATCTGACTGGCAGTTTAGGAGGGTGTCTCAACAGGTACAGAAAAAGCATTTGACAAAGTCCAGATCCAATCCTGATAGAAAGTCCCAGCGAATTAGATAGAATGGAAGGAAATCCTCACCTTTAAAAAGGCCTCAGCAAAAAGCCTGCATCAAATAACATACTTGATGGTGAAAGCTTAAATGCTTTCTCCTTAGTTTTGGATGTAAGGGAAGAATTTTCACTCTCACTTGTATTTAATATAGAAGGAGAGTTTCCAGCTAATGCAATAAGACACGTGGAAGAAACAAAAGCCATACAGTTTGGAAAAAGAAGAAGTGAACTTATCTTTATTAACAGCCAGCATAATTGAGTAGGAAATGCAAGGGAATCTACAAAACAACTACCAGAACAAATTGGTTTCCAAAGTCAATTGTATACTTATCATATGATCCAGCCATTCTACTCCCAGATATGGACCTGAGAGAAATGGAAGCATATTGTCTATAAAAAGTCTTATACACAAATGTTCACAGCAGCTTTATTTGTAAGAGCCCCACTGGGACTAATCGATACGGTCAGCAACAGGTGAATAGACAAATTGTTTTATAGGCACAGGATAGGATACAGCACAGCAACAGAAAGAAACAACCTCTTGATAATTGCAACCGATGAAAAATCTCAAAATGATTATGTTGAGAAGAAACCAGACAGGAGAGTACAATTTCTACAAAATTTCTACAAAATTATAAAATATGAAGAAGAATTCATGACAAAAATGTTCCCTAGAAATGGGGATGGTGAGCATTGAGAGAAAGATTACAAAGAGATATGAGGGAACACTTGGGGTGATACATATGTTCATTATCTCAATTGTGCTAAGGGCTTCATATGTCAAATCTTATAGAATTTTTCACTTCAAATTGGCACAGTTTACTTTTTATGAAATTTACTCATTAATCAAGCCATTTAACATCCAAATTTACTATGCATATCTTCCCTCAATGTTGTATAACTCTTTTGTGGGACCCAAAATGGAAAATATTTCTCTTGCATATTTTCAGTGGCCTAGAAATATGTTTTTTTTTACAAAGAGTTGTAGGTAATGACTTTCAGCATCCATGTGCTATACTGTTTATTTTCAATCCAGCATCATTCCAACTTACTTGGCATTCTGCCTACATGTCTGAATACAAGTTTGCAGCTGCTTGTCCCCCATTCCTTTTTAGCATAGTTTTTAGGCAGTTTCTGATAATGTGATTGGAAAGTGGAAGGGAAGGGAAGGGACATGTGAACCCGAGAAATATCCAGGCTTGAATTTTTTACATTGCTCTGCATCTGGGAAACTGTTCCCATGTTGGCTCTGGACTCCTGAAGCTCCTTGATCTGATTCTGTGGAGAGTAGCATCTAGGAAACAGCTTGAGCTAAGCTTCCATCTCTGTGTCTAGAGATTAATGTTTACAGGCCTTTACAGAAGATGTGTCCCTCTCCAGAACTTTATGCTGATAATCCAGATTTCTTAACATTGTGAGGAAAATTTTTTGATTAGCATTTGGCAACAGAATGTGATAGATGGATGGTAATAGAAAGCATCCTTGAGTCTAAAATCTGTTAAGAGTATAGCATTAGTGAAGCCCCTGGGTGGCTCAGTTAGTTAAGCGGCTCCCTTTGGCTCAGGTCATGATCTCAGAGTCCTGGGATCGAGCCCAGTGTTGGGATTGTGCTTATCCCCCTGCCAGCTTGTGCTTTCTCTCTCTCAAATCAATCAATCAATCAAATCTTAAAAAAAAGAGCATAGCATTAGTATTTGTTGCCTGATGCGCATACACTATTTATCTTATGCTGGAGTCAACAAAACCGTGAGAGCACAGGATCAGAATCTTAGATCAGTCAGTTAAGCATTCAACCCTTGGTTTGGCTGAAGTTGTTATCTCAGGGTTGTGAGGTTGATCCTCGTGTTAGACTCTGTGCTCAGCCTGGAGAGTTCTTTCCCTCTCCCTCTGCCCCTCTGCTCATTCCCGGCTCTCATACTTCCTAACATAAATAAAATAAATCTTTAAAAAAAGAAAAATCTCACATCGTTCTATAGGGATTTGACAACTTCATTTATGATCTCTCTTCTGTCTAGAATTGATATTTTTCCACTTGTTTATGATTCTGAAAATCAGAAATATTTGACTATTAAAAAAGTTACCTATAAAATAGTATGACTTTTATTCTGAAAAACTTTTATTAAAAAGATAGTATTCTTTACAATTGCTAATTTTTATGACCAAGTAATACAGTGTTTCAAGTACAGGCCATTTGTTCATTTTTGTTTAATTTAACAAATACTTCGGGAGTGCTTAAAAAATGACAGTCACTGTTCTAAATATTGGAGCACAATGCCAAAAAACAAAACAAAACAAAACCCACAGAATCATTCAGCAAAGACTTGACTACTAATCACTTTTTCTGTATTCAACTCCAACCCCTTTTATCGAAGTCAGTGGGTTTTGGGCTGGCCCACATGGACACATGAGAATATGAAGTACTGTAGTAAGATGCTTTAGAAGATTGTTACCCTCCCAGCTATACAAATGCCTTGGGATGCTGTGTTAAATAACTTCCGTATCAGATAGAGTCTTAAGAACAAAATAGACCCTAGAGGTCAGAACTGCTCTTGTTCAGAATTCCAAGGGCCACCTGAAGACTGACATGTGCCTCATGAAGACAGGGATGAAACAGATGGCTGACTTGGGGAGGATTCTGGCCAACATGCACGCATTTCAGTCCCTGTCCACCAGGGGGTGCAGCTTCCTACCACAATCACATTTCCTGTGTGAAATGTGAGCTTCCACTGATCATTTNCACTGATCATTGCTCTGTCACTCCGAACTTTCTTCATGGTATGAATAAAGAACAGTATTTAGGTGACGCTCCAGAGATGAAGTGTTCTCCATTCTTCGTGACTGTGGTACTTTTAATGCTTGGTAAGTAAAATTCCTCTTAAAATTTGGGTTCTTTCTTCCACTGTGACAGAAAGCCTTTAACTATAAATTTATCCAAGAACTTTATGCCCTGGGTGACACAGGTCTCTTTTCTTTTTCCTCAGGACAAATCCATGGAGACTCAGTGACTCAGACGGAGGGCCAAGTGACCCTCTCAGAAGAGGCTTTCCTGACTATAAACTGTACCTATTCAACAACAATTGGGTATCCCACTCTTTTCTGGTATGTCCAGTCTCCCAGAGAAGGTCTACAGCTCCTCCTGAAAGCCTCGAGGGACAAGGAGAAGGGAAGCAACAAGGGTTTTGAAGCCACCTTCCACAGCAAATCCAAATCCTTCCACTTGGAGAAAGGCTCAGTGCAAGCGTCAGATTCAGCTGTGTACTACTGTGCCATGAATGACACAGTGACGGGGACTGCAGGGGGAGCTGAGCACAAACTCTGAGCAGAACAGCGGCCTGGATGCTGAGCGTCTCTGACTGATTCATTCTGGTTCCAGCACAATCTGTGGTTGTTTGTCCCTCAGTGTGTGGTTGATACAAAATCATACAAACNCACTGACTGATTCACTCTGGTTCCAGAACAGTGTGTGGTTGTTTGTCCCTCAGTGTGTGGTTGATACAAAATCATACAAATGACTAGAGCATAAGAACCAGAATTAACATTTCCCAACCCCAGGTGTTCCTTAGTGACAGTGAGAACAATTTGATGCCAAGAGTTCCGGAACCAGGGCATAAGCAATTTCAAGGTAAAACCACATAACAATGAAGTGGCCTCTTGCTCATCCTTGCAGTGAATGTCCAGCCCCACAAGTTGTTCAGGGCGCCCTGGTGGGTGTTGCTGTGTCTATGACACTTTTAGAGACACACGGTGTGCCTGAGAAGGTGGCCTCTGCCCAGTGTCTTCCTGACAGAATATGGCAGGAGAGATCATGGGAGAGCTTCAGCCCCAAACCAGGTTTTAGTAGAAAATGATTGGAAGGGAAAAAAGGAGGAAGAACACATGTACCCAAGCAAGGAAAAGAGAGACCAGGAACCCCTGTCCTGCTTTCTTTTCTAGTAAATCAGGTGGCAGACTCAGGCTGATATTCAACATGAAGGGGTGGGATAGAAACAGAATTGAGGAACTGGCTCATATCTAAATCACCCACTGTGCCCTTCCTTTTATTCTTGGCAAGTACATGGATCGTTAACCTTCTAACAAGTAGGCCTCGAGTGAGGTGGTTTTTCAGTGCCAAGGTAAGCTGCACCATACATATTCGTTTCCATACCCCCTGAAGCCCTGTTATAAAGGTGGTAAGGAAATTATAAAGGGCATATACCCACAGAGAACAGACAAAAAATGACTGTGGACAGTGATGTTAGAAAAAATTTAGAGGGTGAGCTGTATGTATATGGAGCAATGCAAACTTGCTCAGCAGACCAAATAAAGAAGGAATCGAGGAGAAATTAGGAGAGAAGCATCTCAGTGTATGTTGTATCCTCTCAAACGGGTTAGGGAAAGGAGGTATCAAGTACATTTTAAAATNTGGTGGGTTGTGTGTGTGTGTGTGTGTGTGTGTGTGTGTGTGTGTGTGTGTTGGAGACATTTGGAAGATCTTAGGAGGACTGAAGAGAAAATATGTAAGTAAGAGACAACCCATGTTATTTACAGAGCCTACATAACAAGCAGTGATCACTTTTCAAACCCTGCAGAAGATGGAAAATAGTCATTGAGAACTGAGGAACTGCACATCAAAAAGTCCGAAAGCCAAGGAGCACCTGGGTGGCTCAGTCGGTTGAGCATCTGCCTTCGGCTCAGGTCATGATCTCAGAGTCCTGAGATGGAGACAGGCATGGGGTTCCCTGCTCAGTGGGAAGCCTGATTCTCCCTCTCCCTCTGCCCCTCACCCCTGCTCTTGCTCCTGCACTTGGGCATGCATGTTCTGTCTCTCCCAAATAAAATCTTTTAAAAAACCGAGAAAGGCAAAATAATTAAAACATAAAAATATAATGATTAATTATTCACTTCAGGGAAAATAAAATATTATTCAGGAAAGGCACATACTCATACTAGTCCATATGTTTCAACCAAATTGTCTTCTAGATAAGTTTTAGTTATATGTACTGGTAATAGTGGTGATTGGGCAGAAGACCTATTTCCCCACACCTTGTGTTTTACTGAGCTTTTCAAATTTTGTCAGTTAGATTTCCCTTATTATTAATAGTTTCTTTAATTATGAATGTGATGGAGTTTTATTTCATGTATTTAAAAGCTGTTTACATGTTTTCTCTATAGACTGTCCACACATATATTTGTCCATTTTCTACTACGTTACTGTCTTTTTAATAAACATATTTTAGGGAACATTGTCTGTATTTAGAAAATTATAATATGACTGTCACATATATGTACCTTTTAAAAATGTTTACTATTATCTTTTTGACTTTCTGGAGTTTTCTTGTCATCCAGAATTTTTAAAAATAGTATATAGTAAATTTAATGAATTTTTTAATAGATTCTGAGTCATGTGTCCTGCTTACCAATCCATAGCACTCTAAAATGGTAACATTTTATCTCATATTTTCTTTAGCTTCTCCCAAATTATTTTTATCTTTTAATCTTTCATTTTGATGTGTGTGTGCATGTAAGAAGTAAGCTTGAGGTTCAAGGCTTTCTATTTTCCTTGATTTTGTTTGTTTAGTTCGAAGCAACTAACCAGGCTCAACATCCATTCTT